>CM028684.1:20005942-20580942 GCA_016760335.1 Gastrodia elata
TCTACCGAATAAGTTTGCTTAATCAGATGGAAGTGTGCTGATTTTGTTAGATAATCTACAATTACCAAAATCACATCTACTCTAATACAACTTCTAGGAACTCTCATCACAAAGTTCATAGAAATATCTGGCCATTTCCACTCAGGAATATCTAATGGATGTAATCGTCCACCTGGACTTTGATGTTCTGCCTTGACTAAACTGCATACATGACATTTAACGACATATTCATCTTCTTCGTTCTTTAATCCAGGCCACCAAAAGGTCTCTTTCATATCCCTATACATTTTATTATTTCCAAGTGGGTGAATTGTGTAGTGTACCATAAGTTGTGAGCTTCAATTATAGTTTAATTTTGAATGTATGAATCATTTGAAATCCAAATTCTTTTTTCATGATAAATATAAGTTTTTTTTTTCAAATGTAAATCTGTTATGCGATCATTTTTCATGTCTGCTTTTAACTTAGAATATCCCTTATCATTCTCTTGGGCAATTGTTATACGTTGCATGAACGTAGGCTCTATAGTATTATTTTCTAGTAAATCATTTAACTGTTTTCTATTTATAAATTTTATGCCTAAATTTTTTAATTCTTTAATTAATGGACTTGCCATTGTCGTATTTATGATTACTTTTGTGCTGAGGGCATCAACTACAACATTAGCTTTACCAAGATGATATTTTATGTCTAAGACGTAGTCGCTAATCAATTCTAATCATCGCCTTTGTCGATAGTTCAACTCTTTTCGAGTGAAAATTTATTTTAAACTTTGATGATCAGTAAGAATTTTACATCTCACTCTATATAGGTAGTGCCTCTATATTTTAAAATAAAATACCATTGCTACAAATTTTAATTCATGCACTATGTAGTTTCTTTGATGAATCTTTAATTGTATAGATGAATATGCTACTGTCTTCTTCTCTTGCATGAGAACACATCCAAGCCCTATTATGAATGCATAAAAATAGACTTGATAATTTCTTGTCTCTTGTGGTAGGGTTAGTACTGGGGCGATTGTTAACGCTTGTTTTGACTCTTGAAAATATTTCTCGCATTGTTGACTCCAAATGAATGGAACTATTTTTTGCGTTAATTTGGTTAAAGGTACATCTATATGCAAAAATCCCTTAACAAATTTTTGATAATATTCAGCTAAACCAAACAAATTGAAAATATATGTCACGGTCTTTGGTTTAGGCCATTCCTGAATGGCCCTTATCTTTATCTGATCAACCTTGATTTCTTCAGCATCCACTACATATTCTAAGAAAGCTATAGAATCCATCCAAAATTCACATTAAGAATACTTGACATATAGCTGGTGATGCCTTAGAGTTTCTATGATGGCTCTCAAATTATTTTCATGTTCTTCATTGCTCTCAAAATAAATTTAAATATTATTGATGAATACTATTTCAAACTTATCTAAATACAGTCTAAGAATTCTTTGTATTAAGTCCATAAATATGGATGGATCATTGGTTAGACTAAATGACATGACCATGAGCTTATAATGCCTGTAGCAAATTATAAATGCTGCTTTTGGAATATCTTCTTCTTTGACTCATAATTAATGATATCCTGATCCTAAATATATCTTGGAAAATATCTTAGCTCCAATTAATTGATCAAACAAGTCAATAATATATGGCAGATGGTACTTATTCTTAATGGTTACCTTGTTGAGTTTATGATAATCGATACACATTAGCATTGAACTGTCTTTCTTCTTTACAAAGAGCACTAAGGCTCCCCATGGTGACATACTTTATCGAATAAAGCATTTATTCAATAGTTCTTGTAGTTATTCGCTTAACTCTTACTGTTCTTTGGATGCCATGCAGTAAGGTGCCTTTACTATAGGTTGAGTGCCAAGAATTAACTCAATTGAAAATTTAATTTCTCTTATTGGTGGTAATCCAAGAAATTCATCAAGAAATACATCTTCAAACTCATTTAAAATTTGAGTGTCTGCTAAAGAAATTTCTTCCACCTTTTATCCCATCATTATTACTAAGTATGTATTATATTGCTTTCAAATCAATTTTTCTGCTTACAAAGCATTGATTAAAGATGCTGAAATGCCTAAATTTTCCATAAATACTTCAAGCTTACTCTTACCCTTGATAATGACCTTCTTTCTTTGACAATTAATCATAACTTTATGCTTGCTGAGCCAATTCATTCCTAGAATGATATTAAAATTTACTATAAGCAGTACTATCAGTTTTGCTTCATATTCCTTGCCATTAATCGCAACATTTATGTGAACTCATGAGCACACCATATGGTAATCCGACATTCAAGGCTTTAGCTAAGTTGTAATATGATATTTCAAGAGTTTTGACAAATCTTTTTGAAATGAATGAGTGGCTTGAACCATTTCCAATTAATGTGCACAAGATTTATCATTGAAATATAAGGTGCCTAGGATTTAAAAGAAAAAGATAATTCATGCTCTATTTAAATATAATATAAAAGATATTTATAAAAAGAAAAAATATGGTACTTAATACCACTTCATTATCTTTTGGGACTAGAACTAGGGTGAGGGTATATATTTTTGCATGTGTAGTTTGCTTGGGAGCAATTGGTCTTCCCCTTTGATTAGATGCTGGTGCTTTAGAAGCAATGGGTGAATCTCAACTTTGTATTAGAGCAGCTCTAGGTACATGGAATGGTCTAGTTGCTAGTGTGAGTTCTTGCCTTTTAGCTGGCATGGGTGCTTGTTGTTGCATCTGAGAAGAATGGGTGGTCCACTGATTGTCCATTGTACGGGTTAATTGACATTGCTAAAAGTTGTGACCAGGTCGTGCACACATATAACATATCCCAATCCTATGATAACAATTACCGTAAGGATGCGGTCAGTTGCATTTCTCTGTAGGTGTTTGTTGAGTTATTTGATAAACCTTGACTTGAGGCTATCTCGGTCTCTTGTATTCAATTTGTTGTACATGTTCTGATGAGGTCCCTTTTCTTAGCTCTTTAACTTCCTCTTGTTCCCCATGTTCTAATAATTTTTCACTTTCAAGCATATTTGAGAATTTGGAGATTTGAAAAGCCATAAGCATTTTCTTGATAGAAAGTTTTAAGCTTTTTAAAAATCAACTACATTGAGCAGACTCGGTGCTCACTAGTAGTTGTGCGTAACTGGATATCCTTAGAAATTTAATTTCATATTTAATGACACTACGGCTGCCCTGACATAATTTCATGAATAAATCTTCCATGATAGTATGAGCAGAAGGAGAGATGTGCTTGGCTCTAAAGGCTTTAAATGAATTCTTCCCATTATATATTCTCAGTATCTTTGCCTATAAAGTATAAGCTTGCAGTGGTTTCCCATCAGCATTCAGCTTCTCCTTCCAACCTAAAGATGGTTAATTTAATTACATATGTAGGTGGGAATTTTATTATAGTTAGTATTTTTCCTATCTTTTTTACCCAATATTCAGCATCATTGGGTTAGATCTTCCATTGAATATTAGTGGTTGGATTCATATGAAGGATTGAAGTAGTCCATCTATCTCGATATTCGAGAAATGGGCAGTTGATAGTATAGAAGTAGAACTATTTATATAAGGAGTTTGTTGTGTCTGAAGCTTTAAAAATGTTTGATTTTGTATATCAACATGCTCTAATACAGTATTCACAATATCAAACAACTTGTCAAAATGGTCCACATAAGCTGTTATATTCAAAATTTATAGCAAAATTAAGCGTTAAAAACATTCAAAATATTATATAAACTAGTATACTTTGAGTAGAATTTATACATTTTCAGGAAGAATGAAGAAAAGGGCAAGCATGAGCTGTATTAATAAATTTTGGATGAAAACTGTTGTGGCGCACCCAAGCGCACCATGGTGGTCCACTAAATTCTCTCACCTGGAAGCGTGCTTGAAGGCATGGAAGGAAGACCGCTGCAGTGCGCCCCAAGCATGCCACAATGCGATATGCCCTATAAGGATTAATACAAACCTGGGACAAAACTGCTGTAGCCCGCCGCAGCGCGCCACGACAACATATCTGAATAATCATGAAAAACTTTATGTGAACTAATTGAACAGTTACTATCCTGCATTCACGATAATCTGACCGCCATAGTGCGCGCGCCATGATAGAATCTTTGATTATTTATAAAAACCTTATGTGAGTTAATTGAACAATTACTATTCTGCTATCATGAGAGTCTCACTACCGTAGCACGCCTTCAGTGCGCCATAGTAGATAAGCAGCGGCCTTAAGGTAAACTGTTAAAATATACAACAGAACAGTATTTGAACTTCAGTTGTTGCAGCGTGCCACGATAGAACAGTGTTTGAATCCAGGCCGCTACAGCACGCCACAGCACCCGCTATAGAAAGCTCCAGAATCTGCATTGAAAACATAGGGAAGGCCACAAGTTCAGACTCTTGGCTTTCCCCTACCTCTTCAAACCTGAGTTAAATAATAACTCTGATGAATCCAAAGAGATTAAGAAAAATAAAATAAATTGCTTGCATTGAAATAGAAGAAGATGAAGGGTCATTTGTGATTAATGCATGGGGGCTGAAAACTCTCTTATTTAAGGGCCAATTTCAAACCAAAGAAGGGTTCCAAATTTCAATATTCAAAAGACTAAAAGGAGAGGATGTAGGAAGGAAAATGGAGGAGAACTCTCCAAGGGGCAAGTAGTAGACTGTGAAGAGTGAAGAGAAGAAGACAACAAAAGAAAGGAGGAGAAGTCAAGCAGAAGTGTAGTAGGAAGATCAAGTGAGCCCTAGAAAACTTATGGGTGTTTCCTAGTATTTCTTATAAATTCTATTTTGATTATTTTCTACTGTAAGCCAATGTCAAGGCTTACTTCCTTTAGCATGTATGCTTTTATTTATTCAATAATGAAAAGCTAAATCCTCTTGGAGGTTGTAGGAAAATGTAAGGTTATATTGGTGTTATAATGAAAATGTTTGAATGAATAAAATTGATTTCTAATTAACTATCTATTATCGTTATTGTGAAGGAATTCTTGGATGAAACTTTGTCAAAATACTTTGCCAAAAATAAAACTTTAATAATTTATTAATTAATAAAAGAACTTGAGTTCCCAGCTCATCAATTGATATGAGCAAGGAAAGTAGTGCAAGTAGAGCTGATAACTATGTGATAAGTTCTCAACCTTACTTGCACCTTTCCATAAAGAGCTATACCAAGAGATTTGATGCTTGTGAACCAAGTTCCCATCAATTTTGCTTTGCTGCTCAACAAAGTAGAAGGGATGAAAGGATATTGGAAATCCAATGAATGATGTGACATAGTCCATTGACCCAATGCATCCTCTCATCTAGAAAAACCACGTGTGTAAGCGCATGATGCAATATTGATGGAAATCATGTTTGTGAGACTCAATAATTACAAGAAAATATTTGGTAACCTAGACATAGAAAATCATAGATAAACTAAAATCACGATCTCAAAAAGGTTTAGGTGCTGAGATAGAACTCTAAGGGGAGTTCTCCTTATTGCACTAAATCTGAACCTATTGTAATTGGATGTTAACTCCAATTCTAGCGGTGTTCACTTGATTTAAGTAGGCATGGAAAAATCAATTTATATATTTAAATAATGAAGTGAAAACACCAGGTTCTTACAATTACTACAATGAAACCCCAAATCTCTCCTTTTGAACAAATCATATCTTATCCTAAAATAATTTGTATTGTTAATTTTGGAACTAACTCAACCAAAATTTATTCTTCTAAATATTATTCAAAGTAGATATAATTTAGTATCAAAACCACCATTCCCTGATGATGATAAATATTAGAACTAAACTTTCACTTACTATCTTAGACCATGTACACTTGCGTGCAAGCGCATAGGTGTATTTTATGTCTGTCAGAAGTATTGATAGATATTGGATCTTTTTAGGGTGTTCTGACGATCAAAGGAGAATTTTCAGGATCCATTTGAAAATAAGATTTCTGTTATTATACTTTGATTGGAGCAGAATTACATAAGTATCATTATAAAATACTAGAAGAAAACAAAAGTATCATTGTTAACCAGAAAAAAAAACTAAAAGTAGATTATTTTGACTAAGTCTGATATCTATTCTCTTATTTTCTTTTTGATTTATATATATTTTGAAATTTTTGACTTTCCATGTTTTTTTAATATTTGTTCTGGGATTCCAGTTGTACGAATAATGCTTTATACACATTTATACTAATTTTCTCCCAATCCTAATATCTAGTGTTGTTACCCCTTAAATATAATCCTAATTAACTCCATTACACTTCTAGTACTCTTGTAATAGTATTAAGAGCCTTCACCTAAAGTTTGGCGTAATTTGGAGATCGTTTGCGATTTACAAACATTCCAATTTTTTTTTTATAAATCTGAGAATACTTATTTTATTTTGACCTCGAAATCAAAATTAAAGTTCACCATTGAACTCATCACCCCCAAATTAGCTAGGGTGGTATTTTGGGAATATTTGGAATTTATCGACTTTTCGAGATTATTTTAATAATATTTAAATAGTCAAAAAATTAGAATAATTAAATTGACCTCCAATCAAAAATCCGATTGCATTTTTGAGTTTCTCTCCCCTTAATTAAGTAAGGGTGAATTTTTGGGATTTTTCTAAGTCCATTTGATTATTCAATTTTGAGTAAATAATTATGTATACTTAATTAAATAATTAAAATAATTAAAATAAATTAAATAAATTTATTTAAATAAATTCCAGCATTTGTTAATTTTAACTATAGAGATCCAATGTGGGGTGCATAGGACGGGACAACAATCCCGTGCAATCCAAGCTGTCGTGTGACTTAAGGGTAAAATTTGACGACGTGGGATTAATCAATCAGATCTGATTGTCGGATCAGCGCCTTGATCGGACGAACCAGAAGTGTAACAACCATAGTGTTGTTACCCTTCATTTAGATGCATAATCAACTGCATTTCTCTTATAATGCTCTTGTATTAGTGTTAAGAGCATCCACCTCAAGTTTCATATCATTTGGAGATCATTTGAGATTTTCCAACCTTCTTTATTTTTTTGATGATTCTGAGAATGCCTATTTTATTTAGACCTCAGAATCAAAATCGAAGTTTTCCATTGAACTCATCACCCTCAAATTAGCTATGGGTGATATTGGAAGTCATCAATTTTTTTCCCATTATTTTAATACTAAAAAATTAGGATAATTAAATTGACTTTTGATCAAAAATTTGATTGCATTTTTGAGTTTCTCACCCTCAAATTTATAATAGTGAATTTTTGAGATTTTTAGAGTCCATTTGACTATTTAATTTTGAGTAATTATTTATGTTTAGTTAATTAAACAAATAAGTATTTAATTTAAATAATATATATATATATATATATATATATATATATATATATTATTTTAATCCGACAGATGTATCTCAAATTCGCACGTATCTGTCCTTTAGTTCCAAGCACGGGATAGCTTTATGCTTAAATCAAACGCATTGATTTAATATTGATTGGATCCAAATGGCGTGGATCTAAGATGTTAAATCCAACCATCTGATCAAAAGATTGTTTTGATGGTCCAGATGTGCAAACTTTATGCCCCTGTCCTTGCCAGCCTTCGTGCACCTGAAACAGGATGCCATATATCTGACCTTTGTCCGACCCCAGCTAACCCTTCTCTTTCCTTCATTTAGCCTTAGGAACCTCTTTCTTCATCCCCATTTTGATTTCCATATCCTACTGAGAGCTCGCGTGGTCTAGATCTCCCCTACAGTCATTCAAAGTTCTGTGTCGTCTAATATTCTCTCCATCCGGCGAACCAAAGCATTAGGAACCTGTAGGTACGCCAATTTTTTCACTTAGGTATTCAAATTTTCTCTTAGTGTTATGCAATGCTCTATTGAGTTTGTCAGGGGTCGGTGGAGCTCATTAGAGCTCGACTCGACCCCAGCTTAGCAAAACCATGGCCTTTTCTTCTTGGGAGCCCTATTCGACTAATTGAAAATTAGGGCTTCGTATTATCTACATTAAGGATGTTGATCAGTGTGGGTAGGAGGTCAGGCACATTGATCAGGGCATGGCCTTCTTGTTGGTGTGTGGATACATTAGGGCAAGTCCAGGTTTGCCCGATATACGGATGCCCTAGTTTAGATCTATGTCCACAACAGGGATAAAGTAATGGGTTGGGTTAGGTCAAACCCAATTTTAGTGGGCCGAGGCTATTTGGACTTTAAACATTATGGGCTGCACATGCGGGCTGACCCACGTGCGACCCGTCATTATTCCTTATGACGGGCATCGTGTTTCACCTGAAAATGTGCATTGTCTTCAGCATCCATTTGTCTATATCACTATTCGTGCCAATCATTCTACCGTTTTATTTGCACTTTCATTTGATGTATTGTGCTTTACTTACTGTTTCTTAATTAAGCTGTGTGTGCTGCTTTAATTTTATTTTATGCTTCACTGCTTTTGTTTCCCTTACTTAGCATAATATTTATTGGACATATGTATGTTTTCATTTCCTATTTTCATATACACTATAATAGTTTCTAGCCTTATTAGGATACTTTTTCCCTTATTTGTTGTTGCAGGCTAGAGCAAATCTACTTGTGAGTTCTTACTCTTTTCTTTACTACTGTTCTTCTTTACAATTACCATCCTTTCCTTACTTTGATGCTTTATATCCTCCGCTGTAGAATTTAATTATAATTTAGCATATGTGATATTCAACTAAACTTTAATTAAAATTTAGCCAATCTTAAAATGTACTTAGACTTCTTAGTATAATAACTTGTTTTCTTTTTCTTGGCTATGCCTTACCATATTTTAAATACCAAAAATATGGTAGATCAGGAGCATTTCCAAACTAGTGGTGATGCACCTAGTTCTGGACTCTAGTGTACTTAAAGGTTTTTCTGCTTTCGCATTTCTTTTATTTTCTAATTTATGTGAGAGAGAGTAAATTTACTTTAATTTCTCTTTATAATTTCAAAGTTTGTAATAATTAATTTTCTGTAATATTTTTACTTTATTATGTGATGAATTTACTTTCATATTAAACTACTTTGTTTGGATTGTGGATAATATTTAGTTCGACAAGTTCTTCTTTCTTTAATTTCGCATTTTTCTTAGCTTAACACCCTCACAAAAATACTTAGCCACACAGTACTCAACAGTTGGGTTAGTTTCCTTCCAATCCGGTGTTAAGTGATGTGATAGTGCTCCACCATTGGATTGGGTTCCCGATATATTGTTGGGGTCGTTACAGTTGATATTAGAGCCAAGGTTGAGAATGTTAAGTTATAAAAATATCCACTTATCCAAAGCAATCAACACAAAAAGTAAAAACATTTAAGAATTTCACCATAGGGAAGTAAACACTTTACTACTCCAATAATTGATCTAAACTTAACTTGAACTTTAAAATTGACTCTCAGATGGGAGATCAAGAGTCAGAATTAAGGTACTATACCAGGTTGTTCTTCCATTATTAGGAGGAAGATCACTTGAATGGTTTAAGGTTCGGTAGACTGTACTTTGGAGTGTTTGAAGCCATAGGTGATGTTCAGAACAAGATCTTGAAGTACTGCATGTTTTGAGGCAATTGCATCCTGGAGTTGGCTAGGGAATGGATATCTCATGTCACTGAGACATTTGAAGCAATTCATTTCCCCAACCACATTCGCTTCAAGTTCATGTTCTACATTCTAGACTATTATGCCGAGGATTGGTGGGACCACGCCTTTGACAGACTCGTTCGAGAGAGCAGACGTCTCCATCCTTCCCTACTTTATTCTGATTTTAAAATCATTTTTATTAGAAGTTCTATAGATGATCTTACTAGTTTCTTTTATAGTAGGCTTTGTATAGTAGCTTCTATCTTACTTTTTGTTTTCTTAGTGATTTTCATATTGTATCTCCTAAATCTTTTAAATTTTAATGAGAAGTTATATATTTCTTAGGTTCTGAGTTATATCTCCCTTTATCTTCTTAGTATGAATCCTGAGCCAAACAATCATGTTCCTTCCATAGCAAAGGAAGCTGCTTCAGTTAGTCAGTCACCTAATGAAGAAATGAAACACCTCACCGAAATGATGAATATAAAAATTGAAGCCCAAACTCGTGCTGTGGAAAGAATGGCTTTTGTAAGTACCCCTTATCATCCATCTCCAACTCCTCCTCAATCATTTCCAATACATCCTCAATTATCCCAAACTCCATCTCCAACCCCTACCCCAATTCCTCAAACAATTCCTATATTCTAGGTCTAGTTGTGAATGCCTTCCTCCTAACCTTTCTATATTTAAACCCACCTACTTTCAATGACACTGCTTCACATATTGAAGCTATCAACTAGTTCAAGACAATAGATAAGATCTTGGCTAGCATAAAGTTCCCTGAAAGAAAATGCATCCATCTTGCCACATACCTGTTTACCCTCCTCAATCAAGCTCCAAGTTCTAGTTATAATCTAGTTCTAATCTCAAATATTCATGCTTATGTCTTTATTACTTCATTCTAGTTATAATCTAGTTGCTTATGGTCATTAAGTCTTATAGGAGCCTAGCACACTCAATATTTCACTCACACCTTATTATTTGCTAGTTTTAATTCCCTAAGTTTCCCCACCCCCACACTTAAACCTAAGCACATATTTATTTGAATTTGTTGTAAACTAAATCTCACTAGAGCCCTTTACTTTATTAGGAGGTGTAGGATTATAATGTTGATTTATCACCTTGAGTTCAAGCATACTAGTATCCTTAATATCACATATTTGAATTTATTATTGAATCTATGAAGTAATAGTGTTTAGAAAATTTAACTTATTAATTCAATCACAGTAATGGTGAGGGTGCCAAAGATCCAAAATTTATTTATTTAAAAATAAGACAAAGATGAAAGAATAACAGAAAACAAAAATTAAAAACTTAGAGATTAAAACAGAAAAAAAAAAAAAAAAAAGAAACAACCTATCAATCATTCCACCCTTGGTCTTCTCCTTCCTCTTCATCGATGTCCAGATATGTGTAGTCCGCTGGCTAGTCATTGTCTAGGATAGGGTCACTGATGGGGGCCATGGCAGCCCAGATCCGTCCTGTCCTCCATGCAGGCTCCATTCTTGGAACATTGTTCCAAGAGCATCATGGAATTCCATATGGAATTTGCACCGCCGCACGAATTATCCATTGATAACTGCGTCATGGCCACCCCCATGTCCCTCTGATGCACATATATATGCATCATCATTTTCTCCATAGTAGTCCGGCCAGCAGAGGCTAAAGATTCTCCTTCCTCCCCCGTCCTATTCTTGGCTCGCACCCCCCTCGTGGGTGCGGGTACTCAAGTTTGTGAGTTCTAAAGGAGCCCGGGGGGAATCACAACATCGGATGGTAGGATGTTCACCCCTTGATCCTCGTATAATCCTAAGATTAATGACTCGAAAGCAAGAGCAGCATAGGTCCCAGTAAGGGTGTTCCAGAGCTGCTCCATAATGATGCTGGAGATATGAATATCTCAAGAATGTTGCAATGCACATAAGAGCAGCTCCCGTGACTGGGTCACCTCACTAAGATGACCGAAAGGCATGATGAAGCTGGAGACAGATACATGCCAAGCATTGCTTAACTCTGTTAGGAGTGCTCGAGGAATGTTTGCCAAAGTTCTTCTCCATCTCGCATCAGCGCGGATGATCTCTCTTGCTACAGCAGCCGAGTCATACTGGGAGCCTAAGAGTTGGAAGTAGGCACATTCCTTTACCTCCATTAGCAAGTAAAACTTTCCAATTTGTAGGCTCCCAAACTCTGCGCTCTTAACCCTCACTACAATTTTATGCCCTATTGCATTGATAGCGTTGGCATAATCCTCCTGAACAATGGAGGGGAAAGTTGCATTTATGGGGCTCACCAAATGCTCCCACTCCCTATTTATGATTTGATCTGGATTCACAGGGCATGGGTGCCCGAATCCCCATTCCAAGATCAATTTTCACTTTGATGTTACTTGATTGAAGCGTTGTTCTGCTTCAACCAAAGTGAACCTTTTCCTGTTGTTTTCTCCACCAACTATGGGGCAGTGGTTCTCTTATTTGCCATCAATTTCTTTCTGGATGACATTCTTGTTTGATGAATTGAAAGAAAGAGAGGGTGAGAAAATTAGAAATTGTTTGCTGCTGGAAAGAATTGAAGGCTGAGGTGCTTGAATTCTCAAGAGGTGTGATGAATCAATAATTTATATCCTAAATAAAGAAAAATTTCATGCATTTCTCATATTAAAACTATTTTCTTATTCCAATTTTACTTGTCTTTTTCATGAAAAATTGCCTATCCAACAAATTATGAGCAATTTGGACAATTCACCAAAATTCTAAAGGAAAACTGCTGCAGCGAGCCATTTTGCAAGATTGGATGCCATAGCGCGCTGTAGCGGATAACTTTACAAAACACGGGAGTGATCGCACGCTGCAGCGCGCTACAGCGCGCAGTAGCGGGCAAGTTTGCAAATGCTGGCACTATAGCGCGCTGGAGCGAAGCCTTTTACAATACGCTGGCGCCACAACGCGCTACAGCGGCGAGCTTTGCGAGGCGCTGGCACCACAGCGCGCTGCAACGGTGCACTTTGCGAAACATGGGTGTGATCGCGCACTGCAGCAGGACAGTTTGCAAAATGCTGGTGCCACAGTGCGCTGCAGCGGTGCACTTTGGGAAATGTGGGCACGATTGCGCGCTGCAGCGAGCAATTGTGCAAAACTGCTAGCACGACCGCGCGCTCTAGCGCGCTGTTATGACCCTTCACTTATCAAACCAGATCGCCCCAGCGTGCTTCAGCGGGCCTTTTCACAAAACCATCCGCTACCACGCGCTACTGCGCGCTACAGTGCATTGCAGCGCACTGCAGCGGCCCGCCGCAGCAGCCTGCCGCAATTTTATCTGGCAGAAGCATTAATTGCGGCTGGGACAAGACACCCAACCAGCCTCTTGTCTCCATCCATCATTCCTCCTGCTGTAGCTTTGTTTTTAAATGGAAAAAGGTCTCTTTGATGTGATGAGAAGAATAAAATAATGGAAAGTATTGGTTACCTCATCCATTAAGTGGATTTTGCCATCATTGCTCCAGAATTTTAAAGGAGATAGCTAGTTTTGTATTATGAGAAGGAAGAAGCAGTCTCTCATCTATAAATACCACCCCTCTTGACTAGAGGAGGGTTCCAAAATTGGCTCACTTCCACCTAAGTAAGGAAAGGGTTGCATAGAAGAAAAGAAGAACTCCCCGAGGGAGGAAGATCTCATCTTGCTAAGGATCGAAGCCCTCTGGCCTCGAGCTTTAGGGTGCTCTGGATCGTCGGGTCCCTACTCGAGCTCGTCTATGAACTCGCGGCAGAAACCAGATAATCGAATGATTGAAATAGGCTAGCCTAGACCCTATGGACAATCACATTGGGTCTGGCCAGCTTGCCTTATCGATCAGGAAATACATTGAGAGGAGTTTAGGGTCTAGGACTCCAGAGGAGTGTTGGCTCTCTGCCTTAACGAAGCTCAGTCCCGACAGTAGATTCCCTCTGCCAAGATCAAGCCAAGCCCAACCCCACTGATTCCTAAGCATCTTAAGGTCTAGGGAAGAGCATCCAAAACACCACAAAGATGTCCTAAAGCTTAATTTAAAGGACTGAACTCACACAGCTCAGTCGGGGAGAGGCTGTACCTGGAGTTTGATAACAGCTGAGTCTGAGGTGGAATGGAGATCCAGGAAGCTTCCAGATGGTTGCTAGAGCTCAACAAGGGGGTCTGAACTCCAGACCTCACCCTCTATCAGTGATGCTCTGCTATGGGATGCCAGGATTCATCGAGAACTTTAGGGAAAGTGTGGTTGAGATTTAGGGGATCACAGTGAGCAAAGGGACTCACTATGATTCCCGGAAAGTATTTATAGGCCAAGGGAAGGTCCAGGAGTGGATGCCATGGCTCAGGCATGGAGAAAGGCTCGGGCTGAAGGGAAGGTTTGGGTGCAACGACCAGAGTAAATTCGGGGAGACTACCACCAGCAAACGATCGCACCGATGGTAGAAGAGGAAAAATTGGGACAATTCCCATACTGCCACGAGGGCTGGAATTAGCTCGAACTCGCGCTTGCCGTCTGATGAATTGACCGTTGGTCCCGGACGGCTCTGATGGATTACTTAAGAGGAATAGATGGTAGCCCACGGATGCACGTGATGGATTCAACGCCTAAGATTAGATCTTAACCCGGAGAGATCCCACCGTTGGATTAAATGCACTGAGATGCACGCTAAAGCACCGAATGGCTAGAACCCATGCGTCGCTGTCAGGACCCCACAGTGGATCTGCTGCGGTCCCAATAACAAATCCCATATTTTAATTATATATATATATTTAATTTAATTAATATTAACCCATTTAATAATTACTTAAATTCTAATTAATTTTATAAATCCAATTTAGGATTAAATGAGCTTCAAAAAATCCCAAAAAGTCACCCTTAGCTAATTGAGGTGTGAGGAATTCAAAAATGAAATCAGATTTTAATTTGAAGATCAAATTAATTTAAGTATTTTCTAGGGCTCAAAAATAGGCAAAAATACCAAATTTTTCAATTTAGCTCTGATTAATTTCAAACTTTGAGGGTTAGGTTTAAATGACCCATTGAGTCTAAAGGAATCAAAATTAGAACTTGGTTTAGCTTAATTAATTTGAACTTAGCTATGGTAACAACTAGGGTTGTTACACCCATAGTGTAACTCTTGAATGCACTTCTTAATAGAGTTGCATGAAAGGATGCTCCCGAGTCCACAACCCAAGACTCCATGTTGATAAGTGAGAGGATCAAAGCATTATGATCCTCCTCAGGTGAAACATTTATAGTGGGGTTTATCATCTTTACACCACCACTTGGCCACTTTAGGGTAGAGCAGTCCTTCTTGAAGTGACTTGCTTTTCCATAGTTCCAACAATCCAGCTTTGTCTTTTTGGGTCTTGATTTTACTCATCGAGACATTGACCTATTTCTATTATGTCTCCTTTCAGCATGTCTTCCCCTGCTCTCAGCATTAAGTGCTGAGGTAGATGCCTCTTCAAGAGATTTCTTCTGCACCTCTTCATTCAACACAAGCTCAACATTGTTATTGAATTTTAATGACGCATTCCCTGATGAATTACTGATGGCTGTAACCAGCCCATCCCAACTGTCCGACAATGAAGAGAGGAGTCACAAAGCTCAAACCTCATCATTAAAATTAATGCCCCTCGAACTCAACTGGCTCGTTATGGTGTTGAACCCATTGAGGTGTTCAGTCATTGAATAGTCATCCATCATCTTCATATTCTTTTCATCAAGAAAGCCTTATTTGAAGTTGAAGGCTTCTCATATACTCTTTTCAGGGCATTTATGAGATCTATAATAGTTTTATCATTAATAATATTAAGAGCAACAGAAGAAGATAGTGATAAATGAATCAAACCCAATACAGTTATATCAAGAACTTTCCATTCTTCATCAGTCATAGCTGTAAGTTTCTTGTTGGCTCTTTTCAATGGAAGATACAACTTCTTCTAGTAGAGCAAATCCTCCATCAGCATTTTCAAGAATGCAAAATTTGTTTCACTGAATTTCTCAATCTTGTGTCTCATCTTTTCGGCCATTGCTCCCACTAAAACAAGCAAACCCTAGGACCAACAAGGTAACCTCTCGCTCTGATACCCCTTGTTGGTGAATATGCAACTAGGATTTCAGTACACTGCCTTCATTGGGAAGCATTTTTACAAGAGCGTGCACTTTAAATTTGAGGACCGGGGTTGCATTGACAGTTACCAAGCAATATCAAAATTAGAAAACCATAAGACTAAAAGTCATAACACATGTATGCAAGTTCACAACACACAAAGAAGCATCCAAACACTAAGAAATATATGGAAAACCTAAGAATGAAAAAAACCATAGAGCCAGACCATAATAATATTTACTAGAATAACTTGAATGTTACATAATTACAAATATCTTATCACCTCAGCACAAATGCTTCAGCTCTTACTCTAGAATGGAGAGGAGAGGAAGCAGCCACCATCTGAAGTATCTCCTCCAACATGTAAGGGCTATCTTGCACTGTAGCTTCCTTAGGGTTCAACCTAGGGATCTTCTCCTAATAGGAGCTTCCAGTCTACAATTTGAAATGCCAACCTTTTAATCTCCTCCCAACTTATCAGCTTAAGTACCAGCTCCATTTTGCCAGGCGCTACGATGCACTGTAGCACTCGCGTCTTAGGTTGAGCCCGCTGCGGCATGCTAGAGCACTCGTGTCTCGGGTTGAGCCTGTTGCGACGCACTGTAGAGCCTGCATCTTGGGTTGAGCCTGCTGCAGCGCGCTGTAGCACCCATGTCTCGGGTTGAGCCTACTGCGGTGCGCTGTAGCCCCTACATCTCTGGTTGAGCCCGTTGCGGTGGGCTGTAGCACCCGCGTCTTAGATTGAGCCTACTGCGGAGCGCTGTAGCACTGATTTCCACTGTGGCATGCTACAACGATGATTTCCACTGTGACATGCGTCAACACATTCTTCTCATTTGCTGACTGCTGAGGCACGTGATAGCACCTCAGTCTCGGGTTGGGACCACCTGGGTGCTGCAATGTCTGTGCTGTTCCTGGACATTAAGAAGTCTCCACAATGCAACATTAACAAAAATAAAAGAGCCAATTGAGAAAGAAAACAAGAGAGAGAAAGGGATTGTGCTGAATGCAAAAGTGATTAATTATGGTGAAAGTCTAGATGAAGAAGAGATGGCTCTGATAACTAGAAGACTTAAGACATTGCTAAAAATGAACTCTCAATTATAATAAAAAAGAGGTGAAGATAAAGCTTGTAACACCTTTAAATTTAATAATCATACTGTTATTTGTTATGATTGCTAGAGAAGCAGACAAATATGACTAGATTGAACAAAGCTGAAAGAATAAAAAGTAGAGAAGCTGTGAGAAATTGAAAGTAATTACTACAATAAAGACACTTTAGATAAACTCATACATAAACATTTGCTTGAAGTCAAAATCTAAGGAACTAAACATATACTTAATGGCACACTACTTAGAAAACATTTATACTAGATCATCAGAGGATAAATAAGTGATATAAATTATACTAATTTAGAATTTATGTTTGAAAAATTATTCCTTTTTAGATGAATTAAAAAAATAAAGTAAGCTTCTAGAAGAACTTTTAGAACTTGAAAACTTTGAATCTCATAAGAACAAAATTATTCACTTAAGAGCAAACTTAAGTGTGTAAGTTTTAGAAGGATGATCTTATTGAGGTTCTTTGTATGGAAAATATAAGGCTAAACAAAAGCTTGATGAATTTAAATTTATTTTAAATTATTAAGAAATAAGTTGAATGAATATGAACCTAGACATATGACTAATAGAATGACACAATATAAAAGAAAGAAAAATAACTTAAAAAAATTATACCAACTAAATAATGTTTGTCATGTAGTTTATTTGGTCACATTTTTAGAATGTGTCAATCTAATAGAAAGAAATCTTGCATGGTTACCTAAGGATATGAATTTTTTTATACTTGAAAATGAGCCAAACTTTTAAAAGGTTCATCCCTCTAACACTTGATTATATAATTATAGGGCATGACTCAACAAATGGATCAGTTAAGATTTATGGCACATATATAGTTTATGGTCTATGTTTTATGATTATAAGGACTTGAGTACAGATCAAATTGATATAGCCAAGTTGGGTGCACCCAACTACAACTTGAGGACTTCATTGTAAATGAATATTAGAGTGGAAAAGTCTTTAGTATAATCAAATATTCTTGGTTTGAACATGGATCAGTTGCAGAGCTTGGAGAATAATGGCTTTCCCCGCCATTATGAGCAATGACAGACCAAAATTATGTATGTCTGCATTTGCACACAAGTGTATGCGGTCCAAAATAATATAGGATGGTCAGATCCTAAGATTTATCATCCTCTAGGAATGGTGTTTAAATTTGTTACTAGAATGTATCTAATTTCAATAATGTTTTAGAAATCAATTTGGTTGTTTTGAGTTCCTAATTAATGATTACTAAATTAATTTGGTTTTGAAATAGTTTTGGAAAATTGGGGAGAGTTGAGGTTAAACATGCAGTTGATCATTGTTCATACAAGTTACTCTTCTCTCAATTATATGTCAAGTAAGTAGAGTTTATCTCAATTTCATTATAAAAAGATTTAGAATTCTCAGTTACATACATTAAATGTACTAATTCTTATATAGTGCTCTGAGATGAACACAAAAATGTTTAATTTTGGCACATCGATAATCATGTGATCTTATTAGTAAATGAAGTTATCTCTCACATCTAAGTGATAAAATACTCAATTTTAGTTAAGTATCACATGATATTGACTCCACCAATGGCTCAAATGCATATAATCTTAATTTAGTTAAAGAAATGAGCTGCAAAGCTAGATGAGCTTATTTCACATCGCTCATAGCTTAATGTGTTCAATTTCCTCTCATAAGTTAAGAATGAGCTTTGGAGCTCTAAAGGTGGTTCTCGGATCACATGCGTCAAGTTCATATGGTATGAGCTGAGCTGCAGAGCTTAGAGAATGTTTTGTTCTATTCTCTCATGGCTCAAATGATCAAGCTTTTGCCCAAAGATGTGCATGGGGATGGCTTTGCATAGCAAATGTTGTCATGACCATTCCCGGTGTTAACGGTTAGAGTGCACAACTCTTTGGGCAAAAAAGATCATCAAACACAATGAGAGTTTCATTTAAATATGAAGTAAATGATTTATATTTAGAAAGATTCATCATTCTCCAAATTTTTCATACAATAAAACATTTAAGCATTTTTAAAGCTAAATGAAATTTCATTGATTAGAAAAGTTACAAACATTACACCATGACTTATACATGCTCTTACACAACACTCCCCAAAGGGGGGTTTAGGCTACAGTTACAAATAATAATGAAAGAAAGCTACAAGGGATGCTAAGCATTTTCATTGCTCTTATAAGGAAATATTAAAGAAACAAGTTGAGAATACAATACTCAGAAATTGCTTTAGCATTCTCTTAGCTTTCTTCCCTCCCAAGTCTCCTTCTCTTATCCTTGCTCTCTGTGCCTTTCTTTTTTCTACAACTATAGCTTCCTTCTTCTCCTTAGGGTTGAGAAGTCCTCTTAAGAATCTTGTATTCCATAAAAAAATTAAGAACCTTCACTAAGTTTTCCATCCTGCCTTTTATAATCTTTGATTCAACCTTCCCCTCTTCAAAGCCACCAGATCTATTCCTGTTGAAACTCGGAATTGAAATTAACTATATTCTTTTTTTTCTCTTGTAAATGAGAGGGTTTAATGGCTTACATCAATTATGGCTATAGGAAAATAAAAGGTTTTAAATATTTTGGCTGTCCCAATGCAGGTTTCAAAGATAGTTTGATGGAGTGCGCTACAACGTGCTATATCGTTTCACTTTCTATTCATCGAGTGCTACCGCACATTGTAGCACCTTGCTTTCTGTTCATCGAGTGCTACTATAAGTTGTAGCACCTGAGTCATTGGAATTATGGCGGTATGACGCGATGTCGTGCCTTGCTTTCTATAGAATTGATAATGTGGCACACTATAGTGCCTGAGTCTCAGAAATCTGAGCATTACGGCATGCTATAGAACCTTAGTCTCTGGATGTCTGGCTCTATGGTGCATTGTAGTGCCTAAATCTTTGGAAGCTAGGCACTGTGGAGTGCTATAGCACCTTAGTCTCAAGAAGCTTAGCACAATGATGCGCTGTAGCATCCGAGTCTCTAGAATTATGGCACTATGGTGCGATGTTGTGCCTTAGTCTCAGAATGTTGGGCACTATGGCGCACTGTATCATCTAATTCTCTAAAATTCTGGTGCTGTGGTGCGCTACAGCACCTTAGTCTCAGGACATTGGGCGCTATAGCTCGTTGTAGCACTTTAGCCTCAGGAAGTTGGGTACTGTAGTGCATTGTAGCACCTGACTATCAGGAGGTTGGGTGATATGGTGCACAGTAGCACATTTCTCTCTATGAGTTTGGTGTTACGACGATATGCTACAGCGTCATTTTCATTCAATTTTCCTTTCCATTTCACTTTTCCTTTCCATTTCAATTTGATCTTTTCTTATTAGAAATTCCATATAAACACATTAAAAGTATAGACAATCCTTAGAAAAACATAAACTCTGCACAAAAGTTCCTATACTAATTGGGCTTATCACACCTCCACACTTAACTTCTTGCTCATCCTCAATTAAGCAACATGTGACTTTTTCGAATTGTAAAATTTTAACAATCTTTCTCTATTTTGAAGCATATTTGAAAGTCTCCTTGTAACATAATGCAATTTTAACAATGTTTTGATTGATTTATGGTTAACTTAATTTGACTTAGTTTAATGTTAAACTGCCTTTCCCACTATTCTTGACTATTCTCCTTATATCCTTTTATGGTTTATGAAATACATGTTGGGAGATTCTTAGGCTCCCTATTAAGTATATTTGAATGATTGTGTCCTTAAAAATTCTTATGTCATGTGTGCTTCTTCTTATGAAATGTAATGCATACTCACTTTTGGGGAGATATTGTTCTTTATCCCTTCACTTTCTTTTCACTATTTTATAGGAGAGACATTTTTCTTCATCCCATTTTCTTTCTTTTGATTTTTCTTGTTTTATGGGAGAGACATTTTTCTTCATATTATTTGCATGCATTACATTCATGAAATCCTATAGAAGCCTAACATATTCCTAATTTTAGTCAATCATTCATTTATCTAATATGAGCCTTAATTTCCCTCACACTTAATTTCCTTGCATCATTTAGTGTTATAAAAGAGTCAAGGTAATGGTCAAATAGGTTTTACTGAATCCTTAATGTATTATGGTTACTTACTAGCTCAATCACTCACATGTAAAACTAAAAATTTCATGAAGATTTTATATGTTGCAAGTCAATTTTTAGAGCTTAATTATAAAAATATGTAAACTTCCAAACAGTGATTACATTAATTTTATTAAATATGAGCAATGCTTTACATATGTGATGGATGACTGAAAAATAAGAAAACAACAAAAACAAAAGAAAAAACTACGATCTGATTGTTCAATCATCATCATCATCTTCTTCTTCTTCATCAGCAAATTGAAGACAAGGGATGGTTGGAGGAGGTACTAGCGTTGGTTGTGGTGGAAAAGCTATTTCGCCTGGACCCCCTTACAAATGCCAATTTATAAACATACCCCTAAGAGCCGTGTTAAAGTCTTTCCTTTTGATTGCTGCTAGATTATTTTATAACACATTTGTTTTTCCAATGCTCTCACCTCCTAAGCTTCCCATGAGAGGGTTTCTTCTAGTTTTAGCAATTGGGGGTATAGTTTTTCCAGTTTTATCTAAGAGCACTAACTCTGCCTCCACATCTTCCAATGTGATGGTACTCACCATTTCCCTCGATTTTATTTCCATGGTACTTGGGAGCGCTCCCTACTGTCTATTAGTTAATTTGTGAGAGATTTGTCCTAGCTGGACCTCAATGTTACAAAAAGTTACTTTAATCCTCTGAATAGGGGATTCATGCCTATTTATTATTTCTTTAGTTCTATGCATGAATGTTAAAGTTTCAACCTTGTAGGAATTAGAGACTCCTTCTAATCTTATGTCATGTTGTTTGTGTTATTGTGGAGGTGGGTTGTTAAGAGAGTGTCCTTATCTAATCAAGTTTTGGTTTCCATTTAAGTAGTGATTAGATTTATATCCATTACTCTATTAGATATTGGGGTGATTCCACCACCCTTGGTTATACATGTTGGGGTAAGGATTATTATTGCCTTGATTGTTGTTGTTGTTCCACAAAAAATTTACTTGCTCAAGAATAGAGGGTGCAAAAGGATTGTTTGAGTTATAGTTTTTGTTCATGTGCTGCCCCATAAAACTCATATACATCATCTTGTACTATACTCACATTCATTTGTCCTAGTTTTTGATTCAACATAGCAATCTCATGTTGACGTTCGACTATTTTATGTGATTAAGCTATGTTTTTAATTTCACTTATGTTAGAACTTATCATTTCAGTAGGCCATTAGTAAGCATTATTATCCATGTCTTCCAATAGGTTATATGCTTCTTCTTAGGTTTTATTGCTTAAATAACCCTCAGCAGCTACATGTATCAAGCTTCAAGTGGGTGCAATCAGTCCATTGTAAAATGTCTGAAATTGCATCCACTGAGGGAAACCATGATAAGGATAGCACCTTAGGCACTCCTTAAAGCATTCCCAACTATCATAAAAGGTTTCCCCACCTTTTTGAGAGTAGTTTATGATCTCAATTCTCAGCGTGATAGTCTTAGCTAGGGAAAAATATTTAGCTAAGAATTTCCTAGCTAAATCATACCATGTGCGTATTGAATCGTCAGGAAGAGAATTGAGCTAACTTATAGCTCTATCTCTCAGTGAGAAAGGGAACAATCTAAATCTAATTGCATCATTAGTAACACCATTATACCTAAATGTATCACATAGCTCTAGAAAGTTTAAGATATGTGAATTGGGGTCCTCAGTTGCTTGCCCTCTGAACTGACTATTTTAGACTATCTATAGAGTTTACTATTTTGTTTCAAAGTTGTTAACCTCTATATTTGGTTGAACTCTAGCATGTGGGAATCCTTTAATAGTGGTCATGGTATTTTTCTTATGTACTTCTCATAAATGATCTCCTAGATTATCCATAGGTGGTGATATTGAGCTAGTTCTAAGCTGTTGTCTTCTTAATCTTAACAATGTTAATTCAATTTTAGGATCAAACAAATAATTGTTAATATTATGTATAAGCATGCAAAACTTAGAAGTAAGCAATAATTAACTATAATTCAAAACAAAGAATTTAAATAAAAAGTAAAATGGTAACTATAAAGGTTAAGAGAACAATAAATTACAGAAATTAAAAAGTATATGCAATAAAGTATTAAATCACCATTCACTCTTAGATTATATGTAATACGAATCAAATTAACTCTTCCTCGTCAATGGCGCCAAAAACTTGACAAATCTAAATTACGTATGTCTACATTCGCATGCACGTGTACGTGGTCCGAAGTAATATGGGATGGTAAGATCCCAATATTTATCATTCTCTGAGAATAATTTTAGAATTGCTACTAGATTGTATCTAATTTTATTAATGTTTAAGAAATCAATTTAGTTATTTTGAGTTCCTAATTTATGATTCTTAAATTAATTTGGTTTTGAAATAGTTTTGGAAAATTAGAGAGATTTGAGGTTAAACATGCAGTTGACCATGGATCTTGCAATTTGCTCTTCTTCTCAATTATATATCAAGTAAGTAGAGTTTATCTCAATTTTATTATCATGAGATTTAGTATTCTTAGATGCATACATTAAATGTACTAAATCTTATAGTGCTTTGAGATGAATACAATAAGGTTTAATCTCAGCACATAGACAACCATGTGATGTTTATAGTAAATGAAGTTATCTCTCATGTCTAAGCAATAAAATACTCAGTTTAATTAAGTATCACATGATATTGACTCCATTAATGAATCACATATATTTATTCTTAATTTAGCTAAGGAATGAATTGTGAAGCTAGATGAGCTTATGTCATATAGCTCATAGCTTGACATCCTCAATTTCCTTGCATAAGTTAAGAATGAGCTGTGGAGCTATAAAGGTGGCTGTCAGCTCGCATGCATCAAGTTCATATCACAAATGATATAAATTAAGCTATGAAGCTCAGAGAATGTTATGTTTAATTCTCTCATAGCTCAAATTATCAAGCTTTTTTCCTAAGCTATGCATATAATGTGTTAGCACAATGAATGTTGTCACAACTATTCACGGTGTTAACTCTCAAGAGTGTACAGCTCTTTGGGAAAAAGTGATCATCAAGCTCAATGACAGTTTCTTTTAAATATGCATTAAAAGATTTGTATTTAGAAAGATTCATCATTCTCCAAATTATTTATAAAATAAAACATTCAAATATTTTCAAATATAAATGACATTTCATTAATTAGAAGAGTTACAAAATTACACCATGATTTATACATGCTCTTGCCCAACACTCCCCAAAGGGGAGTTTAGGCTGCCATTACAAATAATAAACAAAGAAAGCTACAAGGGATGCTGTGCATTTTATTGCTCTTACAAGAAAATATCAAGGAAACAAGTTGAGAATATAATACTCAGGAACAACTTTAGCATTCTCTTGGCTTTCTTCTCTCCTCAGTCTCCTTCTCTTTTCCTTTCTCTTTGTACCTTTATTTCTTCTCAAACTACAGCTTCCTTCTTCTCCTTAGGGTTGGGAAGCCCTCCTTAAAATCTTCTTTTCCAAGTCAAAGTTCAAACACTTGCTAAGTTTCCATCTTCCCTTTTATAATCTTTATTCAGCCTTCTTCTCTTCAAAGCTGCCAGATTTATTCCTCTTGAAACTTGGAATTGAAATTAGTTATATTCTCTTATTCCCTTAGAATTTAGAGGGTTAAATGCTTTACAACAATTTTGAATGTGGGAAAATGGAAGGCTTTAAATATTTTGGTTGTCCCAATGCTGACATGAATATGTTTTTCCAAGATAATTTGATGGTGTGCGCTATGACACATTGTAGAGCCTTGCTTTATATTCATCGGAGGCTACAATGTGTAAAGCCTTGGTTGTCTCAAAAGCGTGTGGAGAAGATTTCACCAAAAGTTATTTTTCATGCCGAAATGCTTTTTTTTTCAGCTTTCCCAACCTCGTTTTGATACCAAAATATGATGCTAGTGGACTGCCTTTTTGGTGAATTAGGTATTTAACTATTGTATGGATGGGTAGGGTACTATCTAAGGATGCTTTTCAAAGTTTGTGGTAGGATGGTTATGGGTTTAAAGTGGCCTATCTAAACAAAAATCTAGATTAGTCTAGATTGAGTTTAGTTTGGGATGATTCATGTAGGTGGGGTTTTAGTGGGTTAAAGTGCTGGAAATATATATAGTATATATATTTACATAGGAGAGAGAAAGTCAGGGTGTACAGTCGCACACTTTCTCAAAACTTCCGATTCTCAAAACAATTTTTTTCAAATTTTTGTATAAAAAAAAAGAATTTTCATGCCTTAAAGGCGTCCCTTTGTCTTACATTCTTCTACCCTAAAGTTTTGTGCTTTTCTACCCTAAAGTCGATGTTTCTCGTCGCTCACCTCCGCTAACTCCGCCGCCGCCGCCGCCGCTAGCTGCATCGAACAAAAGAAGACTGATTCGGAGACATGGGAGTTTTATCGGCCCTATTTTCATGGAGTTGACGTACGATTTCATGTCATAATTCACCGCAGCGTGCGTTTTTTCATCTTTCGCAGCCTAAACGCAAGTAATGTGAGGTTCAATCAATTTTTGGTTACATTTTCTCCACGCCAATCTTCTCTTTTCATACCAAAATTTATGGGGTTTTTTTTTACATACCCTTTAGCTTATGCTAGCGGCTTCTAATCTATGTCATTTTTATTTTCGAATGATTGATTAAAGATGCGTAGTATTTCATTGTTCTTTTGTTGCCCAAGTGCTTAAGGATTTTAATTTTCCAATTGTTGTTCATTGCATGTATTCTTAATAATTACATAACTACTATTCAAATACTATAATCGGTATTCACATGGGTGCTTCCAATGATCTCAACCATATAAAGAAAAATGTTTAGGAAAATTATATATGGTTGCTATTAAGTAAATCATATTACCAATCTACTATATCATATAATACTACCTTTCTTTAGTTATTTAGTATACCGGAAGATGAGTTATCAGTTAATGTGTGCATGCTAGGATATCATTTTTTGTGACATACTTAGCATATTTATAATTTGCCAACTGCATAAATTTTTTCATTATTTGATAACGTTCACTTTTATATACATTGCTTTTGTTTATTTAGTAAGGTTAGAATGTCTTTTTCATAAATTTTTTCCTTATTTGATAAAGTTACCATATTTTTATAATTTGCCAACTGTTTTTAGTTTTAGTTTTATCTCATGTCATGAAGTTCAATAGAGATTACTAACAATAACTTATTAAAGTTCAGAACATGAATGTTCATGCTCTCAAATTACTGAACTGGATAGATATATAGAATTGGATATAGTCCTAATTACAATTACTGCAAATCAGCAACAAGAAAATGAGAAAGAAAGCCCGCAAATTTGGGTGTTTTTTTATTTAATTAATTGATTTGGGTATTTAATCGCTCAAATGAATCTTAGATGCGTATGTTAAGCCTATATGGATAGCAGACTTATGTTTTACATATCATACATACAGCATACTTATGTTTTACATATCTAACACCCGTATTTTATCAATTTTTAAACTACCATCTAAATCTTTCACTGGTGCACTAAAGTACCACCTCATTTCTTAAGGCATTTCAATTGTTGTAAGTGTATGGATTATAAGGTTATGTGGTAATTTGGTAAAAACAAATAAGGATTTGAACTGTGATTTTATATACATATACATTTAAGAAAATATATTATGTTTTCTTATAAGTGGCTCAAGAAAATTTATATTCACGGAACATATAAGCCGGCCTCAACACTTTTGAATAAATTAATTAAGAATAAATAAAAAATGTATGCATTTAACACAATTATATATAAAGAGAGAGGAAGAGAAAGAGTCTGTTATCTATTAAAATGACACTATTGCTTGTATATTATACAACTTTCACCATATAATGCATCTTCATACTTTCATAAAGAATGAGTGTAATTGAATATGCACAAAGGTCAATAGCATTTAATTAAGTGTTTTAAATTACTTTAGTATGTTAGTATTACACTTCTATTAAGCATTAGATCAGGCAGATGCCCCTCCTCTCATAAGGAAATTTGTTATTCATTAAATTAGTTATCCTCTATGATGTTTGTTTGTATAACATTGCATCGTACGATTTATTAGATCACCTCCTTATTTCTTTTATTATAATTACTACAAGTCAGCAAAATGAAAAAGAAAAACAAATACTGCAAGTTTGAGTGTTTTTTTATATAATTGATTGATTTGGGTATTTAATTGTCCGAATGAATCTTAGATGCGTCCTACACACACACCAATGTGACATTCTATGCAACAATTGCAACAATCTTAGATTTGGGTATTTAATTCTTCTAAGAGCTCTCTTTAGCTTTTATTTTGATAACAATACAACTTAGTTCTAATTAAAACTACTTTTAATTTAAATTCATCCTATTTTGTTAGTCTTCCAAAATTTGATTAGTCAAATTTGTTTGTTCAAATTCAAAATAATATAATGCAGTACTTTATAATTATCATTGTCCAATGTCATTTGAAGTGCATGATAAAATATCAGTTCATAATTTTGAACAGTTTATTCAATGCATGAATAATTTTTTCTTCCAAATCATCTTTGAATATTCTTAGGTTATGAAGATGATATTACTGAATAAATTTTTGATCATTGTTGTCCCTAAATTTTTCAGAGAACATCATTATACAAAGTTGCAGTTCAAAGAATAAATTTTTAATAATTAAAATGTTAAGTTTTTACCTATGATTTTATATCTTTGTTATTAAACTAATACCCAAAATAAGTGTTTGAACTTATGGCATATTAAGTTTTTGTTTGATAGGAGAAAAAGGCTTGTTATATAAGAGTTAATTAATCTCACATCAATGACATAATGCAAATGAAGAAAGACAGCATTAAAATGTGTTTGATTAAACACTAATCATTACAATTATTTCAAAGCTCTTGAAAAAAGTTGCTTCTGCAAATGATTGTCTTTACTTCATGCTTTTTCAATAAATATGATTGTGAGCATTCATTTCTTAGCCTACTGTTGATTTAAATTCATGCGCATCGATTCATAAAAATAGTCATATTTTAGTTTGAAAAAAGACTGCATTAAAATGTCTTTAATTAATCACTAATTATCACAATTATTCCAAAGCTCTTGAAGAAAGTTACTTCTGCGAACGCTTGCCTTTACTTCATGTTTTCTCAATAAATATGATTGTGAGCATTCATTTCTTAGTATACTGCTGATTTAAATGCATGCGCATCTATTCATAAAAAAAGTTGTATTTTTAGTTTGAAAAAAGACTGCATTAAAATGTCTTTGATTAATCACTAATCATCACAATTATTCTAAAGCTCTTGAAAAAAGTTGCTTGTGCATCAGTTCATAAAAAATATCATATTTTTAGTTTGAATTTATTATAATTCATTTGTTCGAAGCATCAGTTCTTAAATTTCAATCATTATTCATATTAAAGTTTTTTGTTTATTAGTTGCACTGGGTGGTTCCTTATTTGCTTGCTTTGCAGTTCTTATTCAAATTAGAGATTATTTTTTTTTATCAAATTAAAAATTATAGATTTATTTTTCGAAGACACAAATACTATTTGTTCTGTATGTGAAATACTTTCTAATAGTTATATTTTTGTGATTAAAGTGCAATTTTTTTTTCTTTTTATGTGTTGACTTATATATTATTTTAACTTTAATCTTTATCATAATTGTTTGCTATGGTGTTTGAATATGTTTATTTTGCATATTAAACAGGTTCATATTCAACGGCATAATGAGTGCAGAATCACATAAATATTTTAAAGCTTATAATATATTTCATTTGATAGCACACGTTAATAGAAAATTACTACTTCATAAAAGGAATAATGGACTGCGACCGATTACATATATTAGAAAGGATATACAAATGTGCTCACAGTTGAATAGATTTCTTATTATGCAAATAAAAAGAAAAAAACCAATAATGATAGATAGATCATGAATTTATGATCTAAAGAAATTCATGTTAGTTGAGAGACTATAAAATACACGCTTGCACTTGCACGCAAATGTACGTGATCTAAAGTAATAATTTGAAAGGTAAGTTCCGAGATTTATCGTTCTTAGGGAACGGTATGTTTTGTTACTAAGGTATATATAAATTCAATAATATTTAAATGATATGATTTCAGCTTGATTTAGTTCCGTTAACAAGCAATAATTTAGAGTTTAGAAACTATTTAAATTAGAGAGTAGAGTTGGGCTTATTCCATGTGAAATGATGGGGATCTTAACTTGTATTACTTCTCAAGCACATTTCATTCTTTTTTATTAAGCCAATTAATCAAGTGCACAATGTATTTCTTAGAGTTGTCCTATAAATCCTATAAATACAAATCTTGTGCGAGAGATAAACACACTAGGGTTCAATTTTTGCACAAAAATTCCCATGAGATTGTAATTAGAGCATCTTAGTTTTCCTACATCAAGGTTACCAAAATTTACAATTTTAATTAGTCGATCTCAAGAGCATTGATCCCACTAATGAGCATCATGCGCAGTTCAGATAAGGATGTAATTTCATTAGGCTCTATGAACTATGTCACATCATCCATGAGCTCTCAAAGAATCCACTCCCTCCTTTCATGTATGCTGAGCAATGAATCTCCAATTAATAGGTCTTAGCTCACACGCTTTGACTCAGTTGAGCATAAAACATGGTGCAAGAAGGCTCAAGAACTTTTCACTTAATTGTAAGCACCCCATGCACACATATCCTGCTTTTAACTTAGCAATGGGCCATGGAGCACAAGACTTTCATTTTGATTGTTAGTATTTATAATTATATTTTCTTAACATAAGATTTTCATTTATTCCACAACTTGATCTTAAGATGATTTTATTTAGTCATTCAAAAATAGATTTTTATTTCAATGCTTGAGAAAGTTCTACATCATTCATTAAATCTCTTATATTTTATAATGGGCTGAGCCCAACTCTCCATAAGGGGGTTTAGCCTTCCATTATAGCTGAGAAAAGAAGAAATATATATAAGGATGAAGACTCTTTCATGATCCACTAAAAAAAATGTAAGAGTAAGATTAGAGTTTACTAGGAATAGCCCTTAATGGAGTTCTATAGATCTCTCCTCTTCTTTCTCTTCTTCTTTCCTTTAGCTCCCTAGTGTAGCCTTTAGTTCTGTCTCCTCTAGCAATGGTCCTTTTCACTTCCCTTGGAGAAGTGTCCATCTTCCTCTATGCATCCCTTAAAAACTGAACTTTTGGATGAAAAGTTGGAACTCATCTTTTGTGAAGCAGAGATGCATATAAAGAGGAGTAAATCTCCTTCTTTGCTTTCAAATTTTAGCTTCTTCCTTCTAAATTTCTACAGCAATGAGTGCTTAGCCCACTTGAGGCATGATAAGACATTCCCATTTCCATTCTTTAATCTTCTCCCAGCCACAATAAATGCCTTGAATAGATAGACATTCGGCGCGTCGCTGTAGCGTGCTGCAGTGATTGTGTTTCGAAACTCTTTTGCTGCAACACGCTGTGACAGTTTTAAGTTTTGAAACTTGCCCGCTACAGTGTGTTGTAGCGATTGAGTTTCAAAAACTCTCCCGTTGCAGTGCGCTGTAGCGATCGAGTTTTGAAAACTCTTCCGCTACAGCGTGCTGGAGCGATCGAGTTTCGAAAACTCTTCTGCTACAGCACGCGATCGAGTTTCAAAATCTTTTTCGCTGCAGCGTGCTAGGGCGCGCTATGGCGCGCCGTAGCAAAATCGCTCCAAATTCAGTAATTCCCTTGATAAGTGTCTTCTGCAAGCCAGCAGGTGCGGTACGCGGTGGCGCGTTGCGGCGCAGCGGTTTTCTTCTAAAAATTGCAAAAATTCTACTTAATTTCCCAAAAATTGCTGACCTCGCTTTTTACCTGAAATTAAGCCTAATTTGATCAAGGGGCTATTTCTAATAAGGAAATGAATGAGATTTTGCTTTATTTAGGATGTAAATTATGGATTCATTACATCCCCACACTTAGACTCTTGCTTGTCTTTGAGTAAGCTCAAAAATGAATTTTTTTCTATTTCTAAGATATGAGAGTATTAGTAATGTCAATGTGAGATTGATTGCAATTCAAAGTTTATGCTTAACTGAAATGACAAGCATATTTTTCATCATATAAATTTTTCAAACATTGGTTATGAACTTAGGTTAATAAACTAGTCTTCAATTTTAAGTTTGTAATGCTTGGTGCTAGGTAATGGGGAAGGTTCCTTGGAATTACTAAACTAGGGAGGTAGTGAGTAATCAAGAGTTTTGTTCCATATGTGCTCTTTCTTTTGAATCACAAAGATATTTAATATTTTATGAGATATATTTTTTATCATCTTAATTTTTATTTTTTTCCATAGGAGAGATATTTTTCATCATCCCTATCTTTGTTTTCTTTTTCAGCTATAAGGAGAGATATTTTTCTTTATCCCAATTCCAATTCTTTGTGATTATGAAGTTTTATAGGAGCACACACTCTTAGCTTATCCAATTTAATCACTAGTTTTGATTTTTGAGCCTTCCCCCACACTTAGATCTTAGCATTAATTTTGTTAAATTTCTGGAGACTATATACAACATGAGATCAATCCTTTGTTTGGATGATTTAATACTGTCAGTGAGAATAGTCATTTTTCGTTAAGCAAATTTTGGTTGACAATCAAAATTTCTTACATAGATAATCTTGTAACTTTCATAGTCTTGAAAAGTTTAAAAAAATATGCCATTTGTAAAACATAGAAAGACTTTAAAAATATGATAATTCATAATTTATTCATTTTAAAGAGAAACAAAACACACACTAAAAAGAAAAAATGGAAAAAAAAAATACAACCTAATTTGGTCATTTTCCTCACTTTCTTCTGCATCCTCCTCATCCATATCATTGTAGGAATAGTCACATGGCCAACGGGTGTCTAGGATAGGGTCAACGACAGGTGGTTGCAGCAGCAAAGAGCCATCTGGCCATCCATGCAAGCTCTAATCTTGGAACATCATTCCAAGAGCTTCATGGAATTCTGATTGGAACTCCCGCTGCCAGGTGATTTCCTTCTTGCAAAATCGCATGTCGGTGGCCATAGCCTTACCCAAGTCAGTTTGATGAGCATAAATACACGCCAACAATTTTTCCAAGTAAGAGTGGTCGGATTAAGCTGAAGCTTCTCATTCTTCTCCCCTCCTCTTCTTAGCTTGCTTCCATACCTGGGAATGGGCATTTAAATTTATTCGCTCAAGGAGGGGCACTAGGATGGACGATGGTGTTGGAGGAAAGGATCTTAGCCCCTTGGGCCAGATAGATGCCCAAGATTAATGACCCGAACACCAGCATAGCACAGGACCCTTTCAAGGTGCTCCAGAGCTGCTCATAAATGATGCCAGAGAAATGAATTTCTCTAGGCCTTTGAAGCGCACACATGAGTGATGCCCTTGAATAGGTCACTTCGCTAAGGTGACTCATTGGCATGATGAAGCTGGAGATAAAAACTAGCCACATATTACTCGAGTCAGTGAGAAGGGCTCGAGGAATGTTGGTCTAATTTCCTCTCCAACCTACATTATTGAAAATGAGTTCACTTGTCAGAGCAGCCGGGTCATAGCTAGACTCAATGAGGGTCAAGTAAGAGCAATTCTTGACCTCCCCCAACCTGTAAAATTGTATGATTTGCTCATGCCCAAAAACAACTCCCTTTCCCCAAATGAAGACTCTACTACCTACTGCGTTAATAGCATTGGCGTAGACTTCTTGAATAAGGTTTGGGTATGAGATGGCCGGAGTGGTCGCCATTTGCCTCCATCCCCAGGGGTCAACTTGCTCGGATAGCATCGACAAGACCCACCCAAAACATTTCTCCAGGATGAGCTTCCTCCGGGAAGTGACCACAATGAACCTCTTCTCAGCCTCCTCAGAGGAGAACCTCTTCTTTTTAAAAGCTCCTCCAGATGTGGAGGCCTCGGGTTCTCTCTTTGTGATAGATTTCTATCTCGAAGACATGCTGAAATTTTAAGGATAGCCAAAATTTTCAAGGAAGGATGAGGAAGAGAGTAAGACTGGAGCAAAAATCAGAAGGTGTAAAGATAACAACCCCCCCCCCCCCCCCCTAACTTCCTTTAAATAGCCACAATTTTAAGGGCTAAAGAAAATCTGGTCAAAGGAGCTTCCCCATGCCATAAATGTGACAATCCTTGCTTGGAAAAGGGAGGAGGAGGGGGCAGCTTTATCAGCAACACCCTTTTTGACTTCCTGAGAATCCCAAATAAAGTAAATTTTTGACTGCATTGATTCCCTAGGCAGTCAAAACTACTACAGGTGGAGCAGATCGCTACAGCGAGCTGGAGTGATTGAGTTTTGAAAACTCTTTTGCTGCAGCGCGCTGTAGCGATTTAGTTTTTAAGAACTGTTCCGCTGTAGCACGCCTTAGCGCAACTGATATATATATATATATTTATTTATTTTAGTTTTTTTTAAACTTGAGTTGCCTCCCAAGAAGCGCTTAGTTTAAAGTCGTTAGCTTGACTCACTTGAGATCTCATTGTTTCTATAAGGGTCAAGAGGTATCTCTTTCTAGATTTTTGAGGCGTTTGGGTAAGTACTAACATACAGTGTGCTCGAACCCTCACCCTCAGCATTCCCTTCACAACCTACACTTTTGGTTATGGAGAAAACTTTCTTTTTTCTCTTTCCCCTCCTTATTTTCTTATTTTTCATATACTCCTTACTCTTATCTTCAGAAGATGTGCTTGGGCTAGCCTCGGAGTCACTTAGATTTAAATTTGGCAAGTCAAGTGCTTCATGAACTCTTTCCTCCCTAGCCTTGCTATTTATTTCTAATACCATAGCTTGTTGTTTGAAAAGGGTAGGTTTTAGATCTATTAATTCGAACCTACCATGGGTCCTTATGCTCATGACCCCCCTACACACATCTATGATATCCTTAGAGCTCATGAGGAAAGGTCTAGAAGATAATGGTGGAGTTTTCATTCAACCTATCCCATTCACAAACAACAAAATTAGTGGGGACAGTGAAGCTTGCTAATCCTACAGGAACATTTCTTACAAAGCCTAAAGGGGTTAACAATTTAAGTTGGCAAATTCTAGAATTATGGAGGTGTACTCCATCCCTCCTACCTTGAGATGTTCATATATATAGTTGGGCATAATATTGAATGAAGCACCAAAATCACTTAAGGGATCTAACAGTACTTCATTCCTTATCACCATGGAATGCATAACCTTCCAGGTCTTCACATTTTGGAGTAGTGAGCTTTTCACACTCGATTCTCCTCACCCCTTATCTAGCCTTTAGTTCCCTTTCAACAGCATTATAATCCTTAGTTTTGTACTCTCCATCCATCCCTTTAGAATGAATTACACTTACCAACTCCCTAGGATTAACTTCAGTAGAACAAGGTAGAGCTCCTTGCTGCTGAGTGGTCAACTGCTTGGAGATCTACCCCAGTTGAACTTTAATATTTCTTAGAGATGCCTCTATCCCTTGGATGAAGGCATCATGGTAGGTAATAGTAGCTTCAGTGCGGCACATGAATTGAATTGTTACTGCCTTAAGGGTGTTAAAGGCTCCTTCCAAATTTGAATGGTGATGATTAAGACTGTTCATATTATTAAAGTCTTGTTGACTTGATGAACCCCCCCATTATGGCTTCTATTATTATTATTATTACTCCATAAGAAATTTGGGTAGTTTTTCCACCCAGGGTTATAAGTATTGGAGTAGGGGTTATTCATGGTGTTATTGTTTCTTAAATAGTTCACTTGTTTAGTATTTGACTAGACAAAGGGATTATTTATGTTGTAGTTCTCACTAGAGATCCATCCCCCACACAATTCACAACTAGTTTCCTGGATAAAGTTAACATTCATGCTTTTAATGCATTGATTTAACGTAAGAATTTCATTTTGCAAAGCTGTTATTTTATTAGTTTCATTGATTTGCATAGTTTTCATTTTTAAGCTTTTCGGAGGGCCATTGATAGGCATTATTTGCCATTTCTTCTAAGAGGTTATAAGCCACTTCTTGGGTTTTGCTACTAATTGAGCCTCCAACGGCTGCATCAATGAGTGTCATTGTTGGTGTATTTAATCCATTGTAAGAGGTTTGAACTTACATCCACAAAGGAAACTCATGATGTGGGCATTGCCTTAAACACTCCATAAAATGATCCCAACTATCATACAATGTCTCCCCTTCAAACTGGTTAAAGTTAGTTATCTCAACTCTCAAGCAAGCAATTTTTGCTGGAGGGAAATATTTGGCTAAGAATTTCTTAGCAAGATCATCCTAAGTACGGATAGAGTTATTCAGGGGAGAGCTGAGCCAACTTTTGGCTCTATCTCTTAATGAAAATTGAAAAAGCCTCAGTTTAACTGCATCTTCAGAGACGCCGTTAAACCTGAAGGTATCATAAATTTCAAGGAAGGTTGAAATATGTGAGTTATGATCTACTGTGGATAATCCACCGAACTGGTTAGTTTGAACCATACTTAACGTGGAAAGTTTGATTTCAAAATTGTTTGCTTCGATGTTAGGCCTTACAATAGCATGGGGGATTCCCCTAATAGTGGGCAGGGCATAGTCTCTAAGTGCTCTTCCTCTTGGTTCTCCTAAAGGCTCTCTAAGATTTTCATTAAAGTTTTCCATAATAGCTTGTTGATTCAGTAGAATATTTTGTTCTCTTTTAGCTTGTAAACAGTTCTTTTAATTTTTGGATCAATAAGATATTCAGTACAAATTCTTCTACTCATATAAGATAGAAATTAAGCTATCAAGAACAAATATAGCAATAGCATTTAATGATTTAGCAAATGATAGTAAATGAAAGATAAGTAAATGGTTAGCACAAATAATTACAAAAACAAAAATTAAAACTATATGCAAGAGTTTTGCTTAAATCACTATTTACTACTAGATTCTCCTTAATACAAAAAAATTACAATTCCCCGGCAATGACACCAAAAACTTGATAGACTATAAAATACACGTCTGCGCTTGCATGCAAGTGTACGTGGTATGAAGTAAAAATTTGGAAGGTAAGTTCCAAGATTTATCATCCTCAGGGAACAGTATGTTTTGTTACTAAGGTATATCTAAATTCAATAATATTTAAGCTATATGATTTCAGCTTGATTTGGTTTTGTTAACAAGAAATAATTTAGATTTTAGAAACTATTTAAGTTAGAGAGGAGAGTTTGGCTTATTCCAAGTGAAATGATGGGGACCTCAAGTTGTATTACTTCTCAAGCACATTTCATTCTTTTTTATTAAGCCAATCAATCAAGTGCATATTGTATTCCTTAAAGTTGTCCTCTAAATACTTCAAATGCAAATCTTGTGTGAGAGATGAACACACTAGGGTTCAATTTCAGCACAAAGATTTCCATGAGATCACAATTAGAGCATCTTAGTTTTTCTACGTCATCAAGCAAAGTGTGTGACAATGAGAGAAGTTTATTATTTTTGTATTCAATTTCAATAAGGATATGGAAACATTTTACTGTCTGTAGGTCATTTGTTCCAACAATGTATCGTAGACTCATTTGTAAGAATACAAGAAAATAGATTGCGATTCATAAAAAAAGATCAGCTAAAATTTTGTACTGAGTTATACCAAGGTCTAAAAAATGCAATTGATTCTAGTGAAAATGATGCAGCGAATATTGGATAGCGATATGTTCTCTCTTCTTCATTTTATGGTGGCCCACATTATATGTTTTAAAATTATCAGGATGCAATAGCTATTTTTTGGTATATGAGCCATCCGGATCTTTTCATTACTTTCACTTCCAATCCAAATTGGAGTGAAATTGAAAATGCTTTGCTTCAAATTCCTAGCCAAAAGGTTGAGGATCGGCCTAATATTATAGCTAGAATATTTAATATTAAAAAGAAGCAATTCTTGAAAGATGTGCAACAAATATTTGGAAAAGTTCTTGTTGCTACTAACTTTTTTAATTCTCAAATATATAATGATTTGCATATATATTTTAACTAATATTTAATATGAATTTATTTTTTGTATAGATTTGCATGTTGTAGAATTCCAAAAACATGGTCTCCCGCATATACTTCTTTAGATAACTATTACAAAAGAGTATAAATGTAAGACAACAGAAGAGATTGATTCTTTAGTAATGGCTTAGTTGCCAAACAAGACATCAGAATCATATTTAAATAAATTAGTTCTTACTTATATGATTCACGGTCCTTGCTGTATAAACTCTAACTCTCTCTACATTGTGGATGGAAATTGTACAAAGAGGTATCCTAAAAAAATTGTTTCTTCAACAACATATGATCAAAATGATTTTGTTACATACAATGAAGGGATAATGGGATAATAACTTTAAAAAATGGACAAAATGTTGATAATTGTTGGGTGGTTCCATTTAATAGGAATTTTTTGTTAAGATATGAAGCTCATATAATTGTGGATATTGTGGTAAGATCCAAAGTTATCTACAAATTGTTATATTTAATGATAATAATATTTTGCAAGATGTTATCTCCAGACCTAATATTGAGAAAACAAAACTTCTGTAATTGTTTGTTGCTAATCAAAGGTATCAAGATGCTCATAATTTTATTATGTAGAGCTTCCGTTATACTGGGTTTGGAATAGTACATCAAAAGAATTGTTATGTAGGAAGTCTAAATGCAAAATAGGCTGTCTATATCATGCACATCCTGGTTCTAGTGATAGATTTGATCTTCGAATGCTTTTGCATGTTGTTAAAGGTGCTCAATGTTTTGATGATTTAAAATGGGTCAATGATGTTATACACTCAACATTCCGAGCAGCATGTTCTGCGTTGGGGCTAATTGGTGAGGATACCGAATGGGATGATGCTTTAACTGAGGCGTCAACATGGGAACTGCTACTCAATTAAGAAATATGTTTTCAACTATTCTTATGTATTGCAAGGTTAACCATCCTGTTGAATTATGGCATAAACACTTTGACAAATTAGTTGAAGATATAGATTTTTTCATTCATAGGCATTCTCTATATGCTAATTCTGCTATTACTGATTTAGATAAGTTAAATTATGCACTACAATCAATTGAAAGGATTTTAAATAGCAATGGAAAGTCACATCATAATTTTGACTCAATTCCCTTACCTAGCCTTCTTAGCTCTGCGAATTTCCATAATTGGCTAATTTTAGAGGAATTCTATTATGATGCCAATTTATCGTATGACCAATTTCAAAATTATCATCAACAATTGAATTCAGAACAATGCTATTTTTATGAAACTATCATTGAATCATGCATCTCAAATAAAGGTGGGTTATTCTTTATATATGGCAGTGGCGGAATAGGAAAAACATTTCTTTGGAAAACACTTATAGCTAAGATACAATCTAAGAGAAAGATTGTTATAGCAATTGCATCATTTGGGATTGCAGCGTTGCTATTACCCGGTGGATGTACAACACATTCAAGGTTTAAAATTTTTTTATCTCTCACAGAATTATCAACATTTGCTATTTCACAGCAATTTGAGATTTTAGAGCTACTACAGATTGCTAATTTAATAATATGGGATGAAGCATCTATGATGCATCATTTGCTTTTGAAGCATTAGATCAAATTTTGAGAGATCTAATGAAATTTAAAATACATAATTCTGAAAATTGAGTATTTGGTGGAAAGACTTTGGCCCTCGGTGGAGATTTTAGACAAATTCTCCTAGTTATAAGAAAAGGTACTCGAGACGATATTGTTACTGCAGGATTACAAAGATCTTATATTTGGAAATTTTGTAAATTATATGAGCTCCTAACAAACATGCATTTTCATAAAAATATTGATATTGAATATGCGGAATTATTATTGACATATCAATTTGCTGATTGGCTCTTAAATATTGGTGAAGGAAATTGGTGGAGATGTATTTGAAGATGATTCATTAAGTAATTGGATGATAATACCTGATGGTATTTTAATTCATAATGTAAATGACCCTCTCAAATATTTGATACAGTTTGTTTATCTAGATCTTAATGATTTTTGTTATACTCACGCCTATTTGAAATCATGTTGTATCCTTGCTCCAACAAATGATGATGTTGACCTAATCAATCACATGATCCTTGATTAGTTACTAGGAGAATTAATAAATCTTTATAGTGCTGACCATATTTCATACGAAGATGGAATAACAACAGAAGCTTTTGGGTACATTCATATATAATCATGCTGTATCCTTGCCCCAACTTTCAATAGAATTGTGATATGATCAGTAATAAACACTCAAGTATAGTACTCATATATATTGGAAATATTATTCTTATCTTACCAAGTCCAATATATATATAAGTATTCCCACTAATACTTAAGATATTGATAATACTTGTTTTAAGGATTAGCCTCTAGTTCTATATTATATTAATCCTCAGTATATGTGAGCGGGGGGTGCTATAGTTGGTATCAGAGTGATCATATAGTGTTAGATAAGGTGAGCATTCCTATCTACTTTATGATCTATTCTCTGAAGTAGATATGATCACAATCACTAAGTGTAAGGAAAGCATTATCCTTAATTCATCAGAATGAATCTCAAAAATGAAAATATCTAGACAATGAAACCTTAGGGTTTGAACGAACATAAATGCTTTATAAATGCCTAAGGATATGTGAAAATAAAATCCTAATATAAATTAAATGATATATTTTAGGAAATGGAAAACCATTACTTATGTTTCAGCCACTATCTTAAACTCTTCAATAATTATTGGATGAATGATTTCCAGGATGGCAAGACCTATGGTAGGAATATCAGTGAAATTTATCCTGTTGGCATTGAAGTTCCAGATAAGATACTAATATGTCCAAACTTTTATGGAACCAACCTCTCAGTCCTTTCTAGGGAATGAATAGAGCACATAATGACTGCCCTTCATGAAACCAATTGTCCTAAGAAGTATTGTTTATAGATCGTGGGACTGTTTCTCAAAGGATCAGCAAAAAGATGGGGGCTAGACGAGCCAAAGACTAGATCAAAAGTGTAAAAGAAGTCATCGCAATGTCACTTTTGATGATTTTTGTGTCTCGTTCATAGCTGAATTATGCAGCTGATGATTATTATTATCGATTCTAGTCTTGTTAATTTATTTTCCTATTATTAGTCCATGTAATCTCTTTATGAAGTAATGGAAAACTTTTTGATCTATCTTTCTGAATCTATATTTTTGGAAAATTGTACTCATGAATCCAAAATCCCTAGCAATGACAACTCCCATTAAGAATATTATTGTTTCTTCTAGTGAATCCAATGCCACCGACTCGTTGGTTGGCTTGCCTAAGACTCTAACTGAGAACTAAGCCTAGTAAGACTAGAAGACTCGTAGCCTCCTATTAGCACAACAGCAACCCATTTCTCAAGCCATAGCCCCATCTACTTCTCACTATTCTGCAGATGGAATTCTACACAGCTTCTTACGCTTGAGACCACCTAAATTGAGTGTGGCCCTGACTCCCATGGATACAATAAGCTAGCTAAAGTTGGTGGAGAAGAACCTTACTAGGATAAATGCCCTAATGTGGAGGCAATTCACTTAGTAATACACCTATTTCAGGGTGAGGTAGAGTACTAGTGGGAGAACAAAATAAATACCAGATTTGTCGATTATGAAATTGAATCCATCCCGTGGGAATCATTCTTGGAGGTATTCAAGGAGTGTTTCATTCCTGTGTCCACTCAAACCATCCTTAAAGATGAACTTCTTAATCTCTCTTAAGGAGGGAGATCTATTTCAGATTATGAACTAGAATTCCAACATCTATCCCATTTCACCCTAGATCTAGTTCGATCAGAAGTGTCAAGATGTATTTGATTCTTGAAGGGCCTTTGGAATTTGATTTGGGCACACTTGGTGTCTCATCAATTCAAGAATTTCTCAAAGCTAGTTGAAGCAGCTTGATTGCAGGAAAACTTCCAAGGTCAGATGAATAGGAAAAGGAAGGCCCAATTCACTCTAGCAAGGGGGGGAACTTTGGCCCATTAAAATGGCACCAAGGTTTTCAACATTGAAGCCAATCAACACTTTGTTGGTACTTCGGAATGTAAGCGTTCCCACTCATATAGAAATTGTTATCATCCTGGAAATATTTGCTTCACCTGCGGTAGACCAAGCCACCGCTTCTACACCTGTTCCTTTTGAAAATATGATTGATGTAGTCATCATAATCCTTTCTAAAAGTGATCAAGTGTACTGTCCTCAACCTTTGAACAATAGGACCCCTCCTAAGACAGTTATGCCACCTCCTGCTCCTACTGCATCCCCGATGGGTGCAACTACTTCGACACAAAGCCAAAATTGTAAGGATCGTGCGCAGCAGAACCATCAACCTTCTACACCCACCAGAGTTTATATGTTGACTCCCACATCTGCCCCATAAGACAACAAAGTTATCTCCAGTACATTTTAAATTTATTTCTTGTTTTCGCTTACTACTATATTTCTTAAATGATGCGAGTAAAAGTTGTTTATTGTCTTAAACTTAGGAACACTAGAAATTAATGACAATTCATGCAATGTTCTTTTTGATTTTGGAGCAAGTCACTCTTTTGTATCAGAAAGTTAAGTTAAAATTCTTATGTTACCATCCTATCATTTAGCAAATTCTTTAAGCATAGGGTTGCCTTATGGAGCCCGTATGCAAGCCCAATAGTTCTATAATGTAGCCATCCCCATTGGCGAGCAAATCTTTGAAGCCAAGTTGATCATGCTTCCAATTGCAAATTTTGACGTGATTCTTGGGATGAATTAGCTAAGTAAGCATGGTACTACAAGCAAGTACCAAAAGAAGAAGATCACCTTTAGTAGTGGAGGCCAAGCCAAGACATTTGTAGGCAAGTTCAATACCCAAGCTTCACTAATTAATGCCATGAAGGCTGAAAAGCTAGTTAGGAAGAGGTGTGATGCCTACCTACTTATAATTCTAGGTGAGGAAAAGGAAATCATCCCACTCAATTCAAATTGCATCGTTTGCGAATTCCTTGAAGACCTACCTGGTCTTCTGCCAGTGAGAGAAGTGGAGTTTTCTATTGAACTCATTCCTAGAATGCAACATGTGTCCAAGGTTCCGTATCGGATGGCACCTACGGAGTTGCAAGAGTTAAACAAGTAACTTCAAGAATTGCTTGAGAAAGGTCTCATCAGGCCAAGTTCATCTCCTTGGGGAGTGCTAGTCCTATTCTTCAAAAAGAAAAATAGTTCTATGCATATGTGCATTGACTATTGAGAGCTCAACAAAGTGACGATACAAATATCTATTACTGCAAATCGATGAACTTGTTGATCAATTATTCAGTGCTAAGGTTTTCTTGAAGATCGACTTGCGGTTAGGATATCATCAACTGCGAGTCAAAGAAGAAGATATTGAGAAGATGGAGTTTAGGACTGGCTATGGACATTATGAGCTCTTAGTGATGTTCTTTAGTTTAACAAATGCACCATCCATCTTCATGGACTTAATGCAGCATGTTCTTAAGCCTTTTATCAATAAATTTATCATTTTATTCATCAAAGGTTGCTTGCGAACCATTCTTGAAGAATTGCGCAAATATAATCTCTATGCCAAGTATTCTAAATGTGAGTTCTAGCTCGATTCAATGGCATTAGTTATTTTAGTAGCTATTTTAATATTTTCTATAGTAATTTCATGATTTATTAAATGTTAAATTCTTTGAACTGTATAGAGGAATTTTATAGCATTTTGTTTGTGCTATACTTATTGTATAATATGAGGTAATTTTATTTTCTTTCATCCAGGAAACTGGTTACAGATTGTATATACAGATCTGCGCTTACACGCAAGTGCACATGATCTTAAGTAATATGGGATGGTGAGAACCCAGGATTTATCGTCCTCTGGAAATGATGTTCATTTTCTTACTAGAGTATACCTGAGTTCACTAATGTATAAATAAGATTGTATGTATTTTAACTTTGGTGTTGAATTACTCTATTTAAAAATTCTTATTTGAAAATACTAATTGATTATAATAAGGAGAGCTGGGTTTTAGTATGCAGTTCAATAAGGTTTACATGCTAGTACTCTACTCTTTAATGTCATGTCAAGTGAATTGGATAAATTTTATTATTGAATAATCAAGAGACTTAATCTTCTCTAGAGTATCCTTTAAATGGCTTTAAGTCTTATCTAGTGCTCAGAGAGGAATAGCTATCGATTTTGCTTTCGACACTTAGATATTATTGAAATCCATTATTTGACAAATTGATTTGAGCATCTCATGAACATGATTCTATCAATGGCTCTCATGCATCAATTTAAGGTTTAGCTAAGAAATTGAACTGCTTGGCTACACGGGTTTTTGTCACTTTGCCCAATAGCAGTTAGCACTCTAAGTCATCGCATAAACCTAAGATGAGCTACAAAGCTTTATTGATGGTTCTCAGCTCTCATGCATCATCCTATTGATTTAGCCAAGGTCAATGTGCTATGAAGCTCGATAGAGCTTGTCACTCAGCCTTAGGCTTGACATGGACTACTAACCTCACATAAATCAAGTGAGAACGATGGAGCTCAGAGATTGGTACGTTACATTCCATGACTCAATTGATCTGCCTAAGTCTAGGATCATTCAATGAACATTTTTGCACAGCAAATGTTGTCACAGGCATTCACGGCATCGACTCTCTAGTGTGCAACTCCTTATGTCTAAGCAATCTATTAAGCACAAAGGGGGTTTCAATGATTGATGTTAACATGGCTTTTATATTATGAATATGTTTTCCAAATTCTTGATTAACATGCATTTAATAAAATTACTAAATAACATTCATTAAAATTGAAGAATACACAACATTTCCATCCTTACATTCTTACATATTTAACACCCAACCCTTCCTAAGGAGGGTTTAGGTAGCCAGTGATATATAAAAACAAGACAAGCTATAAGAAATGATCAGCCCTTGCATGGATTGAACAAAAAAAATAAGGGAGATAAATAAGGGATACAATACTTATGAACAGCCTTGTGGAATTGATGGCACACAGTAGTGCTAGAATTTCTATTTTGAGCATGCTAGAGTGTGCGGTAGCGCCAAGCTTTCGGTCTTGAAGTCTCTATGGTGCGTGGTAGCGTATGCTTCTTGAGTTTTGCTCTACCAAAGCTTGTTGTGGTGTGTCATAGCGTGTTTCTTTTTCTAGGTTCTAGGTTCCCTTGAAAACTTCATTTCAGACTTTTTGCTCCATAATGTTGCAAAATGCATATCAAAGTACACTAATTCTAAGAAAAAATATTATTTTTAAGTACTAAAATAACTATGGTTCTTAGATTTATCACACCTTCACACTTAGCTTCTTGCTAGTCCTCGAGTAAGCACTTAAATGACTTTCTAATTTCTTAAGTTGCATAATTAAAAAATAGCTAAGAAGTTCATCCTTAAAATTTAAGGTTTATTCAGCATTGTGATTAGTTATAAATATGAGATCTTAATCATATTATGCTCAGTCTTATTCCACTCCATTCACTACCTACTTCCCTTTTTACCTTGACATATGATGCTATGACCTAAATGTTCCTAAGGTATTTATAAGCCTTATGTGTGAGAATAATCAAGAGTCAGTGCTCTAGAATTTTAGGTGCCATATATTCTTCTTCTTATGAAATGCAATGAGAATTATTTTTCAAGAGAGATACTTTTCTCAATTATTTTGGGAGAGATTATTTTCTTCATCCCCTTACTTAATTTTCTTTTGCATTTACTCTAAGGAAGAGACATTTTTTTTCATCCCTTTAATCAAGCACCACCATTGTGAGGTTTAAGTTCTACAGAAGTTTAGTACATTCTTGATTTTACTGTCTCTTACTTTTTCTCATTCAAGCTCCATTATCCCTCCCCCACACTTAGATCTGAGCACCACCATTGAGAGTTTTAAGGGCACCAAATAGCGATCAAAACAAATATTACTTAAACACAAATATTTTGGAATCATTATATTTCACAATCATACATCTTGTTAAATGACAAAGACTTAGAAAAAAATCTAATGTTCATTTAAAGTCTTAATTACGAACATTGGAACTTTTCAAAAAGAGAGTTTAAGGCAAATTTACAAGCATAAGTCAAAATTGAAATAGAATTTACTAAGAATATATATTTTTTGAAATATAATAAAAATACAAAAGAGAGATTGAAGCCTATTAAGTTATCATGTTGCCTCCCCATAGCGCTTGGTTTAACATCATCAGCCTGACCATTAAGCCACAGTCTATGTAATACCTTCCATAGAAAGATCTTCTAATCTCCATTCTTCTATTTGTTGCATAGTTTCTTCCACATAATAAGGTCTTAGTCGTTGGTCATTAACCTAAAAACAAATTTGTCCGTTGATGCGATTTCAATAGCTCCATGAGGATGAACCTTGACTATGGTAAATGGCCCCGATCACCAGGATTTTAGCTTCCTTGGAAACAACTTCAGCCTGGAGTTAAACAACAGAACTTTCATCCCCGGTTCAAAATCTTTTTGCTTAAGTAATTTGTCATGCCATTTCTTTATTTGTTCTTTGTAGATTTTTGTATTTTCATATGCATTAAGCCTGAATTCATCAAACTCACTTAGATGTAAACATTCTTTTCTCTCATGCTTGCTTCAAATCAAAATTCTATTTTTTAATGGCCCGGGCTCAAGTTCCACAGGTAAGTGGTAGAATTTTCCATACAAAAGCTTATAAGAAGATATCCCCAAAGGTGTTTTGAAGGAGGTTCTATAAGCCCATAATACATCGTGCAATTTTGAGGTCCAATCTCTTCTATTTTGATTTACAGTTTTCTCAAGGATCTGTTTTAGCTCTCTGTTTGACACCTCAACTTGACCATTTGTTTTGGGATGGTACGTAGTTCCCACTTTATGTTTTACCCCATAGTTCATTAGTAAGATTTCAAAAAGCTTGTTTCAAAAATATTTCCCACCATGCTAATTAGAACTCTAAGGGTGCTAAATCTCGCCAACACATTTTCCTTAAGAAATTTGATAAGTATTTTAGCATCATTTTTAACACAGGCAATTGCCTCCACCCATTTTGAAATATATTCTACCGCCACTAGGATGCAACTATATAGTTTAGACATAGGGAAAGGTCCCATAAAATATATTCCCCAAATATCAAAAAGTTCAACTTCAAAGATTCTATTTAATAACAGCTCATCTCCTTTATTAAAATTCCTATTCTTTGGCATTTATCAATACTTTTAACATAATTAGCAACATCTTTAAATATATTGGGCCAAAAGAACCCAAATTCGAGTACCTTAGCTACAGTTCGATCAATACCATGTTGTCCTCTATAAGGCGAAGTGTTATAATGACAGAGGATCTCATTAACGTCAAATTCCAGAACACACTTTCTCATCAGCGGATCTGTGCAACATTTATAAAGAGTAGGATCAAACCAAAACAAATGCATAACATCAGAAAGAAATTGTCTTTTGTTAATAAGTAAACTCTTTTGGTATGACACCTCCCACAAGATAATTGGTAAAATAAAAAAACTAGGAAGGTTTTGAAGAAGCAATTGCATAAAGCTGTTCATCAAGAAAGGTTTCACAAATATTATTAAGTTAATCATGCTTAAGATGAGTTATCCTTGATAAATGGTCAGCCACAATATTATCACTTTCCCTTTTATCCATGATTTCTAAATCAAATTCTTGGAGAATTAACACCCATCTAATTTAGTGCGATTTTGCTTACTTATTTTGGAGGAGATATTTTATGGCTGCATGATCAGTATAGACAATAGTTTTTGAGCCAATCAAATAAGAATGGAATTTATCAAAGGCAATAATAATGGCCAATAATTCTTTTTCAGTTGTGCGTAATGTTTTTGAGCGTCATCCAAGACCTTGCTAGCATAATAAATTGAATGGAAAATTTTCTCTTTCTTTTATCGTAAAAGAGCCTCACCGCTAGATCACTCGCATCACACATACCCTCAAAAGGAAGTTCCTAGTTGAGAGTGGAGATTATAGGAGCGATAATCAAAGCAACTTTCATTGTGTTAAATCCCTTGAAACATTCATTGTCAAAGTTGAAATCCACATCTTTTCTTAGAATCTTACAGAGGGGCAGGCTAATTTTTGAAAAGTCCTTGATAAAATGTCTATAAAATCCTGCATGACCCAAAAAGCTTCTTATGCCTTTTACATTAGTTGGAGGAAGGAGCTTTTCCATCATATCAATTTTTTCTATATCGACCTCGTTCCCTCTTTCGGAGATTAGATGTCCAAGGATAATTCCCTCCTTCACCATGAAATGAGATTTTTCCCAATTTAAGACGAGATTTGTATCCTCACAATTTTTAAGAACCTTGCTCAAATTGGCTAGGCAATGGTCAAAAGATGCTCCTACTACTGAAAACTCATCCATGAATATTTTCAAAAAATCTTCTACCATGTCCAAAAAAATAGCCATCATACAACATTGAAAAGTGGCGGGTGCATTACACAATCCAAAAAGAATTCTTCTAAAGAAAAAATACCATAAGAGCAGATGAAAGTCATTCTCTCTTAATCTTCCAGGGCTATCAAAATCTGGTTACACTCTGAATATCCATCTAAGCAATAATAAAAAGGGTTTCCAGCTAGCCTCTTTAGCATTTGATCTATAAAAGGTAAAGGTAATGATCCTTTTGAGTGGCCTTATTTAGTTTCCTATAATCAATGCAAACTCTCTGCCCTGTTACCTTTCTAGTTGAGATGAGCTCATTAGCATCATTCAAAACCACCGTCATCCCACTTTTCTTAGGCACAACATGGATTGGGCTCACCCATTAACAATCAAACATTGGGAAAATATATCCAGCATCAAGGAGTTTTACAATCTCCTTATGCACTACTTCTTTAATATTAGGATTCAATCACCTTTGAGGTTCACTTGATGGTTTATAGTTATCCTCCATTTGAATTCTATGCATGCATAAGGTTGGGCTGATTTTTTTTATATCGGCTATGCACCACCCGATAGCTCTTTTATATTTTGTTAACACATCACAAAGTTAACTTTCTTATTCTGGGTTGAGCATGCCTGAAATTGTTACAAACAATGAGGCTCCTTCTCCTAAATAAGTATATTTCAAATGAATTGGGAGGGGTTTCGATTCCAACTCAGGTGGTTCCTCGATTAATGGTGCAACTTTATTCTTCTTTTGAATCAACTCCTTAATTTTATTCTCCCCTTCATAATCTTTATACTCATTGCATATGTTAAGTTCATGTTCCATCACATCTCTAGTCATTAACAATTCTTTTATCAAATCAGCTCTCCATCACCTCTCCTCAATTTCACTAGGATGATTCATGGTATCTTTGATATTAAATTTTATTTCTCCCCCTTCACATCATAAACTTAACTCCCCTTTATCCACATCTATTATAGTCTTACCAGTGGCTAGAAAAGGTCCACCAAGAATTATGGGTATCTCTTGATGTTCATCTTCCATATCTAAAATAACGAAATTAGCTGGGAAGAAAAATTTATCAGCATTTACTAGAATATTTTCAAGGATCCCCATGGGAGTTTACACAGATTGATCAGCAAGTTGTAAAAGTATCGATGTGTGATTTAGACTATCTATTCCCAACTCCTTAAAAAAGTAATAAGGCATTTTAGATTGATGGAAGCTCCAAGATCATACAGAGCCTTTGGGAAAGTACGGTTCCCAAGAGTGCAAGGGATTGTGAAACTACCTGGGTCTTTTTTATTTAAGGAAATTTTTTGTTGTAAAATGGTGCTGCATTCTTCCGTTAAAGCAATAATTTCTTTTTCGTCTATCTTTCTTTTCTCAGAGAGGATGTCTTTCATGAACTTTGCATAGCTGAGCACCTATTCTAGTGCTTAAGCAGAGGGGATGTTTATGTGTAGGGTTTTGAAAGTTTCTAAATTTTTTTGAAATTGAACATCTAATTTTTCCCTTTTTTATTCTTCTTTGATTACACCTGAGATTGTTTCTATTTCCTTAGATTTTAATGGTGAGGTGATCTTTCTGCTTCACAGAGTTATAGAGTTTTCTTCCTCATTCTCACACCCTCTTATAGCTCCCACTAAGACTAGTTTCTTGCACTAATTAATGATATCTTCCAATTGCTTTTCTAATCTTTTAGTGGTTTTTTCCTACCTTAGGAGAGTGTTTTGATGTCTATTGAGTGTTGCATCAATTTTATTCATGAATTCTATTGTGGAGGCTTTGAATTCATTTAAGGAATGTTCAATATTTCCTTTATTCCGATTAATAATGTTCCCATTATTACCAATTTAATTAACATTTCTTATTTCACACTCAATGTAATGAATTGCACTAGCATGCATTCCCTCTAACCTTTGATTATGTTGGGCAATTTTATTTTGAAGTTTGAGAATTTTTGAGGATTCTGATTTATAACTGCAATTACTCCTATTGAAATTAAGTTCTTTAGTAGGCCATTGATACGCATTGTTAACCATTACCTTCAGAAGTTTGTAGGCTTCCTCTTGAGTCTTGCTACTATGAGAGTCGCTGGTGGCTACATTAATTAGAGTCGTAGTGGGTGCATCCACTATAGATTATCGACACTTGCATCCACTGTGGAAACCCGAGGTGAGGGTAGCGCCTTATGCACCCTTGAAGTGCTCCCAACTATTATATAAGGTTTCCCCATCTAGCTGATAGTAATTTTTTATCTCAATTCTCAACCTGGCAATCTTAGCAGGTGGGAAATATTTGCCCAAGAACTTCCCAGCCAAATCATCCCAGGTGCGCATAGACTCACCAGGTAAAAAGCTGAGCTAACTCTTAGCTCTGTCCCATAGTGAGACTGGAAATAATATAAACCTGATGGCATCATTAGTAACACCATTATATCTAAATGTATCACATATCTCCTAAAAGTTGATGATATGTTAGTTTGGGTCTTCAGTAGCCAGCCCATTAAATTGGTTATTTTGGACCAATTGTAATGTGAATGATTTTATTTCAAAATTATTTCCTTCCACATTTGGTCTAACTATAATGTGCAGAATTCTCCTTACAGCTGGTAGTGTGTAGTCTCTCAAGGCCCTACCTCTCTATTCTCCAAATACTTCTCTCGGGCTTTCTTCTAATTCTCCATTTGATTTTGAGTTGTTCTAACTTGTTCTCTCCAAGCTCTCAAATAAGTTATTTTAATTTTAGGGTCAAAGAGATAATTAGAATAGTCTCTTCTCTGCATGTTAATAAGAACTTAGCTAATAGTCGATAGTTACAGCAAATGATATGAAAATATAAAAATATAAAAAATAAAATATAAAACTTTAAATTTGCAAAAAGTTAATTAAAATATAAATATAAAAAAAAAGATTATGTTTAGCAAGGATTTAAATCATTAGTTACTTTCATGTTGTCTCTAATATGAAACAATTAGACCATTCCCCGGCAACAACACCAAAAACTTGATATACTGTAAATACACGTCTGCGTTTACACGTAAGTGAACGTGGCATGAAGTAATATGGGATCGTGAGATCCTGAGATTTATCATCCTTTGGGAATGATGTTCATTTTGTTACTAGAGTATACATGAGTTTGCTAATGTTTAAATAAGATTATATGTGTTTTAACTTTGGTCTTGAATTACTCCAGTCAAAAATTCTTGTTTAAAATAACTAAATGATTAAAATATGGAGAGTTGGGTTTTGGTATACAATTAAATAAGGTTTAAATACTAGTACTCTTTTCTTAAATGTCATGTCAAGTGAATTGGACAGATTTAATTATCAAATAATCAAGAGACTTAATCTTCTCTAGAGTATTCTCTAAATGGCTTAAGTCTTATCTAGTGCTCAGAAAGGAACAACTATCGCATTTGCTTTCGGCACTTAGATATTCATGAGATTGATTATTTGATAAATTGATTTGAATCTCATGAACATGATTTCATCAATGGCACCATGCATCAAATTTAGGTTTGGCTAAGGAATTAATCTACATGGCTACATGAGCATCGCCGAATAACATTTAGCGCTCTAAGTCCTCACATAAACCTATGATGAGCTACGGAGCTCTATTAATGGTTCTCGGCTCTCATGCATCATCCTGTTGATTTAACCAAGGTCAATGTGCTATGAAGCTTGATAGAGCTTATCACTCATACCTAGGCTTGACTTGAACTACTAACTTTGCATAAATCGTGAGAGCAATGGAGCTCAGATATTGGTACATCACATTCCATGACTCAATTGATCAGCCTAAGTCTAAGGTCACGCATCAAACATTTTCGCATAGCAAATATTGTCACAGGCATTCGCGGTGATGACTCTTTAGTGTGCATCTACTTATGTCTAGGCGATCTATTAAGCCCAATGGGGTTTCATTGAATTGATGTTAACACAGATTTTACAATATGATTATGTTCTCCAAATTCTTAATTCACATGGATTCAATAAAATTATTAAATGCCATTCATTAAAATTGAAGAGTACACAACATTTCCATCCTTACATTCTTACATAATTAACACCCAAACCTCTCCATGGAAGGTTTAGGCTACCATTAATATATAAAAACAAGACAAGCTACAAGAAATGATCAGCCCTTGCATGGCTTGCACAGGAAAAGTATGGGAGATAAAGAAGAGATATAATACTAGAAAAAACCTTTGCGTTCTCCTTGCTTTCTCCACTTGTTTGATCTTCCTCCTCATGCTTTCTGTGCTCCTTCTCTTTAGAAGTTGCAGCCCTCCTATGCCTTGGGAAAGGTCTCCCTCTTCTCTGGTATGTAGTAGTATCTAGGGCATAAATCTTAGATTGTAGAAATTCTAGAACCCTTCTTTAGTCTTGAATCCTTGCTTTTATATTCCCTATAATCTCCTTAGCATTAGTGTAGCCAACTCTTCCATCTTCCTCAAAATTTAATTTCTTTTATGAGTTATTATTTTATTCCCTTGAATAGGAGGAAGTTTAAATGTATTGCCATTAATTCCTATTGTGGGAACGGGAAAAATTAAGTCTCCTCTTATTCCCAATGCTGATTGAATGCCTATTCTTGAGCAGATTTACAGCGGATGCTATGGCGCACCATAACATCGAGCTTGCTGTTCTTCGGGGGCTAGGATGCCCGGTAGCGCCGAGCTCTCAATGATGAGGGTGCTATGGCACGCAGTAGCACTGAGCTCTTGGTGATGAGAGTGCTATGGTGCATGGTAGTTCTGAGCTCTTAGTTATGAGGGAGATATGGCATGCAGTAGCGTCGAGCTCGTGATGATAAGAGCGCTATGGCACATGGTAACTCTGAACTTTCGGTGATGAGGGAACTATGGTGCACGATAGCATCAGGCTTGTTGTTTTGAGCACACTGTGGCAAGTGGTTGCACCAAACTTTTGGTCTTAAAGGCGCTAAGGCATGTGGTAGCGCTAGAATTTTGATTTAAAGGATGCTATTGTGCATGGTAGCGCCAAGTTTTCTGGTTTGAGTGTGCTAGGGTGCGCAGTAGTGCCGAGCTTTCGATCTTGAAGGCGCTATAGTGCGCGGTAGCATATGCTTCTTGTGTTTTGCTCTGCCGTAGCACGCCGTGGCGTGCTGTAGCATGTCTCTTCTTCCTGGTTCCATATTCCCTTGCAAACTTGGTCTCAAAATATTTGCCCTACAAGGTTGCAAAATGCATATTAAAGTATAATTATTCTAAGAAAAAATATTATTCTTAAGTACTAAATATACTATGATTCTTAGATTTATCAACCAACATTTTGGCATCCGACAATATGTCAAATATTGAGTAGTTTGGTGAGCCAGCATTGGAGACTATTTCGAACATTTAGGAGGATCCAGTGGAGTAGTAGAAGACTCAGTTCATATTCTTTTAGCTGCTTTTTGTTGTAAGGTTGAGGGAACTTTATTTTTGCTCTTTTTATTTTAAACTAATGTTTATAATTATTATCTGGATGTATGTTTTTTATTTCCTTTCTAAGATAAATGCTTATAGTTAGCTCTGTGATGAATATTTGGATGAATGCTTTTTGCTTCCTCACTTTGATTATTCCTACTTATACTTAGTATTATGATGTGATCAATAATAAAAACTCAAGTATTGTACTCATATATATTGAAAATATCCTTCATGTCTTACCAAGTCCAATGTATATAGTATTCATTCTAATTCTTAAGATAATGATATTACTTATCTTAAGGATTAGCCTCTAGTTCTACCTTATGTAGATCCTCATTATTTGTGTGTGGGAAGGCTTAAAAATCCATCCCAAGTAACGCACCATTCTGTCGCCAATTACTTAAAGAACCTCTTTGTTGCACGCAGCGATGAGAAGGGGCACTACAACTAATCATAGAAATAGTCCACTTGAAGGCTTCTATAGCTTAAGAGGTATTCATCTCTTGCTAAAGATCATGCTAAAGTAAAAAGGCAAATATCCAATTTGGATACTTCAAATTGAAGGGATGGAAAGGGCTAATGCTTCAAGCCACACCATGTGATTTAGCACTCATAATGTGACTTACCACTCATAAGATTATAAGATTTTAGATAATAAATGAAAGGATATGTGGCTTCCCAAGGAGTGCAATGATACCTTGAGCACACAAATAGGTTTACTAATGGTGCAATTAGAGTCTAATCAAAGACTAACCCTATTTAAGTATTTATCCTCTTAATCTAGGGTAGGGTTACCTAAGCATACATCTAACTAGTGTTAAGTTAAATTAAATTAACACAAAAGCTTAAGGATGGTTTAGATAGCAAAGCTCAAGGTCTAAATCATTAAGATTAACTCAACCTAATTATAAGGGGAAAATGGTCACTTAAGGTACTTAAAAGATAATTTGAGTTGAATTGATTCAAATCACAAATCCAATCATATATTCAAAATCTACATAACCTAATGAAGGCAAATGAAAGTAAGAACATTAAATTTGGAGTTCTATAGATCAACGAATTTACTAAACACCCTAAAATATAATTAAGGAAAGATCAACAAAATTAATCACAAAAAATTGAAATTTAGCATGCATTATGGTTCTTTATTATCTAATGAACATTTCAATATTAGTTGTGGCAAAATTAGATGTCAAATCAATAAGTTATGCACTAATAAAGATCTAGGTTAATTAGCATATAATTATCAAAACCATCCACAGAAATCTAAATATTTTGACATATTATTGTTCTACATATTCTCCAGAAATCTAAATTTGCTATGTTTGGATATCAAATTATTAAAATACTGCAAATCCTAGTTTCATGCATTTTTCCTAAGATCAAAACTTTAGGATTTTAATTAAATAGTCACATTATGTACATTTTAAGGGCTCGAACCTCATCGAGTTGACCGGGACCCAACGGGCCAGCCCATCACTAAACCCCTCAGGTCGTCCGGGCCCCGATGGCCCATATTGTTGGATAGTGCACTGTGCTCTTTCTTTGCCCCAGATCAGACAAAGATTCCTGAATATGAGGATTTAGGGCTTAATAGAAACCCATAGTTCATGGAAATAGATGAATAATGGATTAAAACCAATCCACTAGTTTGGTTTATGCACTTCCATGAGAAGCTCCAACTGGGGAGCACCCAATTGGCAAAACTCTAATTATCTAGTTCTACAATTAAGGCTGTGTAGGGGGAATTCTTCCTCCACAGTCCACCGTCTGATCAGTGTGAGATCCTCACACATTCCTTGGGTCAAGGCTAACCCAAGGAACATGACTACGACATGGGTGGCAGCTAGGAGTAGACAGTCCTTAATAAGGCATGGGCACTATCTCTTTGTTCAAGTTCAATCCAACCTGATTGATGACAACAATCATCTATTTAAGGATTATAATAGCTAAACAAAACTTCAAAGATGAGAACCAATGGACCAATACTCAGGTAAGGAGGTACCTGGAGGGATGCGACTTGCGAATTCTATTGAGAACTCCAAACACAGAGGCAGCTAGGTATAGACACTTTGTGTAATGACTCAGTGCTAAGTTAGTGAAGTCTAACCCAATACTAAGCATTACCATAATACTTAACATTGAATTAGTAGCAATTTAGCTCACTATTAAGTACTATATGGCCAAAAATCTTTTTGAGGTAAGGAAATTATATTAAATAGGAAAGAACAAAGTATGCAAGTAAAAGAACATCCATATCCATCATCTAAACCAAGCATAAATAAAAGAATGAAAATGTAACCATCAAAGAAAATAAAGCTAAAACATCCAGAGTTTATTAAAAATAGATTAAATGTTATCAAATGCACTCATCCTCACAAAAATAGTAAATGTTGCAAGTCTAAGTATTTTGAATTTAATATGGTAGGGCACAACCAACAAAGTAAAAATAAGTGATTAGACTTAAAAATTCTAAGTACATTTTAGGGTTACACTAAGTTTTATTTAGATTTAAGTGGATATCACATTAGCCATTTACAATTATTTGAGTATGCAAAAATAAAAAAAGTACAGTAAGAAAGAAAAGTACTCACATGTAGAGTGTTCTAGCCTGCATCAAACAAGTAAGAGAAAGATACATCCTATACTGGTTAAAAACTACTAAAGTGTATGTGAAAATATAAAAGGATACATGAATATGTCCATTTGGGATTATTCTATGTAATATTTAAAAGAGAGTAGTGTAAGCATAAATGTAAGTGAAAAGTAACATACACTACAAGTAAGTAAAGTAAGAAGTGCAATGTAAAATAATTCATAATCCATAAGATGATGATAAAAGTAATGTTAAGTTATTTATCTTATTAAAGGTTTTTTTTCATGGGAAAAATTGCATAACAATGTGGAGTCAAGCACATCTACTTAATCAAGTAAAGCAGGGTTTCCCATAACACACACACTCCCTCTCTAGGATATGTGTGGTCTCTTTAATACTCCATAGCCTGCCTTGGCATATAGTCCACCATATAAAACCCCTAAGTTTAATGTTTTAAAGTATTATTCATGCACAATATCTTTATGTATGTTCAATGTTGTAGTCTCAAATCATATCAGCATATAAGGAGTGCAAGTTAATTATAAATTATGTGACATCTATTGTTGTCTAACTTAGTTTTCTCCCTTAATGATTGGAACTAATCAAGTTCCTAACTAACTTAGATGTTAGCAATCTCTATGTTAATTGAAAGATAATACTATAAGTAGCTGAGGTTTGGAAAATAGTATTTTGATTAGGAATTACTTATGTGACAAAATGATTTATAAGTATATAAATGCATAATAATTTTAATCCTATCATATTACTAAATATACCATTATCCTCTAGTTAATTTAATTTCAATTTCCTACATCTTGGTTACCAAAACAATCTTTTAGTTCATTGATCTCACAAGATTTGATTCCCACCAATCAGCATCATGCGCTATACATGCAGTTTAGGTAAGGGAGAGGATTCATTGGACCCAATAGACTATGTCACACCATCCATGGGTGTTCGATGATATCTCCCGCCTACTTTGCTAAGCTGCAGAGCATGATTGGAGGGGGCTTGTCTTATAAGCTTCAACTTCTCGGATAAGCTTAAGGAGTGGTGCTAATGGGCATGAGAACTGTCATGTAGCTCTTAGCTCTATTGTCCTCACTCCTTGCTCTATTCCAATTAGTGAGCATTGAAGCGCAAGTCTCATAATAAATATTTATATTTGATAAACATTTCAGGCATTTAAATTGAAATATAAGAATAAGTAAACATTAAACTCAAATTTTATTCATTGTAACTTCGATATACAACACCATACTCCATGCTCAACACATAAATTTAGCCCAACCCTCACCAAGAAGGGCTTAGCCTTCCATTATAGATTTAATACAGCAAGAGATATAAGAGAACATGAATCTTGACATTGGTTCACAGATAAAGAAATCAAGATAGGGATGAGAAATGATACTAGGAACAGCCCTAAATTTTTGGGGTTCTCTTGATTTTTCTCTTTTCATCTCATTCTTTCTCCATGTTCCTCCACTTCTCTTCCTTCTTAAACTTGCAAGGTCGATCTGAAATTCTTCCCTAGAGAATTCTCTCTCTTCCTCCATCAATAACCTCTTTTAGGGTCTTAGAATATTGAAAACAAATGGTAACCATTGCATGGCTTGAAAATGTCTATTAATAGGGAAGCTCTCAGCCCTTTTGCATTAATCCTGAGTGACTTTACATCTCCCCTTACTTTAATGCAAGCCATTCATGTTTTGTTCCAATAATCCATTGAAATTCAGTAGACTTTAAAATTTATTTGGTTTTCATAAGGCTAGGGAAGGCTAAAGGTTGGAATTTGTAGTCTTCCTTATGCTGTTATAAATGTTAGTTCTGGGCGTTTCTGCGATGGCCATTGCGGCACTACAGTGATTGCATCTAGTTGTATTGAGTCTGGCTCCAGGTCTGCTATTCTGCTGAAGATTTGCCATATCACTGTGTGGCAGCTTGATTCAAATACTATTTCGCTGTAGTGCACTGTGGCAGCTTTGATCTAAACACTGTTCAACTGCAGTGCACTATAGCAAGTTGAGTTAATTCATATTCTCGCTACAGCACTGTGGCGATTTGAGCTTCAAATTAACTATTAAATTTGTTCTTATAGTGTTTCAATTAATATTATTGAAATGTTGTCATGGCCCGCTGTGGCGCGCTACAATGGTTATCTTCCAGGCTGTGCAGGTCAGGTTTTAGGTCTCTTCTTTCTACTCATCCGCCATGACCCGCTGTAGCGCGCTATGGCGGGCTACAACAGTTTTCATCCAGAATTTGCTCTTTTAGCTCTAGCTTGCCTTCTTTCCAGTTTTTCCTGAAAATGTAAGAATTCAAATCAAAGTATGCAGGTTCATATAGTGTTTTGTTAATTTTTACTCACTTATTTTAATATAAATATTGGGTTCATCACACCTCCACACTTAAATTCTTGCTCATCCTCAAATATGCTCAAAGTGGATTTTCTAATTTTTAGTTATGGATTCAATTTAGGATACTAATGTGAAGTTCTTATGTCATTGAATATTACCTTAAGTTGGGTGATTTTCAGAATTCTAACCACAACTATCTTCCTAATTTAGGTTCCAAGCTCTTGTTCCTTTCTAGTTTTCAATCTCAAATGGTTGATGCTTATTCTTCATTAGGGGGTGGATAATTACCTTAAGCTTTTCAACACTAGCTAGGCAATGGTGAGTGATAAGAGTTGTGTCATATGTGCTCCTCTTTATGAATCACAAAGAACAATAACATTTATAGGAGAGACATTTTTCTTCATCCTATTTTTTCACTTTGGGAGAGATATTTTTCTTTATCCCTGATTTTGTTTTTTATTTATCTTTTTTTTCCCTTTAGCTCAAGTGAGAGATATTTTTATTCATCCCCATTTCAGTTATTTTGTGATCATTAAGTCCTACGAGAGCCTAGCACACTCATATGTTCACTCAACTTTTGCCAATTGCTGGTTTTAGTATCTTAGGTTTCCCCACCCCCAATACTTAGAATTCAACATATGTTCATTTTTAATCCTTGGAAACTAAAATTCACTCAAGCTTTTTACCTTATTTTGTAATTGTAGGGTTGTTATGTCAATTGATCACCTTAGGTTAAGCATAAATAGTGACTTAAGATTTTATATTTGAAGTTCATTATTTAATCCATGCAGTAATTACTTCAAAAATTCTTTTTTAATGAAGTCACAGTAGAAAGAGGGTGCCGCAATCTAAAATTTAATTATTGAAAGGGAAAATACAATTACTAAAAATGAAATAAAAACAATACAACCTTATTGGCATGGGTTGCCTCCCACCGTGTGCTTGTTTTAACATCTCAGTCTGACGCATTTGGATTCTCCTATGTGATTCTTTCCCTAGGAAGGTCTTGCAACATCCATCCTTCTTTCTCCTGCTAATAAATTTCTTTAAAATACGATTTTGGTCGCTGCCTATTCACCTTGAATGTGCCCTCCTTTGAAGTGATATCTACTGCTCCATGGGGATATACCTTCTCTATTGTGAATGGACCCGTCCACATAGACTTCACCTTTCCTGGAAATAATCTCAATTTTGAATTAAATAAAAGTACTTTCATTCCATGTTGAAAATGTTTTGGTTTAATTAATTATCATGTCATTATTTTGTTTTCTCCTTATAAGGTTTGGCACTTTCAAATGCATTCAGCAGGAATTCATCTAATTCATTCAATTGTAAATTTACCTTTCTCCAGCTTGTTTGAAATCAAAATTCAGTTTTTTAATGGCCCAAAATGCCCGGTGTTCTAGTTCTACTGGCAAGTGACAGGACATCCGATACATGAGCTTGTAGGGAGACATTCCTAGAGGGGTTTTAAAAGCTGTTCTATATGCCCACAACCCATCTTTTAATTTGTTGACCAGTCCTTCCTATTTTGGCAAATTGTTTTTTCAATAATTTGTTTTAACTCCTGATTTGACACTTCAACTTGCCCGCTGGATTGAGGGTGGTATGCAGTACCTACCTTGTACTTCACCCCATAGCCCTTCAAGAGATTCTATAGCTGTTTATTGTAGAAATGTTTCCCCCCATCACTGATCAAAATTCTGGGTGTGCCAAATTTGGCTAAGACATGTTCTTTTAGAAATTTAATCACTATTTTTGCATCATTATTCACATAGGCAATCACCTCAACCCATATTGGAACATGCTCAACTCCCACTAGAATGTATGTGTTTGATTTGGGGGTAGAAAATGGCCCCATAAAATCAATACCCCAAATGTCAAACAGCTCAACCTCAAAAATTCTATTTAGCGGTAGCTCATCTCTCTTTCCTAGATTCCCAGTTTGTTGGCACTTATCACATCTTTTGACAAATTTAGTTGTATCCTTAAATAATTAAGGCCAAAAGAACCCAGATTGCAGTACTTTAGCTGCTGTGCGATCAATCCCATGATGTCCTCCATAAGGGGATGTGTGGCAATGTTAGAGGATATTATTTATTTCAGATTCGAGCACACATCTCCTCAAGAATTTATCAGCACAACATTTGTAAGGGAAAGGATCATACCAAAAGTAGTTCTTAATGTCGGCAAAGAATTTTTTTCTTTGCTGAGAATTTAACTCTTTTGGTTTTACCTTACTAGCAAGATAGTTCGCATGATCTGCAGACCAAGGAGGCCTGCTCGCAGCCATGGTCTAAAGTTGCTCATCGGGAAATGTTTCACAAATTTGCTCTCCTTCTTCATGATTAAGATGGGTTAATCTTGAGAGGTGGTCAGCCAGTACATTATCAGAACTCTTTTTATTATGGATTCCAAAATCAAACTCTTGTAGAAGCAAAACCCAACATATGAGGTGTGGTTTTGCTTCTTTCTTTTGAAGAAGGTATTTAATTGCAGCATGATCTATTATACAATTGTTTTAGACCCAATGAGATAAGATCTAAATTTGCTGAAAGCAAAAACAATTGCAAGGATTTCTTTTTCAGTGGTAGCATAATTCCTTTGGGTCTCATCCATTAGTTTACTAGCATAATATATTGAATAGAGAGTTCTCTCCCTTCGCTGACCTAAGACTGTCCCCTATAGCAAGATAACTAGCATTACACAATATTTCAAATGGGAGATCCCAACTAGGGGTAGAAATTATGGGGGCTGAAATCAAGGCATATTTTATTGCATTATATCCTTTCACACAGCCTTCATCAAAGTTAAACTCCACATCATTTCCTAGAAGATGACACAGTGGTAAGCTTATTTTGGAAAAGTCCTAAATAAATCTTCTTTAAAATCCTGCATGCCCGAGGAAACTTTTTATTCCTTTTACATTAGCAGGCGGTGGTAGTTTTTTAATCACTTCAATCTTTTCCTTGTCCACCTCAATTCCTTTTCTTGAGATTAGATGAACCAGGACTATTCCCACTTCTACCATGAAGTGACATTTTTCCCAATTCAAAATCAGAATAGTGTCTTCACATTTTTTAAGAACCTTATTTAACTTGGTGAGGCAATGGTCAAAGGATTTACCAACCACAAGAAAATAATCCATGAAAATCTCTAGAAACTCTCCTATCATATCAAAAAAGATAGCCATTGTACAATATTGGAAGGTGATAGGTGCATTACACAAATCAAAGGGCATCCTTCTAAAGGCAAATGTTCCATAGGGGAAGATGAAAGTAGTTTTCTCTTGATCTTTCGGAGCTATCAAAACCTGATTATACCTAGAATAACCATTGAGAAAATAGAAATAAGGATTTCCTGCCAGCATATCAAATATTTGGTCAATGAATGGGAGAGGGTAGAGGTCCTTCATAGTTGCTTTATTTAGCCTCCTATAGTCTATACAAACTCTCCACCCAGTAACCTTTTGAGTTTAGATCAATTCATTGTTGTCATTAAGAATTACAGTCATCCCACTTTTTCTTGGCACCATATGAATAGGGCTCTAAGGGATTGGCTTCTAAATTTTCCATTGCAATTGGTGGTTGGTTCAAATTTGTATGTTTTCTCCTAGCTCTTAAATATGTTCGTTCAATTTTGGGATCAAAGAGCAATTCAATACAAGTTCTCCTACTCATGCAATTCAAAAATTTAGCTAGCAAGAATAATTACTTCACTCAAATTTTACAGTTCAACAATTATAAATTTTAGCGCACATAAATCAACAATGTAATTTCAATAGTGAAAGCAATTAAGTTACAGCCTATACTAGCACTACAAATTAGTGATGATATAATTACAGGAAACTGATATAATATATATGCAAAAAGTAAACTCTAAATCACTACTTACTTAAAGATTATACTTAATACAAAACAAAACCGTTCCCCGACAACGGTGCCAAGAACTTGATAGACAGTAAATACACGTCTGCACTCACATGCAAGTTTCGCAGTTCGAAGTAATAAGTTGGAATGGTTAGTTACAGATTTATATTGTCCTAAGAGAATGGTGGTTTTGACACTAAGTTCTATCATCTTTCAAAAATGTTTAGAATAATCATTTTTGGTTGTTTTAGTTTGGTTCCAAGATTAACAATACAAAGCACTTAAATTAAGATACTATGTGATTAAGAAGAGAGAGTTGGGGGTTCATTATGTGACTCGTAAGGACTTGGTGTTGTAATTACTTTCATTGCAACATGTACAATGATTTTATTATGCCTAATCAATTAAGTGAAATTTGCCTTCCTTAGATTGGTCCTCTAATTCCAACAAGTTCAAATTTAGTGCATAAGGAGAATACTCTAGGGATTCTACCTCAGCACATAGATTCTTATGAGATTATAGTTAATTTAATTTTGATTTCCTACGTCTAGGTTACCAAAACATTCTCTTAGTTCATTGATCTCAAAAGATTTGATTCCCGCCAAATAGTTTCATGCGCTGCACATGCAGTTTAGCTAAGGGAGAGGATTCATTGGACCCAATAGACTATGTAACATCATCCATGGGGGTTTGATGATCTCTCCCTCCTTTTACTTTGCTGAGCTGCAGAGCATGATTGGAGGGGACTTGGCTCACAAGCTTCAACTTCTCGGAAGAGCTTAAGGAGTGGTGCTAATGAGCTTGAGAACTTGCCACGTAGCTCTCAGCTCTATTGTCCTCACTCCTTGCTCTATTACAATTAGTGAGCATTGGAGCGCAAGTCTTTTAATAAAGATTTATATTTGATAAACATTTTAGGCAGCTAAATTTAAACTTAAAAATAAGTAAACATTAAACTCATATTTTATTCATTGTAGCTTTAACATACAACACCATACTCCTTACTCAACACATAAATTCAGCCTAACCCTCCCCAAGGAGGGCTTAGCCTTCTATTACAAATTTAATACAGCAAGAGATACAAAAGAACATGAACCTTGACATTGGTTCACAGATAAAGAAATTAAGATAGGGATGAGAAATTATACTAGGAACAACCCTGAATTTCTAGGGTTCTCTTGGTTCTTCTCTTTAAGACTTATGAAAATATATTTAAGACTCTGTTGTTCTGTAAATATCTCACACCTTACTCCATACAAGTAGTGTTTTTAGATCTTGAGAGTGAAAACTACCGTTGCTAGTTCAAGGTCATGAACGAGGTAGTTTCTTTCATTAGGCTTTAATTGTTTGAAGGCAAAGGCTATCACTCTTCCATCTTGCATCAAGGCATATTCGAGTCCAACCTTAGAGGCATCATTATAAACCTAAAAATATTTTCTCTCTTGAGGTAGCACTATGACTGGCATAGAAGTTAGTAGATGCTTTAGCTTCTAGAAGTCATCTTCACAATCAAAATTCAAGACGAATGATATTTCCTTCATGGTTAACTGAATTAACGACACTTCTATTTGGGAAAACCCAAGAATAAACCTTCTATAGTTGCCGTCAAGTCCCAAAAAACTTCAGATTTCACTTACGAACTTGGGTTGCACCCACTAATGCACATCACAGATCTTCTTTTGCTTAGCCCTTATCCTTTCATCATGAATTACATGACCCAAAAATGCCACAGAATTGAGCCAAAATTTGCACTTTGAACATTTTGTGGAGAGCTTATTGTTTTTAAGAAGTTCTAAAATGGCACGAAGATGCTTCTTGTGATTATTTACTAATTTAGAGTAGATCAAGATATCATCAATGAATACTATAACAAAATCATCAAGGTAGGTCTTCAGAAAGCATTGCATCAAATCCATGAATATGGATGGAGAGTTAGTCAGTTCAAAGGACATGACTAAGAATTAATGGCCATAATGCATTCTGAATGCAGTTTTAGGGTTGTCATCATCCTTAACTCTAATCTGAAAGTAATCTGAACTCAAGCCTATCTTAGAGATGACTTTTGCTCATGCAAGTTGGTCGAATAGGCCATAGATTCTCGGCAAGAGATACCTATTCTTCATAGTCACTTTATTTAGCTCGAACTAGTCTTTGTACATCCGCATTGAGCCATCTTTCTTCTTTACAAATAAAATGAGGCCCCCCATGGAGGCATACTTGGACAAATGATGCCTTTCACTAACAGCTCTTGTAGTTGCTCTCTTAGCTCATTTAGTTCCTTGGGAACCATTTGATAAGGAGCTTTGTATTTTGTTTGCATCCTTGGAATTAATTCAATGGAAAATTCTACCTCTCTCAAAGGAGGTAGTACTGGCAAGTCTGCTAGGAACAAATCCATGAACTCTCTCATGATGTTAGTATCTTCCAAAGCTCTATCTTCCTTGGATTTATTAATCATAGTTTCTAGGATTACATTGCAAGCTTTACTAATCAAATGCTTGGCTTTATCAATAATAATCAAAGATATAGTTACACCAAGCTTTTCTACAAACACCACAGGTTTCTTTCCTACTCTTACGGTAATCTTTTCTTTTGGCAATCTATAACTACATTGAATTTACTCAACCAGTTCATGCCTAAAATTAAGTCAAAATTTGTGATCGGTATAAAAATTAGTTTAGCTTGAAAATGTTGGTTGCTAATGGTAATGTTTAGGATGCAAAACTTATTGGCACACATTTTAGCTCTTGACAAAATTTGAACATGCAAGGCATTGCCTAAGTTGAAATATTGAAGGTTGAGGGAGATGGAACACTTTTTACATATGAAGGAGTTAATAACACCCGTATCAAAGAGTGTCCCACAAGATTAATTACTTATAAAAAATGATGCTATGATGAAATTAGACTTTATTTAAGCAACTAATACAGGGAAAGTAAAGGCAAGAAATTAAATATGCAAAAAGAAAGATAAATACAAAAAAAAAACTTAGAACATACCGGTAACCACTTTATTATCTTCTTGAGTGACAACGGATGTTAAAGCATACACTCACAGTAAGGCAGAAGATTGGGCAATAGCTTTTCCCTTGGTGTTGCTATTGGCTTGTGCTTTCTCTTGGGCAGATGGAGGTGCTCCTCTCTGATTGTGCGCATTTCCACCATCTGGGGGTGGCATAACTGCTAGTGCCGGTGATTGCGCATTAACAGGCACAGGTGTAACAACCCTATCTATTGGATCAAAAACCCAATCCAACATTATGTGTTACTATAGTTACTTAATATCGAGTTAGTGAGCCTTAACCCACTATTAAGCACTATGGGGAGCCAATGGTCTATAAAGAAGAAAATTAGATGCATAATCTAAAGTAAATATAAATAATTCTAGTTATCCAAAAAAGAAAATGAAAACTGAGCACATAATAGTAAATTAAAATATCCAGAGTTTAATTAAAGTTATACAAACATTTAGACGTAGTGACACTTGTCCTCATGGGATGAAAAAGTAAGAGAAAAGATAGCAAAAGTAAAGGTTTTCAATAAAAAATTACTGGATAAAATAACCTCAGGTTCAAGATACACTCCAAGCTCCTGATCTACTATATTTGGTATTTATTTTGGTAGGTCACAATCAATAAAATAAAAATAAATGATTAGACTTAAAAAATCAAAGTAAATATTAGGCAACTAAGTTATTTAATTTTTAAGTAGAAATAACATTAGCCATTTACACTTGTTTAAGAAAAGCACAAAGCAGTAAATAGGGAAAGTAAATTAAATTAAATGATTGTAAGAAATAATCAAAAGGGTAAAAGCAATAAAAAAGGAAAAAGTTGGTACACAACCTACATCAAATATGTAAGTAAGGAAAGCAGGTACATCTATCAAAGAAGTGTGCAATAAATAATGTGGATATGTACAAAGGACATATGCTAAGTAACATAAGAAGAAGTAATATAAGCATAAATGAAAGTAAATAACAGCATACACTATAAGTAAGTAAGAGAATTGTAAATACATGTGAACCTATAACATATGGAAGTAAGGAAAATCCCAATCTCAAGGACTGAATATATAGTCAAGGCAGTCATAAAGGATTGAGAAAGCTTACTCAAAAGACTATGATAAAACATTCACAATCAAGACTATTGTGAGAAATGTAAGAACAGTCTTAAAGGGCTATAAAATGTTTAAGTTATTTAACTTATTCATTGTTTTGTTCTGCGAGCAAAAATTACAGAATAATTGAGGAGTCAAGCATGTCTGCCCAACAAAGTAAGCAGGGTTTTCCATAACACACATTCCCCCTCATAGGAACTGTGTGGTATCCTAATCACTCCATGGCCTGCCATGGCTTAGTAACTGCTATATAATATCCACCATACAAAATCATAAAGTAAATATTATATGTTAAGTTATGCACAATATCTTTAACGAATGTTAATAAAGATTTAGTATCAATGCATTGCAGCATTCAAGGATGTTTAAATCTAGTTGTAAACTATGTGATATATGTTATTTCCTACTTTAGTTATATATCCTATGATTAGGACTAATCAAGCCCCCACAATTAGCTTAGATATTCATCAAATGTATCCATTAATTAATACATAGTAATATATAATTTAAATGATGTTTTAAAAATAGTGAACTGATTAAGATCTTATTTTTGTGATAAAATAATTTATAGATGTAGTTGCAATGTTACAAATAAACCTTCTATCCTATTTCTAAGACTACCACTATCTAATGATACTTCTGTTCTAGTGAAACATTATAACTTAGAAAACTTAAATGTTTCACTACTACTTTACTCAAGTTATTAGATTCCTATGACTTAGTATATTTGAAGGTCTAGCTAAAGGATTCCCTAATTTCAAAACTAACATCTCTTTACTTAGATTTAAGGGCTTCTAAAACTATCACATTTAAGCATCCAAGTTATTACTATCCCTTAATTATTCTATCTTACTAGCCTCATAAGGCTCTATACTTAAGAATGTTGCACTCCTAATCACTTAGATTATCTTAATCTTAAGTATTCCACAAATGCAACAATTATAGTCTATTCTTAGATTTGGGGGATTTATAAGACTACTAGTCTAGTATGGAAAGACTACAAAAATTATATTACTTAAGTTTTTATTATCTAATTCATTACACATTAAGTTGCTAATCTAACAATTAAGTTCATCATCTTAAATCTAAGGTTCCAAGTCTAATTGATATGAACACTAAGTCCTACTTCTTACTATGATGGCTTACACTTAAAGGATTCTATGTCTTAACTTTTATTTAGTTGTTCAAAACCTTAAGGTTCTAATCATCCTTATTATCTAAGATCATTTCTAGTCTTAGCTTAAACTACTTAGTCATAAGGTATTCTAAATCTTAATAATACTTCATCTTAAATAATTCTGAGCTATACACTTAGCATAATATGGTTACTCATGCAATCCTAAATAGGTTGCACTTAGTTACTTTGGTTGTCTACTAATTCATTCTATAAATGCTAAATTTCCTAAGATGACTCCATATTAATATCTTATATGTCTACTCTTAGCTACAAGTGCTATACTAAGGATTACTTAATACTATTCTAAGTAGCTCACCTGATTTAGGTATGATATACAACTTCACTATCCTACAAGTTTGGATTTACTTTAAGTTATATAGATGACACTTAATGGGTAAATATTTTCTTAAGTTGAGTAAAGACTTTAACTTATCACTAAATTTTTAATTTTATCAAGTTACTCAACTTACCCTAGTACTAGTGTCCTTGCTAGAAGGTTAGCATGGGGTTTATCTAACCTTAAGTTCATTAAGAATACTTAGGATTCAGAGATCCTTATAAACAACTAAGCAGAGGTAAACTGCAATCCAATGCAATCTTAATAGTAAGGTGCTTAAGCAAAGGTTCTGTAATCACTAGTTTTTAGACTCTCATTAAGGCACTAGGAGTCCTAAAGATTAGTTATGAGAGGAAGCTACCCAAAAGTCACTAAGTCACATAATAGGATGACAAAGGTGAAATTCAATTTTAAGGACCTAAGTTAAGCTCGATCTAACCATTTAAGGGTTTCATTAATGATTTTTACAAACATAAGGAGCTAATTAGTCCATTCCAACCTAGATTTTAGGACTACTACAATCCCTAGGCACTAAATCAAGCCCTAAGATCTCCTATAATCACTTCATACCTATGTTGAGGTTCTAACTTAAGTTCACTTGCACCTAGCTATAACTAGGTTACTCTAGTTGTTTTCCTACATAAAACATCTTCTAATGTTGAAAAAAGTCATAAAGTATTTTTACTAAGGTATCCTAGGGCTTAGGAGATCTAAACATGCAAAATTGTAATTTCAGGAAATTTAGTATTATTTTATTTAATAGTAAAAAACTCATATTTTCCATATAATATCCAAATCATGTAAACTTGGTGGCTATAGCTTCCTTATAGCATAATAAGTATAATGACAATTTGTAAAGTCAAATTGAACATCAAATGGCTAATCTGGGCCCTAATTACTCTTAATGACACTTAAAATATCATTAGAAAAATTGGTTATCAAATTAAAAAATTAGCATCATGTTAATTTTTACACATTTTTATGATCAAAATGGCCTTTTGGAACATCAAATTTGAGTGTGAATTCCCTAAGTTATGGCACTTATAAAATTATGTTAAATACTTAATTAATTAGAATATTGATTAGTGAAATTAATCCTCAAACTAAAAATCTAATGGCATATTAATGATCCTTACATTATTTTAGTTACTTTAAGATATAACATCAATATGTTTGGGTTTATATTTTAAGAGTTATGAAGCTTTGAAGTTTAGAGATTTAAATAATTAATTATTTAATTCTACAATTTATTGTTCATCAGGACTCGAGTGCACACACGCAACCAGCCACATGTGCGGGTTGGCCTGGCCTCATGCATGCGGGCCAAGTCGGGCTTGCATAGGCTGGGTTGACTCAGGTTGCGACATAGACTTGGCGTATTCTATGCACCGAAAGCTAGTGCATCAAAATTTCCCTAGCTCCGATGATTATTAGCAGTCAACCCGCCCATTATTCTAAAGGTCTTAGACAGACCTTTCGAATGGTATTTGATTTCATATCTAAAACTGCCTCTAATGCCTAAAATGGTGATGCTCTGGGTTTATGGTGACAAACGCTAGATCACCGTTACTTACTGTAGATGGAATTCATATCCAGCACCGATCGAGCTTGATTGAGCTCGATTGAGGCTCATCAATTGGTTATATAAGTGTTGGAATAGCAATTCAAAATTAAAGGGCAGCAAATGTGCTTCAGTTGAATCAGGAAATAAATGTATCTGTTGGTTCATCTGATCTTATTAGGGTTTAGAAAAAATGGAGACAGTAGCAGCTTGGACACCCTCAGGACGCTCTTACTACTCGGCCAAGATGCAAGAAATGAAATGGCAAACAAAATAGAGCATTGACGGGTTTAAATGGTCACAAAGAGGCCCGTAGGGTACGAACACTACCTCCTTACGCACGTGATCGTGCGGCGCAGGGACCTACAATGCTACCCTTTTAGCCATCTGATCACGCTGATTTGCAGTGACCGGTGCTGATTGAGTCCCACGGTTTCCAAAACTGCGGGGTAGGATCTCGCTGTTGGATCCAAAGGTAAATCCAATGGCTAGATCAGCACCTTGCTCGAGGAACCATCAGGTGCACGTGCAGTGATTGTGCAGATGCAGAAAGCGCACTCGGGCTTAGCTGCTGGGACATGTCGATGTATTAGGGTTTAGAAGTTAATGATTTAATTTAATTATTTAATTCATATATATTTAATTAATTAAAATTAAACTATCAAATGAGCTCCAATAAATCTTAAAAATTCACTCTTTGCTAAATTGAGGGTGAGGAACTTAAAAATGAAATTGAATTTTTAATTAGAGATCAAATAAATATATAAAAATATTATGGAGAATTTGATGACTTCCAGAAATTCCCAGAATTTCACCCCTAGCTTATTTAGTGGTGAAGAATTTAATGGTGAACTCCAATTTTGATTTAGAGGTCAAATTAATTTAGGTAATTTCCAAGCTATTTAAATTGCTCGAAATATTTGTTGAAAATGATCAATTTCTAAAACACATCAAATTTTAGGTGTTGACTTCTAATATCATTAAGAGTCTAATGGCAATGGTTTTGACCTAATTTGGATGCCTAAAGTCAAGTAACAACCACACATTGTTACACCAGGGTTGTGAACTGTGGAAAGAAGGTTGATCTTTATCTTGTCCACAGTCCATACTGCCTTACAGTCCCAGTACATGTGACCAAGTCTACCACTTCTATAGCATCTGTTACTAAAATGGTGATGCGGCCTTTGATAGACCATAAGTCCTTGTAAATGGTTTCTTTTAAATAGTTTTAATTTAGGAGTGGACGGATGAGGTCTTATCTTTAGCTCTTTCTACATATGATGATGCTCAGTCATTCTAGCTCTCTTCGAAAACTTGGCAAAGTTATCTTGATGTTGTGACATGAGGTGGTCCTAGCTGCTTTAGTGTGTACTAGGTCAAGAGTGAATTTTAATAACTTTCTAAACTCCATTTCATATGTGAGAATGGTCTTCCCCCCTGAGTTAGCTGAATGAGTTTGCCCTCAATGATGGTTTGAGCAGAGGGTGGAATGAACTCTTCCCTGAAAGCTTCCTCAAATTCTTCCCATGGAATTTCATTGACATAAATTCCAGCAAAATGAGACATAAGTTCACTATCCCACCAATATTTAGCATCTTCAACAAATACGTGGGTGGAAAGGAGAATGGCCTTAGTCTTAGGGCACTTGATACTATATAGGGCCTTTTTAGTGACCTTCATCCAATTGACAGCTTCAATTTGCAATGAAGATCTGTTGAAGGCTGGGGGATTGAGTCGAAGGAATGCGTGGAGAAATCTATCTACAACTGGTCCAAGTGCTGGCTGAGGGTTCACATGGATTATTTGCGGAGCAGGAGGTGCTAGGAATCTCTCAATAGCTCATGTTTGCATCTCCACCACTATCTTCATCATCTCTACTAGAGTATTAATCTAATCAGCAGTCGATGAATTTGAAGCAATTTTCTTTGTGTAGAAGGAATGGGGGGTATCGGGTTCAGGATTCATTATAAAGAAAAGAAAGGAACAATTTAGAAACCAAAAAATAGGAATGATTATGATAATGCTAAGTTGGAGTACAGGCTTGGAAATACTAAAAGGTAGCATAAAAGAGAATCTCAAAGTTTGTATAAATAGGTGCACGGTAGTAACTTCGGCTCTTACGAGCTATCTTCAAGTAGGCATGAACTCAACATTCTTCAGCATTATTATCGAAGAGTTGATCCAAACTTTATAATGAATTGGATCAGGGTAATCTATCATGTGGAAGGCTTTAGACACTCTAGAGAGTCATTCTTTAGCCAACTCAGGTATATAATTCCCTCTGAGCACTGGCAACTTAAGGAACTTGTTTAGTACATCTCTTTCTTTTGGTGACACACAGTATTTGAGTCTCCTGTACTTGAGCCCATTCTGTTAATCTTCATCTAAATACTGAAAGAAAATCCTAGGGTAATAGTCTAGATTTGATTCATAATTCACCATCTATGAGTTATTATTGATTAAGTTGAGTAAGGTTCACTATTAATAAGATGTGGTGTTTACTATCATATGGAAAGATCTTCAATACTTTTATTCTACCTTTCTGTGTTGTTTAATTTGGATAGATGGATGTTTGTTTAATTTTCTTTTCTCAACTTTGGCTCAGATACCAACTGTAATGACCTAGTGCTAAGTTAGTGAGTCTAACCCAACACTAAGCGTTCTTGTAATACTTAACATTAAATTACTAGGAATCTAACTCACTAATAAGTACTACGTGACTAATATTTTTTTGAGGTAAGGAATTGTAATCAATATGAAAGAGCAAAGTATGCAAGTATAAGAATATCCACAAAATAGAAGAATGAAAATACATCCATCACAAAGAAGAAAGAAAAAATAGCTAGAGTTCATTACAAACAAATTAATTATTATCAAATGCACTCATCCTCACAAAAACAGTAAAGGTGGAAGTCTTCAAGCTATTGATGGCCAATACTCAACCCAACTCTAAGCTCCGGAGGGTGCTCCTGATCTATCGTATTTAATATTTAATATAATAGGGCACAGCCAACAAAGTAAGAATTAGTAATTAGAATAAAAAAGTCTAAGTAAAATTTAGGATTACGCTAAGTTTTATTTTGATTTAAGTGGATATCACATTAGCCATTTACAATTATTTGAGCGGAGCACTAAGCATAACAAGAAAAGGATATGAAAGTATACAAAAAAAGTAAAGTAAAGTAAAAAATAAAGTACTCATGTTGTCTGCCTTAGCATGTATCAAAAAAGTAAGGGAAGGATACATCCTATAAAGGCTAAAAACTACTAAAGTGCATATGAAAATATGAAGGGATACATGAATATGCCAATTTGGAATTATGCTAGGTAACATTTAAAAGAGAGTAAGTGAAAAGTAGCATACACTGCAAGTAAAGCAAAGTTTGTAATGTAAAACAATAGAAGGTGCTGTATAGTAAAATAAAAGTGAAGATTAGTCATATGGGCTGATTAATCATAGTCCAAGACTATGATAAGTAAGCATAGTCAAAAGACTATGAAAACTAATTCACAATCCATAAGATTGTGATAAAAGTAATGTTAAGTTATTTATCTTATGAAAGGTTTTGTTCTGCGGGCAAAGTTATAGAATAAATGAGTAGTCAAGCACGTCTGCTTAACCAAGTAAAGTGGGGTTTTTCATAACACACACACTCACCCTCTAGTATATGTGTGGTCTTTTTATTACTCCATAGCCTGCCCTAACATATAGTCCACCAAATGGAATCCTTAAGTTTAATGTTTTAAGGTTTTATTCATGCACAATGTCTTTATGTATGTTCAAGGTTGTATTCTCAAAGCATAGCATCATACAAGGAGTTCAAGTTGATTGTAAATCATGTGATATCCATCATTGTCTAATATAGTTATAGTCCTTAATGATTATAGCTAATCAAGATCCCAATTAACTTAAACATTAACAATCTCTAAGTCTATTGAAAGATAATATTATAAGTAGTTGAGGTTTACAAAATAGTGTTTTGATTAGGAATTACTTATGTGAGAAATAAATTTATAAGCATTAAATCAAAAAGGAAATTCAATGTTGGGGTTTAAATGGATCACTAAGGATCTAAGATCTAAGTCTATTGATCACTTAAGATTTTAACCGGAATTTGAACTTAGGATTCCTAAGACATTTTCTTAAGGTTAACTGATTGAATTTGATAAGGCACTTAAGGCTAGTCTCATAAGGGTTAGATTCCATTTCTCAAGATTCAGTGAAAAATCTACAAGCACTTCAAGACCTTAGCACTTTACTTGGGAACAACTTAAGAGGATTTAAGCTTAAGCCACTTAAAATTATCCATTAGATCTAAGAGTTAAGAGAATGATGCTAATACATTTCACTTCTGATTACAAGCACCTTAAAGAAGTTTCTAAGGTTTAAGGGTTCTTAAGCAGTATTTCGGTCAAAATGACCAAAATACCCTTTTTAAGGCTAAATTTGGGATTTTAGGATTTAAGCATTCAAATTAATCATAATGAGTTTATTATTAACCATTAAAAGATATGAGGCACTAGACTTAAAATTTGAACTTAAGATTAACTTAATTAGCACTAATCACTTCTTAAGGCTAATAAAGGTGATCAAGGAAATTAGGGTTCCATATGATGATCCAACCACATTTATGACTTTTAATATACTCAAAAAGACAATAAGAATTTGGTTCACCAAAATCAGAGGCTTAAACAACCTATAATTTACTAATTAAGATTTAGGGTGATTAAGAGGTGATTAGCACATTTAATATTCTTAAAATATTTTTAAAGGCATAATTAAGTTCTCCAGTATATTATGAACAATTAGAAACCTTAATCATAATTTTTGGATATTAAATGAATTAATTATGCATTAATTAAGTTCAGGGAAAGATTAGGCTAAATTGAAAAAATCTAACCATTGGATCTTGAATTTTATTTCATATTATTGTTCTTTATATTTTTCTTAATAAAATGGTATATCAGATTATTCAATTTGGATAAGAATTGATTAAGTGTTTCTTTAATTTAATTTGAATGTTTTTAATTAATCAAATCATAGGATAATTAATATTTCCTTTTATCAATTATTAAATAGAAAAAAAATAATTCCAAAATAATTGAATAACCTGACCTGATTTCTAAATTGCACGGGTTGGATCAGGGCCAGAATGGGTCGGGGCTGTCGCATCCGTGCGGGCCTGGACTAGCCCGACTAGAGGCAACAGTGTCGTTGTCCCTGATATCCCATTCGCAGGCATCTTCCAAAGGGTACCTTGGATCACCAAATTCCACGTCGATACACCATGCCACAGCTAGCATTCAATCGCCACACCTTCAGGAAGTCAAGGTGTGTCAATTAAACCTAGAAGCCCTAACTGGGATTGACTAGAATGCTAGATGACTACTCCACTAAATTGGCCTAAACTCTGATGATTAGGGTTTACTTGAGGGGTTAATTCTCCTCATAGAGACCACCAAACAGATGGGGTTCAATCCTTACACTATCAGTGAGGTGAGGTGAGTCGAACCCCTATGGTTATGCGACTTGGGGTGCAGCTGATGGCTGGCTCCTTACTCAAGCTCAGCCATTGGCTTGACCGCGAGCTCAATCTGATCGATATAATTGATCAGAGCTAGCTTAGATCTTGGAGACAATTGTAATGAGTTCGACTAGCTAATGGAAGAAGGTTTGAGGCTGTAGGAGCTATAATTGAGCTTTGGAGTGTAGTGAGGTGACTTTGACCTCCCTGAGCACTAAAGTTGCCCAGACAGTGAGCAACCACTGTCTAAATAAAGGCCAAACAATCCCAATTGCAAGCTCAATCTTCCTAGGTGGCTATGGAATACTAGACGACATCCAGAGGCTCTCCTAGTAGCTTAATTAGACGTTGAGTCCACATGACTCTATGGGTTCAGGCTAGTACCTGGCAATGCTGACGACAGTGGCAACATGAAGAGCTCAAAAACTTCCAGACTATCAAAGATGCTCGGTATGGGTCTGAACTTCAGACCACACCCTCTATTAGCAGTTCACAGCTGCAGGAATCACCGAGAGTGCCAAAAGCTCCAGGGACTTTAGCTAAGAAATTTTGGGATTACAGTGAGCAAAGGGACTCACTGTGATATTCCAGGGGTATTTATGGATAGTGGAGAGGTATACGGTGACTGCCGAGGCAAACATCTGGGGTTCAGGCATGGCCTGAGGGTGCAACACTCCCAACCTTGGCTGGGAGTGTTAAACATGTAAAGGTAAGTATCCTAATGGTCTCTTTGACATGGCACGAGAGTGGCATACCAGCCTGGGTTCGTGACTGTATGAAGGGATCTCCTGTCGAGTGTGAGCAAGAGGAAGGGGATGATCCACAATGGCAGGTGACTCTAGAGCAAACTGATTGATATTTGGATAACGTGGAACATTCCTAATCTCTCGACATCTAACAGTCGAGCGTGAACGCTAGATCGGCCATCGTATTAGATCGAAAGACTATCGGGGTTACTTAAGATGGATAGCTAGATGTTGTTGGATCAGATCTCAAAACTGCGGAACGATCAAGATGAGATGGATTCGATCGATGGCACAGGCCATCAGATTAGATCCACAGAAATCAACAGTCTAAATGGCTCCCGCAGTTTGAAGGTAGCTTACCGTTGAAGGAAGGGTGGAATTACAATTAAGAATTGTTATAAGCCCTAAATTGCAATTGAACCAATTTAAATTTATTCCAAAATAGGCTTAAATGATCTCCAAAAATTTCCAAAAATTCACTCTTAGCTAATTTGGGGGTGAGGAATCAAAAAATGAAATTAGATTTTAATTTAGAGATCAATTTAATTTAGCTATTTTTCAGGGTTTCAAAATGGGCAAAATTGCTAAATTACTAAATGAGCTCCAATTTATTTTAAACTTCTAGGATTAGGTTTAAATGACCTATTGAGTCTAATGGGATCAAAATCAAGGCTTGGTTTAGCTTCATTTATCTTGGATTAGCTATGGTAACAACTAAGGTTGTTATAACTTTCTTGTGAAAACGCTTTCGCAAGCGAAGAGAGTGTGCAGGAATCCTCAAGAAGTAGATTTGATTTTGTGTGCATCATCATCATTTCTATAACAACAAGTGGTATCAAAGAGTGTGGTCTTAGCTTGTTGATTCAAGAAGGGTTTGCTTGTTTGAGTGGGAGCAATGGCTCAAAAAATGAGACACAAGAATGAGAACTTCAACGGAACAAACTTTGCATTCTGGAAAATGCAGATGGAGGATCTGCTCTACCAAAAGTAGTTGTATCTACCCTTAAAAGAAGCTGGCAAGAAATCTACAGCTATGATTGATGAAGAATGGGAATCCTGATAGAACCGCTTTGGGTTTGATTCACTTATCATTGTCTTCTTATGTTGCCTTTAATTTTGTTAATGATAAAACTACTGTAGGTCTTATGAAAGCCTTAACGAGGATGTATGAGAAGCCCTCAGCTTCAAATAAGGTTTTCTTGATGAAGAGACTATTTAATATGAAGATGATGGATGGGTACTCAATTACTGAACACCTCAATGGGTTCAACATTGTGATGAGCCAGTTGAGTTCGGTGGGTATCAGTTTTGATGATAAGGTTTTAGCTCTGTTGTTCCTCTCTTTATTACCAAACAATTGAGATGGGATGGTTATAGCCGTTAGCAATTCATCAGGGAATGTGTCATTGAGGTTTGACGACATCATTGGGCTAGTGCTAAATGAGGAAGTGCGGAAGAAATTTTATGGCGAGGCATCTACCTCAGCAATGAAGGCTAAAAGCAGAGGGAGACATGCTGAGAGGAGATAGAATAGAAATAGGTCGATGTCTCGATGAGGTAAATCAAGACGCAGAAAAGCTAAGCTGGATTGATGGAATTGTGGGAAGGCAGGTCACTTCAAGAAGGACTGCCCAACCCTGAAGAAGCCAAGTGGTGGTGGTAAAATGATGAACCCTACTGTGAATATTTCAGCTGAGGAAGATCAAGATGCTCAGATCCATTCACATGTCAACACAAAGTCCTAGGTTCTGGACATAAGAGCATCTTTCCATGCCACTCTATCAAGGAGTGCCTTCAATAGTTACACCAAGGCTAACTAGGGGAAAGTGTACCTTGGAGATGATTAAGCATGCAACATCATTGGCAGAGAGGATGTGGATGTGAAGTGACCAAACAGCATAGTTTGGAAGCTGAAGGATGTTAGACATGTGCTATGTCTAAGAAGGAACTTGATTTGCGTAAGCTAGTTAGCCAGAGAGGGCTTATGGGGTCCTATAGCCTCTGCATCCATGCTAATAGTAATATTAACATAATCATGGGGAGTACGATGCTCTAACTGTGATAAATCCTTAACTTAAGTAGAGTCAGGTATGACCCAACCCCACCTTAAGCAAAAGACTTGTCACCTGAAACTGAAAATATACATCAACACATCAAAGTAACAGAAGCACAAAACAATATAACATAACATCCACATCGCAGCATAGTATAGAAACGTAAATGTAATAGTAACTCAGCTCAAAATGCAAAAAGTAAATACATCCAGATTAAGAATTATTATAGACTAAATATTTAAATGAAAAGAAAAGAGCTCTCATCATCACAATAGAAAATTAAATCTAACTAAGCTGCAACAAGAAGATCCTCCTACTGTCCATGCTCCTCTCCAGCCGAACCACCAACAAACAGCTCTAAGTCTGACATTTGCCGATATCACAAATGCCAGGGCCCTAGCCAATAAAAGTAAAAGGTTACAGTTAGACACTTGTCTAATATATTTTAGGCTGATTAAGTGAACTATACATTTAAAGATATCACATTACTACTTTAAACATGCAAGTAGTTTAAGGTGCAATGAGCTACAAGGAATAGGATAGTTATAAATAACATATTTAAAACTAAATAACAAAGTATGCAAAATACATACTAAACACAAAGCTGAATAAGGTAAGGCTAAAATATATAAATAATTGCAAAGTACAAAAAGTAAAACTCAACCTAACATGCTTATAATCATATGAGTACATGCTCATTTTATAAAAGAAACCTGTATTGAAATGTGCTAAAATAAGTATACAAAACTAGCATCCTAAACATGCCAATACTAATAAATACTGAACATGAATAAATATACAAGTGTATAGAACTAATAAGTAAGCGGCCATTGAAGCATGTGGCAAAATAAGCTAAAGCACTGAAATAAATTAAAAGTAAAGTCACTGAAGCATCTGGCAAAATTAGCCAAAGCACTAAGCCGAACTAAAAATAAAATCATGCCTAAACATAATACTGCCATAACATAAATAGGCCATACAGGACCTCTGAACAGAAAGTTCATCATGTATCCATCCTAGATATCATCAGAGCTAGGTCCGAGTTGAGCTTATAGAACAAGACATGTATCCATCCTAGCCAAGCATAGGGCTAGGTCCGAGTATATTTTATAATAAAATTGGAACTGAGGAGGCAGACTAAGCTAGAACACACCCTACTGAACTAAATGCACTAAATAAACTGAATGAATATTTATGCTATTCAAATATTAACTTAGGATACATTATCAAATTTGAGTTCACCTATTATGTCCAAGACAAAGTCTCATTATAAAAGATGTGCAGAGAAATAATAGTCAAAATAAGCAATAGACTCAACTAGACTTATGTGATATCTGTAGTTGTCTAATTTAATTTAATCTAACTATTCTGAGAAAAATACAAGTTTAGGATCTCTAATATCTAGCTATCGAGTATACTCCCATATTCACGACCTTAATGTTAACCTAAGAACTTAACAAGTTCTAATCCACAATCAGATGACGACTATAAAATATTAAAGTAGATAAATCAACAACTTAATTAATATGTTTTACTCACTCAACCCAAATTCTGATTATACAAATCAAGATTAAGGATTCTGACTTGACTCCAAAATTGGGGTTCAAATCTTGAATCCAAGGTGCTACTCTACCAAGAATCTAAGGTTCATATCCAACCTTAGTCTAAAGATAAAGTATCTTAGGCACTAAAAGATTTAGAATTTAAGATCTTAATGAAAGGTTATTCTATTAGTAAAAGGTAAAATAATCAATTAAGAACATATGAATCTAAGATCTCAATTCAATCTTTAGAATACTCACATTATATTAAATATTGAATCAATCCTAGAACCACAAGGAGGTTTCAAAAGAGTTTAGACAATTAATCAAGAAAAATTCCAAATTAAATGATATAATTCAATCAAATGATCGAAGGTTCTAGGATCCAAGATCTAAGGTTAGATCACTTAAGATCTAAACCAGGATTTAGATTTAGGATTTACATAATAGTTCTTTTAAAGTTACAGTTCATGAATGATCAGAATAAGACAATTAAGATTAGGGTTTGAGTGATAGTATTATTTTCATTATTCTTAAATGAGGAGTCTTAAATTCTCTTTAAGACCTTAAGATCTAATTAAGGAAATTCGGGACTTAATCATATAGACCAAATTCCTTAAACTTAAGGTTGTAGAAAGGATGCTAATGAATTAATTAGAAGCACATTATTGAAATTCTAGGGTTTAAGGGTGTTAAACAATATTTTGGTCAAAATGACCAAAATACACTTATTAAGGTAAAATTGGAAATTTAAGATTTAAACAATTAAATTGATTCAAATCAATTTTAATGGACTTAATATGGGTTAATGAGATGAATGAAACACTTAACTCAATATTTAGCTCAAGATTTAGCTTAAATGCCACTAATCTCTTTTTAAAGCTAATTAAGGGGATTCAGATAATTAGTGTTCATTAAGATGATTCAAGCACATAGGAGAGTTCTAATACTCTTAATAAAGCATTAGGAATTTGGTTCATCAAAATTAAAGGGTAATTAAAGCTTAATTTCACTAATCTAAGATTAGGGTAATTAAGAGGTGATTAGTAATTTTTAATCTCTTAAATTATTTCTAATAGCTTAAATATGTTCTCCCTAATATTATGAGCAAAGACCTAAATCATAATATTTATACATTAACTGAGTTATTTATGAATTAATTAAGATTAGAGAAAGATTAGGCAATTTTACAAAATATAACCATTGGATCTTAGATTTTATTTTATATTATTATTCCTTGTATTTTTCTGATTAAAATAATATATTGGATCATACTGGTATAGCCAGAATTTATAGCAAAAATATAGTGCTTAAATATTAATATCACCATATATATCCCTATAATTTGAGTAGAAAATGATGCTTTTCAGGTAATTGAAGAAAATAGATTGCATGGGCTGAATTACCAAATTCTGGGACAAAATCACCGCAGCGCGCTAAGGCAGCCCATTAAAAACTCCTTACTCGGAAGCAAAACTGCAGACCTGGAGAAAAATCGCTATGCGCGCCACTTCGTCATTTCTTGAGGAATTATTAAAACTTTATAAATGAGTAATTGAACAGTAATGCGAAAGTTAGTACACTGCGGCGTGCCATGGCACGTCGTAGTGTGCCACAGCGTCATTTCTTGATGAATTATTAAAACTTTATAAATGAGAAATTGAACAGTATTAACAAACTTTCTTCACCGCAGTGGGTAAATCTTCATTTTATAAGACTATAGATGAACTAATCGAACAGTGAATATGAAAGTTTGTCTGCTGTAGCACGCCGCAGTGAGTAAATTTTCATTTTATACGACTATAGAAGAGCAAATTGAACAGTGAACCCAAAAGTTTATCCGCTATAGCGCAGCACAGCAGACGCTGCAGTGACCGAATGAAAAAGATACTAACTTGCATGCAGGAACAACATTTGGAGCACTGCTGCTACAGCACGCTGCAGCATAACAGAATTTGGAATGCAGTTGCCGCAGAGCGCCGCAGCGGAATAGTGTTTGGAGCACTGCTACCACGATGCACCACAGTGCGCCACAGCGGACGGCCTAGAAGTTCTAAATCAACAATTAAGGCAGCTTGGGGAAGGTCACAAAAATGTGACCTTTGGTCTTCCCCAACCTCTTGAAAACAGATGACTTAATCCTTGCTGAATCCTGGTAGGTTTAAATAAATAAGAATATTAAAAGGGATTTGATTAAAGTCAAGGAAGAAGAAGAGTCACACATTTAAAGCTTTAAGGCTGAGTGCATCCCTATTTTAGGGCCAATCTTAGACCTTGAAACAATTCCAACTATTGTTATTCAAAGACCAAAAAGAAAGGTTGCAGGAAGAGAAAGAAGGAGAACTCTCCAAGGAGAAAAGAGGACCAAGAATAGGAAGAAAGGGAAGACAGCAAAGAATGAAGGGTGGAGCTTCAAGAGGATAGTGCAGGAAGAGTAAAGAGAACCCCAGAAAACTTCTGGTTGATTCCTTGGTATTTCTCATAAACTCCCTTGATTTATTTCTTGCCGTGAACTGATGGCGATGTTCACATTTCTTTATATGTATGCTCTTTCTTACTTAGTAATGGAAGGCTAAAAACCCCTTCGAGAGGGTTGAGATGTAGCTGTAAAAATATGTAAGGGATAATTGGTGTATGATGACACTGTTTGAATGTAATGAAAGAATGTTTTTGTCATTAAATTTAATATTGAAATGAATACTTGGATGAACTGAAATCTAAATTATTTTATTTAAAAGAACTTATGTTCTAACGCTCATCAATTAGGTATGAGCAAAGAAGGTAGTGCAAGTAGAGCTGAGAATTAAGTGACAAAATTCTCAAAGCTCACTTGCACCCTTCCTTAATAGCTCTCCTAATAAATTGATGCTTGAGAACCAAGTTCTCCATTAACCTTGCTCTACTGCTCAGGAAAGTAGAAGGGATGAGAGGATATTGGGAACTTCAATGGATGTGTGACATAATCCATTGACCCAATGCATCCTCCCATCTAGCCAAACTGCGTGTGATGCGCATGATGCATGGTAAATAGAAATCTTGCTTAAGAGATCATCTAAAATATGTTATATCTTTTGGTAACCTAGAAGTAGGAAGTCAAAATTCTAATTAACAAAACTTGATCTCATGAGAGTTTATGTTCTAACTTGTTTATGATCCTTAAGCACTAAACTTAAACCTAATAAAATTGGAGGGTACTCCAATTCCAATGGTATTCATTTGATTTAATAAAGTAAATAAATGAAAGTATACATTCAACAATGAAGCTATATCACTAACCATTGCAACTAGTATCTTTAAGGTCTTTTGTATCGCTAATTAGGAACCAACAAAATCAACCAAAATTGTCATCTAAAGATTAGTGAAAGAAAATATAACTTGGTATCAGAACACCCATTTCCTGAGATCGATAAATCCCAGAAGTTAAACTTTCCACTTATTACTTCAGACCACGTACACTTGCGTGAAATGCAGATGTGGTGCTACCATAAATATGATCCTAACTTGTTTATGATCACATGGATACATACTGAGTATATAAAGAACACAAGTACTGGAATAAACATGCAATTCTAACATCATAAACATGCCATTTACTTAATAACTAATCAATGAGGGCATATATACAAGCATGCAGATTATTATGTAAAAGGCCACTGAAGCATGTGGCAAAAGCCAGCTAAGTACATAAATGAGCAAAAGTAAAGCCACTGAGACATGTGGCAAAGCAAGTCAAGCACTAAAAGAAAGGCCACTGAAATATGTGGCATAAACAAAGCAGAATACTGAATAGAACTGAAGTAGAAGTAAGTTTAGACCTAGTGCTGCCATAATAGAAATAGGCCATACTGGGCCTCTGAACAAAAAGTTCAACATGTAACCATCCTAGACATCCACAGAGCTAGGTCCGAGTTGAACTTATAGAATAAGACATGTATCCATACTAGACATCTGCAGATCTAGGTCCAAGTCTATTCTATAACAAAACTAGAACTGAAGAGGCAGACTAAGCTAGAACATACTCTACTAACTGAAAGCACTGAAAGAACTGAATGAATGTAATGCTTTTTAAATACTAACTTAGGATGTATCTTCCATATCCTAAGCTTACCTATTCTGTTCAAGGAACAAGGCTCAATATTCAAGGTGTGCAGAGCAATCAAATTCAAAGTAAGCAAGAGACTCGACTAGACTTATGTGATATTTGTTGTTATCTAAATTATCTAAATCTAACTATTCTGAGATGATACAAGTTTAGGATCTCTAATATCTAGCTATCAAGTATAATCCTAGGTTCATGACCTTAATGTTAACATTAGAACTTAACAAGTTCTAATTTAAAATCAAATGACGACTATAGAAGTTTAAAGTAAATGTATCAATGACCTAATTATTATTATGATTCTCACTTAACCCAAATCTTGATTAAGTAAATCAAGATTAAGGATTCTAGACTTAACTCCATTTTGGTGTTTAAATCCTGAATCCAAGGTAGTATCTTAATAAGGATCTAGGGTAGACACTTAAAAACAATCTAAATGAGCAATACCTTATAAGCTAAAGGATTTAGGAACTATAATCTTAATGAAAGGTTGTTTTAATATTATAAGATAAAATAATTATTAAGAACTAAGAATCTAAGATCTATATTCAATCTTTAGGATAATTACATTATTCTATATATTGAATCAATCCTACACCCACAAGGAAGGTTTCCAAGGATTTAATAATAAATCACTTAAGGAATTTCAAAGAAGGTAGTTCAATTCAATTAGAAGATCTGAAGTCTAAAGTCTAAGATCTAAGATCTAAGGTCTAGTGTTTGATCACTTTAGACTTAAGCTAAGATTTAGATCTAGGGTTTTACAGGAGCTTTTGCTTTTACTTTCCTTAAGACTATAATTCATGAATAAACCTTAGTAAAGTAACTAGGATTAAAAAATTCAACTTTAATATTGATTAGGATAAGGCTTTTATGAAGGGTCTTAAGATCACTTAAGATCTTAAGAGCTTACTTAAGAATTTTAAGGTTTAACACTAGGATTCATTTAAGAAATGATACCACTTAGCAATTGATGTTAATACATTACATTACTGATTATTATTACTTTAATTGAGAATTCTAAGATTTAAGGGTACTTAAACACATCTTAGTCGAAATGACCAAAATACCCCTCTTAAGGCTAAAAATGGGATTTTAAGATTTAATCATCTAAATTGATCCAAGTATATTTTAATGAGCTTCATATTGATTAATGAAGTGGGATACACACTTATCTTTGGTTTTGGTAACCTAATTATCCTAATTAGCACTAATTACATTTTTAAGCCAATTAAAGTGATTAAGGAAATTTGGGCATGACTTATCTAAACATATTTAAAGGCTCTACTATACTTAATGAAGCATTAGGAATTAGATTTACCAAAATCAGAGGTTAATCTAAGGCTTAATTCACTAATCTCAAATTAGGGTAATTAAGGGGTGATTAGCAAAATTAAAGATCTTAAATTACTTTTAATGGTCTACATAGGTTCTATATGGTCCTATAAGCAATCAGAAACTTTAATCAATATTTTTAGATAATTAATGAATTTATTATGATTTAAATAAAAATAGAGAAAGATTATGCAATTATTTAAGATCTAACTATTGAATCTTTGATTTGATTTTATATTATTATTCCTTGTATTTTTCTAATTGAAATGGTATATTAGATCATACCATTTGGACAAGTATTGCTAAAGTTATTTAGATAATTTATTCTATATTTTTATTTAAATTGGAATTATATGGAATTAATTAAATTTAATTATCCAGGAATTAACAGAAGGAAAATAATTCCAAATTCATTTAATTAACCTGACCTAATTATCAGACAATACTGGTCAGAGCGTGGCCCAACTGGACTGGCACTGTCGCACCGTGTGGGCCTGGGCTGGCCCGGCCCGATGCACTAGTGCCTTTGTCCCTGATACCCTCTTCGTAGACAGTCGAGAGATGGTACCTTGTGATGCCAAATTCACTATAGAAAGGCAACGCCATGACCCGCATTCGATCGCCACACCTTAAGGAAGTCAAGGCGCATCGATTGAACCTATAAGCCCTAACTGGGATGGACCAGAACACTGGATGGCTACTACACCGAGACTTCCAATTTTTTGATGATTAGGGTTCACTGTGAGTGGATAATTCTCCTCAGAGAAGCCACTAAACGAGCGGGGCTCGTTCCCTACACCATATGTGAGGTGAGGCAAGTCAAACCCACAAGGTTTCATAACCTGGGGTGCAGCCGATCACTAGGTCCTTACTCAGACTCAGCCATGGCTTGGCCATTAGCTGAATCTATCGATATCATCAATCAGAGCTAGCTCAAACCCGAGCGACAATCACAACTGGTTTTCTAAGTGGCGAAGGCTAGTTAGACGACATTGAGAGGTTCAATCCAGAGGCAGAATAAAGAACTGAACTTAAGAAGTTTAGTGGGAGAAGGCTATATTGAAGTCAAGGTTATAGGCACGGCCGAGAGGATTTGAGGTGAGCTGGAGCTTCCCAAGTAGCTGACGCAAGTTCACAGGGAGTCTGAACATTAAACGGACCCTATCAGCGATTTTAAGCTCTAGGAATGCCGGGATGATGGAAGCTTCAGAGGACCTCGGTTGGGCAATTGAGGATTTACAGTGAGCAAAGGGACTCACTGGGAGGTCCTAGGGGTATTTGTAGGTCTAATGGAGCATTGGTGGTGGATTCTAGAGCTCAGGAATCATGGCATGGCTTGGGCTGAAGAAGAGGCTTAGCCCAACGGTTATGGGCACATTGGGGAGATTACCACTGACAAATGATTGTGTCGAGCATAGAAGAGGAAGATCGGGCAATTCCCATACTGCCACGAGGGCTAGAAGGATCAGGCTATCAGTGGGGGGGACCAGGCGTGGACGGGCGAGGCGAGGGAGATGATTCACAGTGCTCGGACTCGTGCCCACCGTCTGATGGATGGACTGTTGGATTCGGATGGCTCTGATGGACTACTAAAATGAAACGGATAATAGTCATCCGATGCGCGCGATGGATCCAATGCCTAAGATTAGATCTTAACCCGGAGGAGATCGCGCCGTAGGATTAAATGCGCTAGGATGCGTGCTATGGTATCCGTTGGCTCTATCCCGTGCGACGCGGTCGGGACCCTGCAGCAGATCTGTCGTGGTCTCGACAGCAAATCCCATATATTAAATATATATATATATATATATATATAATTTAATTAATATTAAATCATTTAATAATTAACTTAAATTCTAGTTAATTTTATAAATCCAAATTAGGATTAAATGAGCTTCAAAAATTCCCAAAGATTCACTCTTAGCTAATTAGGGCATGACGAATTCAAAAATGAAATTAGATTTTTATTTGGAGATCAAATTAATTTAGGTATTTTCAAGGGCTTAAAAATAGTCAAAAATACCAGAATTCTCAATTTAGCTCCGATTGATCCCAAACATATAGGGTTAGGTTTAAATGACCCATTTAGTCTAATGGAATCAAAATTAGAGCTTGGTTTAGTTTAATTAATCTAGATTTAGCTAACCTAACAACTAAGGTTGATAAATAGCCAGAATTTATAGCAAAAATATAGTGCTTAAACATTTATATCATCATATTTATCCCTATACTTTGAGTAAAAATGATGCTTTTTCAAGTAATTGAAAAAAATAGATTGCATGGGCTGAATTACCAAATTTTGGGACAAAACCACCGCAGCACGTCATGGCGTCCCATTAAAAACTCCTTACCTGGAGCAGAACTGCAGACTTGGAGAACGACCGCTGCATCGCGCCACAACGCGTCGCAGCGTCATTTCTCTAGGAATTAATAAGACTTTATAAATGAGTAATTGAACAATAATACGAAGTTAGTATGCTGCAGCGCGCCATGGTGCGCCGCAGTGCGCCACAACGTCATTTCTCGAGCAATTATTAAAACTTTATAAATGAGAAATTGAACAATATTACTAAACTTTCTCCACCGTAGCGGGTAAATTTGCATTTTACAAAACTATAGATGAAGTAATTGAATAGTGAATCCGAAAGTTTGTCCGCTGTAGTGTGCCGTAGCGGGTAAATTTTTATTTTATAAAACTATAGAAGAACTAATTGAATAGTGAACCAGAAAGTTTATCTGCTGTAGCGCGCCACAGCGGACGCTGCAGCGACTAAATGAAATAACTTGCATGCAGGAACATCATTTGGAGCACTATTGCTACAGGGCGCCATAGCGGAACAGGATTTGGAATGATGTTGCCATAGCACACTACAGCGGAACAGTGTTTAGAATGCTATTGCTGCAGCGCGCCACAATGCGCCATAGCTCGCCGCAGCGCATTACAGACTGTGAAATACACATCTGTGCTCGCACGTAAGTGTACGTGGTCTGAAGTAATAATTTGGAAGTTGAGTTTTGAGATTTATCATCCTTAGGGAATGGGGTGTTTTATTACTAAGGTATATCTAATTTCAATAATGTTTAAATGACACAAATTTGGCTTGATTTGGTTTTGTTGTCAAAGCAATAATTCTGATGTAAGGAAACTAATTAAAGTAGAGAGGAGAGTTGGGCTTACTCCATGTTAAATGATGGGGACTCAAGTTGTATTACTTCTCAAGCACATTTTAATTCTTTTATATTAAGCTAATTAATCAAGTGCACATTGGGTTCCTTAGAGTTATCCTCTAAATCCTTCAAGTGCAAATCTTGTGCGAGAGATGAACACACTAGGGTTCAATTCCTGCACAAAGATTCCCATGAGATCGCAAGAAGAGCACTTTAGTTTTCCTACATCTAGGTTGTCAAAGCTTACAGTCTTAACTAGCCGATCTCAAGAGCATTGATTCCACTAATGAGCATCCCACGCATCATGCACAGTTTAGATAAGGAAGTGATTTCATTCGGGCTCCATGAACTATGTCATGTCATTCATGAACTCTCAACGAATCCACTCCCTCCTTTCACGTATGCTGAGCAACGGAGCTCTAGTTAATGGGTCTTAGCTCACACGCTTTGACTCCTTAGTTGAGCATAAAATATGGTGCAAGAAGGCTCAAGAACTTCTGACTTAGTTCTAAGTACCTCTTTCACACATACCCCGCTCTTAACTAAGAAATAAGCCATGGAGCACAAGACTTTCATTTAGTTTATTAGTATTTATAGTTATATTTTCATAACATAAGATTTTCATTTATTACACAACTTATTCTTAAGATGATTCCGTTGAGTCAATCAAAAATAAACAATTTTTTCTTAGATCAATGCTTGAGGGAGTTCTACATCATTCATTGAGTCCTTTATATTTTACAATGGGCTTAGACCAACCCTCCCTAAGGGAGTTTAGCCTTCCATTATAGTGAAGAAAAGAAGAATAATGTACAAGGATGAAGACCCTTTCATAATCCACAAAAAAAAAAGTAAAAGCAAGATTAGAGTTTACTAGGAACAGCCCTGAATGGGGTTCTCCAGATCTCTCTTCTTCTTCCTCTTCTCCTCTCCTTTAGCTCCCTAGTGCAGCCTCCAGTTCTTTTGCCTCTAGCAATGGTTCTTTCCACATCCCTTGGAGAGGTCTCCTTCTTCCTCTATGCAGCCCACTAAAAACTGAACTTATTGGATGAAAATTGGGAAGCCTCCTTAAGTGAAGAAGAGCTGCATTTAAATAGGGGTCAATCCTCTTCCTTGCCCTTCAAATTCTGTATCTTCCCTCCAAAATTCAACAGCAATGAGTGCCTATCCCACTTAAGGCATGATAAGACAATCTCTTTTCCATTCTTTAATCTCCACATCACTTCAAGAATTCAATTTTCCTTTTATAAACTATTCTGCTATAGAAGAAATAATGGCTGAGAGACAAGTAGCAGGTTGGGGATCTTGTCCCAGCCTCAGTAATTATACTGAGCAGGCAAAAATTTGGCACACCGCTACAGCGAGCAGGAGCATGTTGCAGTGCGCTGTAGCAAGCAATTGAGTCTCGCAACTCATTTGCTGCAGCGCGCTACGGCGGTTTTAAGTCATGAAACCTGCCCACTGTAGTGTGCTGTAGCGATTGAGTTTCGTAAACTCTTTCGCTGCAGTGTACTAAAGCAATTGAGTCTTGTAAACACTCCTACTGTGGCGTGTTGCAGCGATTGAGTTCTGCAAACTTTCCCGATGTGGTGCGTTGCAGCGGTTGAGTTCTGCAAACTCTCCCATTGTGGCGCGCTGCAGCTATTGAGCTCTGCAAACTCTCCCGCTGTGGCACGCTGCAGCGGTTGAGTTCCGCAAACTCTCCCACTGTAGTGCGCTGCAGTGATTGAGTTTCGCAAACTCTCCCACTATGGCGCGCTGTAGAGGTTGAGTTCTGCAAACTCTCCCGCAGCAGCGCACTGTAGCGATTGAGTTTTGCAAACTCACCCGTTGTAACGTGCTAGGGAGCGCTGTGGCGTGCCGTAGCGAAAATGATCCATAATTTAGTAATGTCCTTATTAAGAGTTTTCTGTAAGCAAGTAGATGTGGCGCACCATGGTTTCCTTCTAGAAAATACAAAAAGACTCTAGTATTTCCTAGAATTTCCTGGGCTCACTTTTTACCTGAAAATAAGTAGAATTTGATCAAGAGGGCTGTTTAAAATAAGAAAATGAATGAGCTTTTTCCTTTATTTTAGGATATAAATTATGGATTTATCAGCGTGCCGCAGTGGACGGTCTAGAAGTTCTAAAACAACAATTAAGGCAGCATGGGGAAGGTCACAAAAATGTGACCTATGGTCTTCCCGAGCCTCTTGAAAACAGATGACTTAATCCTTGCTGAATCCCGGTAGGTTTAAATAAATAAGAATATTAAAAGGGATTTGATTAAAGTCAAGGAAGAAGAAGAGTCACACATTTAAAGCTTTAAGGCTGAGTGCATCCCAATTTAAGGGCCAATCTTAGACCTTGAAATAGTTCCAACTATTGTTATTCAAAGACCAAAAAGAAAGGTTGTAGGAAGAGAAAGAAGGAGAACTCTCCAAGGGGAAAAGAGGACCAAAAATAGGAAGAAAAAAAAGACAGCAAAGAATGAAGGGTGGAGCTTTAAGAGGACAGTGCGGGAAGAGTAAAGAGAATCCCAACAAACCTCTGGGTGATTCCTTGTATTTCTCCTAAACTCCATTGATTTATTTCTTGCCATGAACTGATGGCGATGTTCACTTTTCTTTGTATGTATACTCTTTCTTACTTAGTAATGGAAAGCTAAAAACCCCTTGGAGAGAGTTGAAAAGTAGTTGTAAAAATATATAAGGGATAATTGGTGTATGATGACATTGTTTAAATATAATGAAAGAATGTTTTTGTCTTTAAATATAATATTGAAATGAATGCTTGGATGAATTGAAATCTAAATTATTATATTTAAAAGAACTTGTGTTTTAATGCTCATCAATTGGGTAAGAGCAAGGAAGGTAGTGTAAGTAGAGCTGAGAATTATGTGACAAAATTCTCAAAGCGCACTTGCACTTTTCCTTAATAACTCTCCTAATAGATTGACGCTTAAGAACCAAGTTCTCCATTGACCTTGCTCTGCTACTCAGCAAAGTAGAAGGGATGAGAGGATATTGGGACCTTCAATGGATGATGTGACATAATCCATTGACTCAATGCATCCTCCCATCTAGCTAAACTGCGTGTGAACCGCATGATGCATGGTAAATGAAAATCTTGATTAAGAGATCATCTAAAATATGATATATCTTTTGGTAACCTAGATGTACGAAGTCAAAATTCTAATTAATAAAACTTGATCTCATGAGAGCTTATGTGCTAAGGAAGAACCCAAAAGAGTTCTCCTTAAGCACTAAACTTGAACCTAATGAAATTAGAGGGTACTCCAATTCCAATGGTGTTCACTTGATTTAATAAAGCAAATAAATAAAAGTATATATTCAATATTGAAGCTATATCACCAACCCTTGCAACTAGTACAATGAAATCTCAACTCTCTCCTTTTAATTAAACTAGTTCCTTCACTTTAAGGTCTTTTGTATCCGCTAATTAGGAACCAACAAATTCAACCAAATTTGTCATCTAAACATTAGTAAAAGAAAATACAACTTGGTATCAGAACACCCATTCCCTGAGGATCGATAAATTCCGAAAATTAAACTTTCCACTTATTACTTCAGACCACGTACACTTGCGTGCAAACGTAGACGTGTATTTCCATCTGTCACATACCATTTAGATAAGTATTGATTAAGTTATTTCATTAATCTAATTTGAATGATTTTAATTAATATATCTATTTATTCTTTAATAAACAGAAGAAAAATAATTCCATAAATGAATTTATTTATCCGGCCCAATACTCAAATCGCGCGGGTCGATCAGGCCTAGAAGCCTAATACTGCTAGACAACACTGCTCGCGGGTCAGCCCGACCAGCGCTATTGTCTCCTTCCTCACGGATAGCCCCGACGGATGATGGTTAGGGTAAACCTTAATCATCCAAATTTGGCTTCTACGAGCCATGCCGACGTCCAAGGAAGATCGACGCATGTTACTGAGCTCGAGACCGATCGATCAAACCCTAAACCTCTATCGAGGCCTGACTAAAACACCCAATCCCTATTTGAGAGGTAAGCGACCAATGGATTTCTTAGTGGAGGGCAATTATCCCTCCACAGACATGACTCGAATCAGGCTGTCTTGGGTTACTCAAACATATCGATTCATTATAAGATCAATATGGAACACAATCACACAGTAATTGACCCTTCCCTAGGGCCATTCACGCTAGCTGCAAAATCTGGAATCGTCTTGTAATGATGAACCCTGCTCAACTATGCTCAGCATTGTTGGGCCTTCGTTGTTCACAGGCGATTCCCAATTTGATTATAGATGATCCTAATTTTGCAAGCATCTATGGAGTTATAGATGTCAAATGCAGGCAAGATAGAGATCTCACACAACTCACAGGGGAAGGAGCGGTACACGAAAAGAAATGTCGCATCGATAGGGAGGGTTTAAGGGGCTTCTGAATTCACCAAGCAGCAAAATGCAGGTTTACAAGGAGTCTGAACCTCAGATGGACCCTCTAACAGTGGTTCACAGCAGATGGGATACCGGGGTTTGCAGAGAGCTCCCGAGACTTCAGCTGAGAAATTGGGGGATCATAGTGAGCAAAAGGGCTCACTGTGATTACCTAGGGGTACTTATATATCGAGGGGAAGTTCAGGGATGGGTTATGAGGCTCAGGAACTAGGGTATGATTTGGCTTGAGGGAGTGCAATGGTTTAATTGTCTGAGGGCAGAATGGGGAGAGCACTCCTGATAGACCATTGCACTGAATGGTAGAAGAGAAAGAAAAGTACTTTTCCCATACTGCCATGGGGCTGAAGGGGATCTAGTTGTCGGGGGGACCAGGCACACGAGAGATTGGGAGGAAGACGATGATGAACATGGCTCGGGAGCTCAGGACCGTCTAATCGATCAAATGTTGGTCTCGGGTGGTCCAGATGGATTACTTAAATGAAAAATCGTGGATTGAGTGATAGTTGTTGAATGCACGCGATTGGATGGGATGCGTTAGGATGCGTGCTAACGCATCCATTCATCGAATCCTATGCGCCGGTGTCGGGACACCGCAGCGGATCTGCCGCAGTCCCAACAGCAAATCCCACAGTTGATAATATTGATTATTTAATTTACTTAATAATTAAATCAATTAATTAATTAATATTAATTTTAAGGATTTTTAAATACACTTTATGACCTAATGAGCTCCAAAAATTCCCAAAAATTCACCTTTAGCTAATTAGAGTATGAAGAATTCAAAAATGGACTCAGATTTTAATTTGGAGATCAAATTAATTTAGCTAATTTCCAATATCCAAAAATAGGCAAAAGTAACTAGAATGCTCAAATGAGCTTTGATTGATTTTAAACTTCTAAGGTTAGGTATAAAAGACCCATTGAGTCTAATGGAATAAAAAACAAGGCTTGGTTTAGCTTAATTAATTTGAATTTAGCTAGGTAAAAACTATGGTTGTTACAAACTCTCCCACTTAAGAACGATGTCATCCCCGATATCACTTAAGTGAAGAAAGTACTACAAAGACTAAAATATTAAATGGAACTCAAAGGAAAGGCAAAGGGATGGTACGTGGGTTTGTAAGGAGCTGCGAATACTTATTGCGCATATCCACTACTTTTTCCCAAGTAGACTCTTCCAAAGATAGTATCTTCCACTGGACCTTGACCATTGGTATTGAACAATTTCTTAGCTTCTTCTAGTCATGAGCTAAGATTTTAACTAGCTCTTTAGCATATGAAAGATCAAGCTGAATTTCTACTACTGGAAGATAAACGAGATGAGAAGGGTCTTTGAGACATCTTCTTAATAATGACACATGGAACACATTATGAACAATTGCAAAGTCATTAGGAAGATTCAACCTGTAGGCTGATGATCCTATCTTGGCTAGTATCTCAAGAGATTAAACATAGCGGGGACTGAGTTCCGTACCATACCAAATCTATAGACACCCTTCATGGGACTGACTTTCAAATAAGTAGAATCTCTAACGTTGAATTCTAAGAGATGATGATGAGCATCATGATACTTACTTTGACGATCTTGAGCAAAATAGATTCTCTACTGAATTAGATGAATCTTCTTATTAGTTTCTTCCACTAACTCAGATCCAAAATGCTGAACGCTTCCTGTTTCTGACCAAGCTAGTGGAGTAATACACTTTTCGCCATACAATGCCTCATAAGGAGCCATTTTAATGCTGGCCTGATAGATGTTGTTGTACGCAAACTCCACTAATGGAATGTGATCTTCCCAGGAACTAGTAAAATCAAGAACGCAAATCTTAAGCAAATCCTCTAGAACCTAATTCACTCTTTTAGTCTGACCATCCATTTGAGGATGAAAAGTTATACTCATAGCTAGAGTAGTACCCAGATCTTGGTGCACAACTTGCCAGAACTTAGAAGTAAATCTACTATCTCTATCAGATCCTATTGACTTCAGAATACTGTGTAGCATGATAATTTCATTAATACAGAGCCTTGCTAGCTTCTCAACAGAGTCAGTCTGACAGATAGGAAGGAAGTGCACTGATTTAGTGAAATGGTCTACTATAGCCCAGATTGCATTGGCGCCAAACTTTGCATGACGCAATCCCATGAAAAAATCCATTGATATATCAAAGCGTTCCATTCAGGAATTTCTAATGGATGCAGAAGACCACCAGGTCATTGGTGCTCGGCCCTTACCAAGTTGCAGGCATGACACTTAACCACAAAATTGGCTACACTCTTCTTCATATTGGGCCACCAAAATGATTGCTTTAAGTCCTAGTACATTTTTGTACTACCTGGATGAATGTGATATCCATAATTATGGCCTTCTATCAAGACTTCACGGTGCATGGATTTAAGGATCCATAGGTGACTTCCTTGATAAATCACACCATTACGCATCCGCAAATCTTGACAACGACCACCTTCAATATCAATTTTAAATTTCAAATAATCTTCATCCTTATTTATGAGATGGAGACATCTCTGTGAAATGTGGGTTCCACACTGGTATTTACTAGAATCGTACTTAGCATACCATCGCTGACAGGTGAATTTTCAAGTTTACATAATTCTTGTTCTAAGGAACTGGAGGCGATTATGGCAGATAAAGTAACACGACAGCTAAGAGCATTGGCTTTTGCATTTACTTTACCCAGATGATACTGAATACTTAGATCAAAATCACTAATGAGTTCTAGCCATCTCCTCTGATGGAAATTTAGTTCTCTTTGAGTAAAGATATACTTTAAGCTTTGATGAACTCCATATAGATAATGACGCAAAATGTTTAAGGCAAAAATTACAGCGGCAAGTTCAAGATCATGAACTGGATAATTTTTCTCGTTGGGCTTTAAATGATAAGAGGCGTAAGCAATTACCTTACCCTATTGCATTAACACACAACCTAAACTGATACTAGAGGCATCTGTATACACCTGATGGTTCAAAACTTCCTTGGAAAGAATAAGCACTGGAGCGGTAGAGAGTGCATCCTTCAGGGTTTGAAATGCTTCTTCGCATTCAAGACTCCAAACAAATAAAACAACTTTCTAAGTTAGCTTAGTCAGAGGCAAAGAAATCTGGGAAAAGCCCTTGAAAAACTTTATGTAATATCCAGCTAATCCCAAGAAACTTCTAATATTGGTGACTAACTTAGGCTGAATTTAATTTTGAATAGCGCTTACTTTATTCTGATTTACTCGAATATGTTGGGCATCGAATGCATGCCCCAAGAATGTAATGGATTTAAGCTAAAATTCACATTTGGAGAACTTGGCATAAAGCTGATGTTCACACTAAGCTTCTAACACTAACCTTAGATGAATTTCATGATCCTTTAAGGTTTGGGAGTAGATAAGAATATCATCGGTAAAGAAGATTATGAATTTATCTAAATAAAGTTGAAGGACTCGCTCCAACAAATCCATGAAGATTGATGGCGCAATAGTGAGTCCAAAAGACATCACTAAAATTTCAAAATGACTATAACTAGAAAGGAAAGCGCCTTTCCTACATTTGCTTCTTTGACTCGCAATTGATGATATTCAGACCTTAAGTCAATCTTAGAGAATATAACAACTCCAGATAATTGGTCGAACAAATCATCAATTCTAGGCAATGGATATTTAGTCTATATAGTGACTTTATTTAATTCACAATAATCTATGCACATTCGCATAGATTCATCTTTCTTCTTTACAAACAAAATGGGCGCTCCCCAAGGAGACATGCTTGGCCTGATGAAGCCTTTCTTCGAAAGCACTTGTAATTGTTCGTTAAGTTCTTGAAGTTCCATAAGTGCCATTCTATACAGATCTTTAGAGATGGGCTGGGTACCCAGAATCAATTCAATAGAGAACTCTACTTCTCTAGGCAGAGGTACACTAGGCAAATCTTCTGGGAAAACATTGGTAAATTCTTTAATTACTTTATAATCAGAGAGAGAAATACTTTCCTTTACTTCACCCATCATAGTGACAAGAAAAGCATCACAAGCCTTACATGTTAATTTCTTAGCTTTGATAGCATTAATTAAGGATAGTGGCATGCTGAATGTTCCTATGAAGGTTTCAGACTTGCCGTGGGAATGAAGAGTGACATTCTTCTTAAGGTAGTTTATCATGGCATTATGATCACTGAGCCAATTTATTCCAAGGATGATATTGAAATTTGCTAATGGCAGAACAATTCAATTGGAGTCAAACCCTTGACTATATAATGGAATTTTGACATTGCAAAACTTATGAGCACTAAGTCGGGCTCCCAATGGAAGTCCAACGCTTAATCACTTAGCTAACTTGTATGAGTGCGGCTTAAGAATACTGACAAAACATTCAGAAATAAAGAATAGCTAACACCAGTGTTGAATAACATATTGCAGGGTTGGTCATTAAAATATAGCGTGCCTAAAATTATTCATACAAATTGTGTCAACTAATTGCAATATTTAAAGTGCAGAAATGCAATTTAAAATAAGAGGTTCAAAAATGTGTACCTGAAACCACGTTGTTATCTTCTACAGCCTCAATGGGCATTATGGAGTAGACTCGAGCAGAACTAGCAAGACGATTGTTCACCTACTTCCTGGGATTGTTCTAAAACTTTGGAGCAGAAGTTTGCTCTTGAGCAGCTTCAGATGCAGGGGCTGCATTATTGCCAAATCGGGCTCTCTCTTATTTAACGGAGTCACTCTGAAGACTTGATTTTCTTGTGATTGCTTGATTTGAACTCCATCCACTATTTCTGTGTATATGCAGTGAGAGAACAGATGGCCTGGACGTCCACATGTGTAGCACTTATGGCCAAAGTGATAACACTTGCCATAGGGATGAGGCCAGTTACAACCTTGAATCGGTTCAGTAGATGGTGCTGCTTCAATATGATAGACCTTTGCAGATTGAGGCCTATGCCTTCTGAAAGCTTCATGATAGTGGGGAACTGATTGCATCTTATGCTTATGATCCCTCTTAGAATGATGGGGTTCAAGCACCTTGGCCGTTTCCACCAGTTCAAAGAAACTAGTCAAATGAAGCGGGACGATAAGATCTCTTAACGAATCTCATAATCCACTAAGGAATCGATGACACTTTGCTGACAACCTTTTGATTTCAGCAAATCTTATTAATAAATAAGGATTATCAAACTAATGAATCCTTACTCCATTGGGGTGGATCCTACACAAGGTTCCAAGGATGTGACCTAAAGGTCACTCAATTTTATGTTACTACCAGATGGAAGAATCTCATTCTAAGTTCTTGGGTGATCCAATCACAAGGGTCTAAGATCAAGCATCTAAGGCTAATAAGGAGCATCTTATTTCCTACCTTAAGATGTAAAGAATAAGCTCTTTCTACCTCAATAGATTATCTATTAATAAGTCTTAGCAATTATTGAGTTATTAATACTAAGGCAAGATCTAAATGATCTTGCACTTCTAACATTAAAGGGATAATCTAGACTCTGATGTTCACTGATCTCACAACTCTTATCTTATTTAGATTGGAATTGATCAGATCCGATGGGTAAACCCATCTGATTTCCACCTAAGCTATAATCATGGGTTTCAATCAGGTTTATTATTAGGAATTGATTATCTTGCTAATCAATATAGTATTATGATTTAACACATGCTAAGAGTCTTATTTAAGAGAAAATCAAGGAGTTAAAGATAAGTATTTAGATCTTCAATCACATGACTTTATTATAGATCTTAATAGTTCTAAGTTAACTAGTTAAAATCAATATCAAATTAGTAAGTATTATTGAACTTATGAAAATCAAATTACCTTTAAAATTAAGATGATTTAATTAAAGTGTTTCTGATTTAGATCTTAATCAAGAAAAGTTAGGACTTAACCCCTAACCTCATCCATATAAGATCAATTGTTTTAGTTAGTTATCAATGACAATTCAGTGAGTTATTGGTATATTATTGATGTCCATTTCAAGTTTAAGATATGATTAATTTACGTAATCATTTTCTTAAGATTCTTAAGTTCAAAATATTGATATATAACAATTTAATCAATTAAGGTGTCCAAATAAGTATGAGAGTTCTCTAACATTCAATCTATTATTATTGAAGCATAAGAACACTAATAAGTAAAACAAAAAGTAATTAAGGCTAATCAAATCCTAAATCAAGAAAACTTAGATTAGCATATAATTACAAATCCAACCATTGAAAGTTAATGACACTTGGTAAATGTACTCTACTTATCCATGTGAACAATCAGAGATTTAGTTTGCTAAATTTGATTAATTAGAAACTCTAATTTTTACTAATCATACTTTTATAATATTAAGATATATTTAAGAATATAATAATCAAACAATTAATCCACCTAGCTTATCCATTATACATAGCATAAGGATCACAATGGCACTTAAATTATGCAATTTGGCTAAGTAAAGACACTAATACAACCTACTTAAGTTCTGAAGTAATTAGGCAAAATCAAAAAATACAACCATTAAAAGTGCAATATTATTTTATATTTATATTCCTTATTATTTTCTGAACAATTTGATATATAAGGTTTGGATCAGTGGATCAAAAGTTATTCAATTAATTTATTTTGCAGTTTTCTAATTAAATTTTCATAAGTTTCAAATAATCAGATTATTTTCCTTAAGGAAAATAATTCCAATTAATATTCTTATTATCAAACGGGCTCAGCCCTTACGCAAAAGCCGTAGGTTGGCCGGGGCCCTGGAGACCCGGCAATGTCGCATAGCATAGGTCATGGGCTGTCCCAACCCGCACAATGCCGTCGTCCCCGTTCACCCTAACCCGATAGAGGCAGATTATGAAAACCCTAATCGATAAAATTCTATATTTATAAAGCAAGCCATGGCCTCGGGTCGATTTTTAATCCATACCTAAGCCTAGACTCACCGATTAGAACTTGAAGCCACTTATGGGAAGGTCTGGTTTGCCTGGACCTTACTCACCCAAGAGCTCGTCCAATGGGGCTAATGTGGAGAGTCAATTCTTCCTACAATGGCCATGATTGACCCAGGGCTCGATACCTACATCTTCAGTGAGGTGAGATAGATTAAACCCCTATATAAGTAAGGTTTGGAGCTATTTAAAACACTGGGTCCTTACTCAGACCTAGGCTTTGTAAAATGGCTAACCCAATCAATCAATACGATCGATTGGGGCTAGCCTCGTCCCTGCAATTGATTAGGTTGGGTTTGTCTACCCTAATTACACCAAAACAAATTAACAGAGGGAAGGAATTGAGCCTCAGTAGCTCAATTTAGCAAAGAGGGCTACCTTGCTTGACTGAGAGGATTGGCTCGATTGACAGGGAGAAATTCATTGGCTACAGAGCTTCCAAAAAGCAATAGGGGTCTCGAATATCAAGAGAATCCCTCTATCAGTGGTTCGTGAGCACCAATAATGCCAGGGGGAACTCGTCCATACCAGCAATAGTGGATCTAGAAGGAGAGCTCCAATCGAGTTCAATTAAGCAGCAAAGGATGCTAGGGAGGGTTCTTGAGGCTATTTATAGCCTTAGGGAAAAGCCAAGGTGCACCTTTTTGGGCTGGGGAGACCCAAGCAGCTTGGGCCATGGTCAAGCTCCTAATTCCATTAATGTGAGAGACTGGGCCACGGGACCTATTTAGGAAGTTTCAACTATAGTGGAGAGCACCTAACAACAAGGCTGAGATGGCTAGAGGAGGGGGGGATAGGATGGATCACCAGGGTACGGAGGATTTTTCCTGTTGGGAGTGGAGAACACTCAGGATGATGATGTGCAATAGCAAAAGCTCTAGATGTCATCTGATCTATCAATTAGATGGCGCTATGGCTTAGATTGTATGGATCTTAATGGTTGATTATGGGAGCGACCCAGGCTGTAGGATCCATGGGTAGATCAAATGATAGATCTGAGGTTCTGTAGATATGAATCATAGCCGTAGGATTCGATAGAGGAATGAATAGATACCGTGGAGATCCACTATCGCACGACCTGGGCTCCACATCGGATCCCAACAATTAAATTAGTTTAAGGGTTGGTTTGCAAATATAAATTGTTATGATCCCTTATGTGTAATTTTCTCAATTTAAATTAATTTGGATTTAGGCCTAAATGATCTCCAAAAATTCCCAAACTTTCACCCCTTGCAAATTTGAGGGTGAGAAATTCAAAAATAGAATCAGAATTTAAATTTAAGATCAAAATATTTTACCTATTATTCAGGGTATCTAAATTGTTCAAATGGCTTAATTGATCAAGAGAAGTCCAATTGACCCCAAACTTTTAGGGTTAGCTTAGAATGATGTAATGCAGGTAATAGAACTGAAATTAGAGCATGGTTAACTTATATTAAGTTAAGTAACAACCTAGGATTATTACAAACTCCCCCACTTAAGAACGATGTCGTCCTCGATATCATCCTAAGAAGGGAAAAGAAAATGCAAAATTTAAGAACAGGATTCAAAATTAAAGGTACCTGAATTTTTAAAGAGACTTGGATATTTTCTTTGCATACCATCCTCTTTTTCCCATGTTACTTCTTTGAGAGAGTGATTCCTCCATAGAATCTTCACCATATGGATAGAGCGATTTCTCAACTACTTTTGATCACAAGCTAAGATTCTTATGGACTCCTCCGCATAAGAAAGGTCTGGCTGGAGAGATACTGTGGGGAGTTGAATTAAATGAGATGAATTATGAAGGCATCTCTGTAGTGAGGAGACATGAAACACATTGTGCAAAACATAGAAATCCTCTGGAAGGTTCAATCTATAAGCCACAGATCCTATCTTTTTTAATACTTCAAAAGGTCCAACATAATGAGAACTGAGCTTCCAAGCTACACCGAAATGAAATACTACTTTCAAGGGACTATCCTTGAGATAAGAAAAATCTCTAACATTGAAATCCAGAGGACGATGATGGGCATCCTGATATTTACTCTGGCAATCTTGCATTGCTTTAATTCTCTACTGAATCATTTGCACTTTTTTGTTTGTTTTTTCCAATAGGTCTGATCCTTATAATTTAACACTGTCTGTCTCAAACCATGTTAATGGAGTACTGTATTTTCTTCCGTAAAGGCTTCATACAGAGCCATGCCAATATATGATTGGAAACTGTTATTGATGTAGCACATCCTAAGAATATTTTCAAAGGCCCAATAACAAGAGCCATGGCTAAAGTTTAAGGGAAGAATTTGAAGATGAGCCTAATTACAAAAGCCCAATCAAAAGCCCAATAAAGAGCCCAAATATTGTGCTTACTATTTGTATTTTGTTTTAATTAATATTGTACTTTTATTTATTTATTAAGGTACATGTTTGGCCAACTATATCATGAAGAAAATATTTAATATAAGCAGTTGGAGTTACTTCTTCACTAATTGCCAACTACCCATCTTTTCCTCCAAAATTTTCCTCCATATTTTCCCTTCAAAGCTCATAGGACAAGAGACTTATAGTGCTTATAAATAGGAGCTAAAATATAATGTAATGGAGTAACTTAAATTAAATAAATTTGTGGTGAATAACTCTCAAATTATTTGAATATAATAAATTTATGGTGAATAACTCTCATATTGCTTGGTACTTGGTGGTGTCAAGTTTATTGCCTATCTTTGGTGAGTTAGGTTATTATCTTTATTATATTTTATTTTCGAACTATACTCTTATTATCATAACCTCAAATAATTTACACATCTTCTCCAGCATCTTAAGTATCATTTAAAAATATTAAATCATTATCTAATCTCCCAATCACCCTCCAAACTCCACCACAACCTTTGCAACCAAATCTAAAAATAGCTCAACCTAGTCTTCCTCCCAACCCTCGACACCCATCTAAACACCATGAAACCTAGCCATCTACTCGAGATCCAAACTAAACATCTTAGACTACCTATATTAATTTATTTTCAGGCCTTTAACCCACTAAAACCTCACCTACAAGAGAGATATTTTGAACAGCCCAAACTAGGCTTGATCTGGACTAGTCTTGGCTTTCCTTTAGATAGTCCACTCTAAACCCATAACTAGCCCACCACAAACTCCAGAAAGTATCCTTAGATATTATCCTACCAATCCATTCAATATTTATATATCTAATGTACTGAGAAAAGGCAGCTTACTAGCATCATATTTTGGTATCAGAGAGAGGTTGGGAAAGAGAAAAGAAAAACAAAAAAAAAAAACATCATGGCATGAGGAATAAAATTTGGTGAAATCTTCTCCACAAGCTCTTGAGTCATGCCAACAAGTGAAAGGTAAGTTAATCCTTTTGATGGCTTAATATTTTTCATATTAATTGCTTGGAAATTTATCATATTATTGCAAGTCTATAGTGTGTGCATGAACTCTAACTAGTGAGCACCATTATATAGCCTAGCTAATATCCTTGTGTGAACACACCTTAAACATTTACTTGAGTGAAAAGATGGAAAGTGAGTGCTCCACTTAATATTGAAGCCTTTACCTTGATGCGAACAAATAAATTTATATGAACTTCTTTACTTTCTATGTTTGGTATTTATGGTGATATTAGTGGCTTATTTTCATCAAATAAATTGATTTGTAATTCTTAAGAAAATAAGGCTTTTAACTCTAGAAAAAAAAAAATATTTAGTTACATTAAACTTGTTTGCATAAAAATATACTTATATAAAACCTAGTGTATTGCAAAGTTAAAAAAGCTTTGTCAAAAGGACGTAAACAGCCTACGGAGAGCTTGGGACGTAAGTGGCCAAGTGCCCCCCTCCTCACCTGGAAGCTCTTTTAATTTACAATTCATATTCTTTTTACACTTATATTTTTCTATTTCATCTACTCAAATCTACCATTTTTTGTCTCCCTCATATTTCTTCATAAAAAAAAAAATGGCACCAAAGTTAATTTCCCAAGACCAAATTGAGAACTTGACCAAGATAGTAGATTCTTTAGATCTTAGGATTCATGAACACGAAACAAAGACTATGAAAATATTTGAGGAAAATAAAACTCAAGTGCAAGATATTAAAGACCAAATTCAAATCATCTTAAACCTCTTCCAAAATAATAAAAATTGTGCTGCACATTCTATCCATAACCTTAACGCACTTATGGAAGATGATGGCTTATACATAGATGCAAGTGATTGCCAACGCCATGTTCCACCACCTCACCAACCTCATCGAAGTCAACTAAACCCTAAGAATGGAGATAGAAGAGACCACCAACGAGTTGCTAATTATTTTAATGATCCCTCTATGAGAGTTAATGTTGAAGCTCCTACTTATGATGACACACATGATCCAAACGAATTCTTAAATTAGTTAACCCAAATGGATTACTTCTTTGAATGGTATAGGATGGATGATTATCAATGAGTTTCTTTTGCTAAGATGAAATTGACTGGTCATGATAAGATTTATTGGACAAACACTTTAGCAAAAGAACAAAGGTTAGGAAGAACAAGTTTAACTTGGATAGAGATGAAAGAAATGCTTAGATCAAAATACTGTCCTCAACATCATGATAAGAAGTTATATGGACAATTGTTGACTCTAAGGCAAGGCTCTCATTCTATAACAAAATACTTAAATACTTTTGGGGATCTAATTTCTAGGACCAATTGTGGGGATAATGATTGGAAACATGCAAATAAATTTGCTATTGGGCTTAGAATAGAAATTAGAAATGAGGTTGAACCTTTTGATCCCCAAACCTTAGAAGATGCTTTCCATTATGCTCTACTTGTTGAACAACAAAAGAAGTCAGCTTCTATAATACGAACTAGAGCTCAAATGCTTCTAATTTAAATCATAAGTCAACTACTACACCCATTCCAACCTCTATCTTAAACTATCTACCTAAAGAGGGAAGCTCTAATAACATCAAAGATATTATTTGTTTCAAATATCATAAGAGAGGTCACATGCAGAACTAATGTAAGGCACAAATCTTATTGTTAGATGAAATTCATGACCCTATAGATGATTTTCTTTACGATGATACTTTATTATTAGATGAAGAATTTATGGATGATCCTCAAATTATTGTGATGAGATGCCTTACAATAGCTAAGAATGAAGAAGTAGATTGTAGGAGAAGGAATATTTTTAGCATGTATGTTGTGTGTAATGAGCGAAGGTGTAGGTTAGTTATTGATGGGGGTAGTGCAATGAATGTTATCTCTACCAATACTATATCAAGAGCTAATTTAAAATCTAAACCTTATCCCCAACCCTTTCATGTTAGTTGGGTTAACCATACTTCACTTCCCATCACTAGTCAATGTTTAGTTCCTATCAAGATAGTTAGTTATGAGGATAAAATTTGGTGTGATGTGCTCCCTATGGATATTGCTCATATTCTACTTGGGCAACCATGGCTTTATGACTTGAGTGTAATCCATTATGGTATTGAGAACACATATATTTTTAAACATAACAATAAAACCATCAAACTGTTGTCAATCAGACCACTAAATAAGATACCATCTATAGAACCACATAAACCAACATCTGATCTTCAACCAAAACCTAGTATCAAGAAAGGAGCAAAGCTTCAACTGGTCATTATAAGGGATCATATGCATAATCCTAGTTCTAGCTTATTTGCTCATTCTTCTTCAATGTTTGATGTAAGCTCAATAGGATTTGGAACCTTAAAAAAGATTTTTTTGATCCGACCAATGTTCACCTTTTACATATAAAAGAAGTTAACTTAAATATTAATGAGATTCCCATTCCTAAAAAGGTTTTACCTCTCCTTTCTGAATTTTAAAAAATTTCTCTAGAGGAACTCCCAATTGAATTACCATCGCTTCAATCCATCAAACATGCTATATACTTTGTTCCAGGTTCACAACTTCCAAACCTTCCTCATTATAGAATGAACCCCACTGAACATGCATAAATTAAGAGACAGGTCACTGAATTTCTTAAGAAAGGATTTAAATAAGAGAGTCTTAGTCCTTGTGCGGTCCTTACCCTAATAACTCCTAAGAAGGATGGAACATGGAGAATGTACATTGAAAGTCAGGCTATCATTAAAATCACTATCAAATGTCGATTTCCCATTCCCCAACTATATGACATGTTAGACTTAATCATAGGAGCAATTTTTTTTTCATAGATTGATTTGAAAAGTTGGTATCATCAAATTAGAATTAGATTTGGAGATGAACTGAAAACAACTTCTAAGACCCCTGATGGACTCTATGAATAGTTGGTTGTGCCATTTGGACTTTTGAATGCACCTAGTACATTTATGAGAATGAAGAATACTATTCTTAAGTCATTTATAGGAAAAATTTTGTGGTTTATTTTGATAATATATTAATTTTTAGCCCAAATAAAGTAGACCACTTTAATCATCTTAGATAAATTTTTGAGACCCTTAAAACAGAAAAGTTATACATTAATTTTAAAAAATGTTTCTTCTTGCAAACTGAGGTGATATTTTTAGGTTTTATCATTTCCTCAGAAGGAATAAAACTTGAATCGACCAAAGTTAAGGCAATTATGGAGTGGCCAACTCCTAAAAAGTTTACTGAAGTAAGGAGTTTTCATGGCCTTGCAACATTCTATAAGCGATTCATTAGAAACTTTAGTGCCGTTGTAGCACCAATTACTGATATATTGAAGTTAGACAAGTTTTGTTGGACCTTAATTCTCAAAAGGCTTTAGATCAAATTAAAGTATTAATGACAATAGCCCCAGTCCTTCGACTTCTTGATTTTCTTAAAACTGTTGAAGTGACTTGTGATGCATCTGGAATTGGAATTGGAGGAGTTTTAAGTCAAGAAAATCATCCTATTGCATTCTTTAGTGAGAAGTTGAATGATGCAAAGCAACGATACTCAACATATGATAGAGAATTTTATGTTGTCATTCAGTCATTAAGGCATTGGAGACACTATTTCTTACATAATGACTTTATTCTTAATTCAGACTATCATGCCCTTAAATTTATCAATACTCAACAAAAGTTAAATCATAGACATGCCAAATGTGTTGATTTTATCCAAGACTATTCATTTGTTCTTAAACATTAACTAGGAATTGAAAACAAACCTGCTGACACATTATCAGGGGTGGCAATAACCATCTCCTCTTTAGAATTAAAAATGCTTGGATTTGAACAAATTCGAGATGAGTACCCAATGTGCCCAGACTTTCATCTGCTATACAAGGAGCACTTGCACAAACCACTAACCTTAAATGCAACATATTCTGTGATTAATGGGTATCATTATCGAGGAAAGAAACTTTGCATTCCTAGGTATTCTCTAACAGAGTTTGATTTTTGAACTGCACTCAGGAGGAATTGCTAGCCATTTTGGAAAGGATAAAACAATTTGCTTGATGAATAATAGATTTTTTTGGCCTTCCCTAAAAAGAGATATTCAAAAACTAATAGCTCAATGTTTAACTTGCAAACAAGCTAAAGCTACTACACAAAATCTGGCCAATACACATCATTACCTGTTCCTCATTGGCCTTGGGAAGATTTATCAATAGATTTTGTTCTTGGGTTACCCAAAATAGCTTGTGGTCATGATAGCATATTTGTGGTTGTTGATAGATTTTCTAAGATGGCCCATTTCATACCTTGCTCTAAAACTAATGATGCCTCCCATACTACAAAATTATTCCTTAAGAAAATTGTGCGATTGCATGGCCTTCCTTCAACTATTGTATCAGATCAGGATGTTTGGTTTGTCTTATACTTTTCGAAGACCTTATGGAAACATCTTGGGACAAAATTGAAACTTTCATTAGCTTTTCACCCCCAAATGGATGGTCAAACTAAAGTTGTCAATTAAAGCATTGGTAATTGGGACTTACATTTACCTACTGGTAAAATTGCATATAGTAGTAGTACTTCCCGAACAGCCAAAACATCTCCATTTGAAGTGGTGTATGGCCATAATCCAAAACGGCCGATTGGTGCTACCAACCTTCCTTTTCATGCATTTTCTGATTCAGCATTCACATTTGCCAAGGATTTTCAAAGCCGTAATGGTTCTATAAGGAAATAAATCACTTTAAGTAATGAAAAATATGCATCTAAGGCATATCATAAAAAATTAACTAAAAAATTTAAAGAAGGTGATTATGTTTTGATTCGCATCCGCCCTGAGCGATATAACAACACCAAATATAAGAAATTACATCCAATGGCTTGTGGCCCTTTCAAAGTTCTTAGGAAAATTGAATCTAATGCTTATCATCTTGATTTGCCTAATGATATGCTATTCATCCTGTTATTAATATTGAAGATATTTTATCATATGAAGGAGTTAGCAAACCTCCACTTGTGCAATCTGACTTTTTAGCAAGAGATATAGTTCTCCACATGCAAACTCCATCCTTTTTAGACATTGACTACATCATCACTGAGGAGGCTCCTAATAATTAAGATAAAGAGCACTATTTTTTCATTCATTGCATAAATAAGCTGCCTATAGAAGACACATGACTAACACGTACAGATTTGGAAGCTCTAAATCCATAATTAGTAGAAGATTACTTAGATTTTAACTCTTTGGTGTAGATTTTAATTAGGCCTATGGGAGTTGATGTAGCACATCCTAAGAATATTTTCAAAGGCCCAATAACAAGAGCCTTGGCAAAAGTTCAAGGGAAGAATTTAAAGGTGGGCCTAATTATAAAAGCCCAATCAAAAGCCCAATATAGAGCCCAATTATTGTGCTTACTATCTGTATTTTGGCCAGCCATGTCATGAGGAAAATATTTAATGTAAGTAGTTGGAGTTACTTTCTCACTAATTGCCAACTACCCATCTTTTCCTCCAAAATTTCCCTCCATATTTTCCCTCCAAAGCTCATAGGGCAAGAAACTTGTAGTACCTATAAATATGAGCTGAAATGTAATGTAATGGAGTAACTTGAATGAAAGTAATTTGTGGTGAATAACTCTCATTTTGCTTGGTGCTTGGTGGTGTCAAGTTTATTGCCTATCTTTGGTGAGATAGGTTATTATCTTATTTATATTTTATTTTCTAATTATACTCTTATTCTGATAACCTCAAACCATTTACATATCTTCTCCAGCATCTTAAGTATCATTTAAAAATATTAAATCATTATCTAATCTCCCAAACACCCTCCAAACTCCACAACAACCTTCGCAGCCAAATCTAAAAATAGCTCGACCTAGATTTCTTCCCTACCCCTCGACACCCATCTAAAGACCATCAAACCTAGCCATCTACTCTAGATCCAAACTAAACATCTTAGACTACTTATATTATTTATTTCCAGCCCTTTAACTCACTAAGACCCCACCTACAAAAGGGATATTTCAAATCAGCCCAAACTAGGCACTATTTGGACTTGTCTTGGTTCCTTTAGATAGTCCACTATAAACTCATAACCAGCCCACTAACATCAGTTATTATAAGTGAATTATACTAAGGAAATATGATCTTCTTAGAAACCTCCAAAAATTCAGAATATATAGATGTAGGTGATCTTCCAAAATTTGATTGACTCTCTCAATTTGACCATCAGTTTGTGAGTGAAAAGTGGTGCTCATGGCTAGGGAAGTCCCCAAGTCTTGATGCACAGCTTGCCAAAATTTGGAAGTAAATCTGCTATCATGATCGAATATGATTGATCTTGGAATTCCATGAGGCCTGACAAATTCCTTAATGTACAGCTTTGCTAATTTCTCCATGGAATCGATTTGATGCATTGGAATGAAATGTGCCGATTTGGTCTATCAATCGACTATGACCCAAATATAATCAGCACCAGACCTTGACTTAGGCAGAGCCATTACAAATTCCATTGAAATATTGAACCATTTTCATTCAAGGGTAGCCAGAGGATGAAATAGCCCTCTGGGCATTTAATGTTCTACTTTAACCAGATTGCAAACATGACATATTACAATGAATTATGCCACACTCTTATTTATTCTAGGCCAACAGAATGACTTCTTCAGATCTTGATATATTTTAGTACAGCCAGGATGGACTTTGTACCTAGAATTGTAGCTTTCAACTAAGATTTTCTGATGCATGGATTTGGGAATCCATAAAAAATCACCTTGATATACTATATTTCCTTGCAAGAGCAGATCAAAATATTGACCACTTTTAATCTCCATTTTGAACTTCAGATAGTCTTCATCTTTTGTTTGTGATATAGAGACATCACATTGAAAAGTGGGTTCTACAATACTCATGGATATTAGCTTGCTAAGCATAGCACCATGGATGGCCTGATATCGAGCTTACTGAATTCCCCTTCTATAGAACTTGAAGCTATTATAACAGATAGTGTAGCATGGTGGCTGAGTGCATCAGCTATAACATTCTCTTTGCCGGGGGTGATACTGGATACTTAAATCATAATCACTGATTAACTCAAGCCATCTTCACTGATGATAGTTGAGTTTGTACTGCATGATGATATACTTCAGACTCTGATGATTAGTGAAAATAGAGCATGGGATGCCATCAAGATCATGGATAGGGTAATTCTTTTCATGCAATTTTATTTGATGAGATGCATGGGCAATGACATTTACTTCCTATGTCAGTACACACTCCAAGCCTATCCAGAAGCATCGATATATCCTTAGTAGTTGAGACCATCCTTAGGTAAGGCAAGTACTAGGGCAGAAGAGTGACCGTCATTCAGCGATTGAAATGCATTCTCACATTCGGGACTCCAGAAGAATGATATAACCTTCTAAGTCAACTTTGTTAGAGGCAGCGCTATCAGAGAAAAGCCTTATATAAACTTCTTGTAATATCCTGCTAGTCCCAAAAAGCTTCTGATATTAGTCACAAATTTTGGATGTGACCAATCTTGGACATCGCTAAATTTGTTCTGATCTACTCTTATTCTATGAGCGTCTACGACATGCCCTGAAAAGCGATTGAGTCTAGCCAAAATTTGCACTTGGAATACTTAGTGTACATTTTGTGGTTTTGAACTTCTTCTAGTACTACTCCTAAGTGATTTTCATGATCCGCTTTACTTTTTAAATAGATCAAAATATCATCAATGAAGGATGATGATGAATTTATACAAATATGCCTTAAGCGCATGCTGCATTAAGTCCATAAAAATGAACCGTGCATTTGTTAAACCAAAAGACATTAAAATAAACTTGTAATGTCCATATGGAGTTCTGAATGTTGCCTTTTCTACGTCAAAATCCTAGACTCTTAGATGATGATAGCCTGATCGCAGATTGATCTTGGAAAACACCTTAGCTCCTGATAGTTGATCAAAGAGATCATCAATTTGAGGCAATGGGTATTTGTTCTTGATGGTCACCTTATTCAGCTCATGGTAAGCGATACACATGTGCATCAATCCATCTTTCTTCTTTAAAACAAATATTGGCGCTCCCAAAGGAGATGAACTTGGTCAAATAAGACCCTTCTCGGGCAACTCTTAAAGTGTCTTAGTCAACTCTTGTAACTCCTTAGGCACCATGCAATAAGGAACCATTTATAGCAGTTGCATTCTCAAAATTATTTCTATTACAAATTCCACTTTTCGAATAGGAGGAAGACTAGGTAGGTGTACAGGAAATGCATCAGGGAATTCACATGCTATACAATTTTTTGAGATAGGGTTATTTTCTTTCTTCTCTCCTAACATAGTTACTAGATATGCATCGCATCCTTTTTTGACTAACTTCTTGGCCTTCATCGCATTGATTAATGAGGCCTGAGTACTAAATTTACCAACAAATGTTTTTGTTTGACTTCTGCTGCCAAGGGTAATTTTCTTCTCCTAGCAATTTATAGAAGCACCATGTCTGCTTAACCAGTTCATACACAGAGTTATATCAAAGTTGGCAACTGACAGCATTATTAGCTTAGCTTCGAACTTCAGATTACCGATAGGAATTTCTATATTACATAATTAATGAGATAGCATATGGGCTCCAGAAGATAACCTGATATTTAATGAGTTGGCTAAATAATATGACGGTAGATAAAGGGCTTTAACCCAATTTTTTGATACAAATGAATAGCTTGCTACGGTATCGAAAGAATGTTACAAGGTTTAACATTTATTATTAATATGTCTTTGATTACAGCAATAATAAAAATTCCTATTTGAAACATTCAGAAGAGCTGAAATGATAATGACTAGAATCAAAATAAATTTAAGAAATACCTAAGACAACGTCATTATCCTCAGGTACAAAAGCAGGAGTTAACATATACACCCAAGTAGGAGTTGTTGGCTGTTTGTTCTGAGGTCACTAGCCTTGATGATTGTAGGCCAGTTTTAGAGTAGGTGCTGCTGCTTTGGGATTTGCAAAAGAAGAGGAAGCTAGCATTATGGCCAAGGCTGGAACTTGGCTATTCAGTGGTAATGATGGAACGCTTGATCATGTCGTGAATGGGTGATAGGTACTCCGTTGATAGTGGTCCTGGACACGCAGTGATAGAAACAACGACCCTGACAACCACAGGTATAAGACATGTTACCATGGTAGTAACATTTTCTCGACAGATGATGGCATTTGCATTCAGAAGGTTTTACCTGGGGTTGTTCGATGTCCATATTATACATCTTGGCCACCTTCCGATGACCAAAGTTTTTTCTTCTGGGCTGCACGAAGCTGGCCTTTCTCTTCTTATCCATCTGCCCTTGAAAACCTTTTTGTAGACAGGCGACTTCAACTAATTCCAATAAACTTTTAATCTACTGGGAGATTAAGTGAGCCTTAATGGAATCTCTCAGCGCCTTTAAAAATCGATGGCAAAAAGAAGCTTCAGACTTAACCGGTTCTGAAGTGAAACGTGATAGTGGATAGAATTCAAGCTCATAGTCTGCTACTAATCTTCCACCTTGAGTCAAATGGAGCAGTTCATTTTCCAATATTGCCTAAGCAGATACTGGAATAAAGGCTTCCTTAAAATCTTCAACAAATTGATCCCACGAGATATCCTCCATTTTGTAGTCGGCAAATTTGGTATTATGTTCATTCTCTCAGCAATATTCGGCTTCATCTTGGAACAGGTGGTTGGTTAGACAGATTGCTTCAGAATTTGAGCATTTAATGCTTGCTAAGTTCTTTTTGGCTAACTTTAGCCAATTGATCATGTCCATGGGGCTTAGTGACCCGTTGAAGGTAGGTGTCCGAAGACACAGAAAACTATGGAGATTTCCATATACCAATAAGTGTCATGCAGAGGAGGCTCCCATATGAGTAAAAGGCTATTGATGTGAGTTTAATATCAGAGCGCGAGTCTCTTGCACTTTATATGTATTACTCTCTCTGAATGGCTTCATTAAACTAGCAAGGGAGCTAACTTATTCTAGTCCGCCTGAGGATGAGATTGTATTCTTGATAGGTGTAGGAGCTGACGGGAACCTAGATTCATGACTACAATATCCAGAAGCAAGAATTCAGTAAAAAATAAAATCTACTATTTCCTTCAATCACTTTCTCAAATGAAAAGTTACATTGATAGACAAAAATGATAGCTAATGCAAAAAAATGATACAATAGATGACTTAAGAGCATGAACTACAATATTGCCCTAAAAGCAGCACAAAAATCATCGTATGAGACTACTCGATGCTTCTTTGAGAGCCTTATGTAAATTCAACACCACCACCTATCAGTTGAACCTCCAAGTAGAGCTCTTAGAATTAGTAGGTTGTAATCATCTGGACAAGCCGTCTCTCGGAAAGCAGTGGTCACTCAGTCCAACCATTTCTTGGCAAGGACAAAGAGACTAGTCCCTCTGAAGGTTGAGTGATCTAATATTTTGCTTAGTACTTCTATTCCATAAGGAGACACTCCTTCAAAGATTCTTTCATTTACTTTTCCATCTAGGAAATTATCTGCCCAATACTCATCGAATAATTTAAGGTAGTAGTAGTACTCAGACCGTTGATATTCCATTTTCTAAAATTTCATTCAATTGTTAGTTGTGTTTTTACAATTATTTCACTGATAAATACTTTACTTTCATATTTTACTTCTTTAATGTATGTTTAGATCCTAAGATGTCCTTTATAATTTGTATTTTTCTCTTAAGTACCTTTGAATGTTTATTCAATCCCTAAGGTGTCTTTTGTAGACATTCTTAGTTTCTATTTCTTAAAATCAACTTGATAAAATTGTGGATGTTGCTTTTATTACACTTAGTGATTGTGATCATAACTGCTCTAGAGAACATATCATAAAGAAGGTAAGAACATTTTCCTTATCTGACACTTTATGATACTTTACTGATACCAACTGTAGGCCCCGTCCCGTCACCGCGCGCAATTGAGTTAGTTTAAGGAATAATAATTGGCAGCAGAACGGTGCGTTACTCAGGGGAAAAATTGAACTTTCTTGAATAAGCCTGTTGAGCACAAGAGCTGCTGAGACTCAACCTTAAGAGAAGAAGGCTGAGTATTAATTCTTAAGATAAGTATATTATATTTATCTTAAGTTTTAGATAGGGTACTCGTGTATTTTGAACTACAAAAAGAGGTAATATCCAAGTTACATGAATACTAGTATTTTTATGAATATTCAGATCACATCACAGTACTAAGTATAAGAATAAGTAAATATAAAGTGCAGAAGCTAAAACACACATTAAGAAATATTCAACACAAAAGCTAAGTGAAACATTCATCTCAAAAAAATAGAAGAGACTACATCCAGAGTTATTACAACCATTTATTGAAATATAGAATAGCATCTAAGTAATGAACTAAAAATAACTAAACAAAAAGTAAACCTTTGAGGAGAGTCCACTAGTTCTCCATGAACTCCTCTTGGATCTCCTGAGTATCCACCACATCTGGCTCCACAAACTGCTCAAGATCTAGCAAATTGCCAGATCCCAAAAGTACCAAGTGTTCAAAATTAAATCTAACACATAAAAAGTTACTCTACTATTTATAGTTATCTACTATTTAGCATTTAAATACTTTAAGTAAGACTATAGAAAAGATAGTAAAATAATTAAATGGTCAAAATAATACAAATATGGAAGTTAAGTGAAACTATAAACTGACTACTAAAATGTAGAGAAAATAGTGAATAAATATGAAACTGCAACTAACTATTGAAATGTAGGTGAAACTGAATAAATGATGATTTAAAATTGTGATGTAAAACACTAAATTCATTATTATGCATCTGAATATGCCATGGAATTGTATGCCACTGATATGCTGACTTGGTGTCACATGACACCCCATAGATGCCTAAGTGAGCGAATGCTCCGCTAACAGAGTTCTTAGGTAAGTCAAGCACTCTTCTAATGATGATATGATTTATGCATTTATGCTATTCCAAGGCTTTAATGACGGTATGCTTTAAATCATCAAAATCCAGAAATTAGTTCAATATCAAATACTAATTCCATTTATCTCTATTATGCAAAATTTACCTAATTGAATTCTGACTCCTAAATCTAATCCACTAAATGGTCCTAGTTTAAATTATACTTAGAATTGCCAGCTGAAGGGGGTTGTATACACATAGTTGGTATGTTCCCAATAAAGGAGAATTTAACACTTAGTTTATTTAACTGCGCTTATCGAAGCGCACGATGATAAGTGGCGAAATCTAGTCACAGTTTATTCTCTCAAACTACGATGTTAAATACCTTAATTACAAGCATACTTAGTATTCTAAGAAGGATGACTTGAGGTGCTTAGTTTGTTTAATTGCACTTATCAAAATGCAAGACGATAAGGGGCAGAACTTGGTCATTATTTATTCTCTCAAACTAAGTATTTAAGTTTTCTAATTATAACACTCTTAGACTAGAAGGCTTAGTCTAAGCTGGACTATACTTATCCAATCATATAATATAAGATTGAGACTCTATAATCCTACTTAGAGTGACCCAACCTAGGTTTTACTGAATTGATTCAACACTATGGAGACACACTATCACATTTTACTGACAATCTACTAATTTTAGCAAATCTATTTAATAGACTAGGATTATCAAACTAATGAATCCTTACTCCATTGGGGTGGATCCTACACAAGGTTCCAAGGATGTGACCTAGAGGTCACTCAATTTTAGGTTACTACCAGATGGAAGAATATTATTCTAAGTTCTTAGGTGATCTTATCACAAGGGTCTTAGATCAAGCATATAAAGCTAATAAGGAGCAGCTAAGTTCCTCTCTTAAGATGTAAATAGTAAGCTCTTCCTATCTCAATAGATTATCTGTTAATAAGTCTTAGTAATTGTTGAGTTATTAATACTAAGGCAAGATCATAATGATCTTGCACTTCTAATATAAAAAGGAAAATCTAGACTCTATGAATTTTACTAATCTCACACCTCTTATCTTATTTAGATTTTATTTGATCAAATCAGATGGGTAAACCCATCTGATCTCCACTTTCACTACAATCATGGGTTTCAATCATGTATATTATTAGGATTTGATCATCTTGCTAATCAATATAGTATTATGATTTAACACATTCTAAGAGTCTTATTTAAGAGAAAATCAAGGAGTTAAAGATAAGTATTCAGATCTTCAATCACATGATTTTATTATAGATCTTAATAGCTCTAAGTTAATGAGTCAAGATCAATGTCAAATCAGTAAGTATTATTGAACATATGAAAATCAAGTTACATTTCAAATTAGGATGATTTAATTAAAGTGTTAAGATTTTGATCTTAATCAAGACAAGCTAGGACTTAACCCCTAACCTCATCTAATCAATATCAATTGTTTAGTTTATAGATCAATGACAATTTAGTGAGTTATTGGTATATTATTGATGTCCATTTCAAGCTCAAGATTAGGATTGATTTACTTAAACATTTTCTTAAGATTCTTAAATTAATAACATTGATATATAACAATTCAATCAATTAAGGTGTCCAAATAAGTATGAGAGATCTCTAACATTCAATCTATCGTTATTGAAGCATAAAAACATTTAATTAAGTAACACATAAAGTAATTAAGGCTAATCAAATACTAAATCAAGAAAAAATGGATTAACACACAATTACAAGTCCAACCATTGAAAAATTAATGAAACTTGGCAAATGTACTCTACTTATCCATGTGAATAATCAGAGACTTAGCTAACTAAATTTGATTAAGTTGAAACCCTAATTTTTACAAATAATACATTTTCAAGATTATGACATAATTAAGAATATAATCATTAGAAAATTAATCCATTAAGCACATGCATTTAACAAGGTATAAGAATCATAATGGCACTTTCATCATGCAATTTGGCTAAGTAAGGACACTAATCCACCCTAATTAATTTATGAAGTAATTAAGCAAAATCAAAAAATTCAATAATTAAAAGTGCAGTATTATTTTATATTTCAATTCCATATGATTTTCTGAACAATTAGATATATAATTTTATAGGGTTTAGATCAGTGGATCAAAAGTTATTTAATTAATTTATTCTACATTTTTCCAATTAAATTTTCCTATGATTTAATTAATCAAATTATTTTCCTTAAGGTAAATAATTCCAATTAATATTCATATTATCAAACGAGCTCGGTCCATTATACAAAAAGCACAAGTTGGCCAGGGCCCGAGAAACCCGGCACAATCACACAACACTCATGGGCTGACCCAACCCACACAGTGTCGTTGTCCCCATTCACCCTAACATGATAGAGGTCGATTAGAGAAACCCTAATAAGTAAATTTTCTATCGATAGGGCGCATCATGGCCTCGGGTTGAATGCAAATCCATTCCCAAGACCAGACACACTGATTGGGACCCAAAGCCTTTTATGGGATGGTATGGTTTGCCTAGACCATACTCACCCAAGAGCTCACCCAATGGGGCTACTGTGGGGAGTTAATTCTCCCCACAGAGGTCATGATTGACCCAGGGCTTGATCCCTACACCTTTAAGGAGGTGAGACAGATTGAATGTAATAACCCTACTATTGTTACCCGTCAATTAGTGACCTAATCGACTATAATCCTTTTTCATTAGTCTTATAATAGTCTTAGGAGTCTCCATTTTAATTTTTGTGCGATTTGGAGATCGTTTGACAATTTCTAATGTTTCCTAATTTTCCGATAATTCTGAGAATGCCTAATTCATTTAGACCTCAGAATCGAAAATGAAGTCCACCATTGGACTTATCACACCCAAATTAGCTAGGGGTGGTATTTTGGAAGCGTTTGGGAGTCATCAAATTTTCTCCGATTATTTTAATAATATTTAAATATCCAGAAAATTTAGATAATTAAATTAATCTCTGATCGAAAATCCGACTTCATTTTTGAGTTCACCACACCATATATAGGTAAGGGTGAATTTTTGGGATTTTTCGGAGTGCATTTGATTACGTAATTTTTAGTGATAAATTATATGTAAATAATTATTTAAATAGTATAAATAAAATTAATTAATATTTATATCAATCTAATTAAACCAACGGCTGAATTTTTTTTCACGCAAATCCCATGTGAGAGACAATACATGGGACAGCGTGTTGCGTTGATCCAGGCTGTAGAATGCCTTAGAATCGAGATCTAACGGTCTTAACCTTTCTTAGAAGGGAACCAAATCTAACCATTCAATCAACTTCTCGAATGGACGGCCGGGATTGTTCACTGTGCATCTTCCACATCTCGTGAAAGAGCTCTGATAACCACATCTCTGGTCACGGGCGAAGCAGGGTGTACGTCCGGTGCCATCTAGCCTTCCATCCCTTTTAAGCCTTACCTTTAGCTCACCCTCCTTCTGCTGACCATTTTTGCTGAACCGAGAGAAAGCTAAGGAACACCTTGTTGAGCTTGGTCTTGTGCGGCGAAAGAGTAATCCGAAGGAGCTAGGTACTTTTTTTAAATGCATATTTTACCTTCATTACTATTCATAGATTATCTCTTTCTTTTGATATCTATTCTGCATTATTCTACTTGGTGTATTAGGCAAAGGATGAACTCAGTCTTCTTTATAAAACCTAAACCAAAACAAACTTCTTAATTAGATTTCTTTCAACTACATTTTTGATAATTTAAAACTCCAAATTTAGGCCTTTTAGAACCATTACATAAGGTCTCTTCCCCGCATCATTTTAAGTGCTTCTCCTTAATTCAAAACCTTTAATGGCTTGAGTTAGAGTAAACCCTAATTCGGTGTCTTTGGACCCCCGGTGGAGGAGGAAGACGCACAGTGTCCGGTTCACTCAAACCGTGACACTGTGCGGTTCACTTAAATAAAACCAGAATTATTTTGTCCGGTTCACTCCGTAAGATGTGCTAGCCTGCGTGTCGAACGCCCATTCGTCCATCGCCTTACGCGGTACAAACCCTAGCTAGGGTTCGGTGCCTAGCCTGCGTGTCGAATGCCTATAAGCTCCTCGCCTTACACAGGACCCACCTCCTTTCGGCGCCAACTTTCGATGAAGGCAGACGTCGCTTTCCATCTCTTCAATTCCCTCATTCTCTGCGCCGATGGTTGATTAATTATTAAAATGGATTATGATTTGATCTATACAGTTAACTAATAATGACATTAGCAATGATTGTTAATTTAAAATTTTGTTTAAGTGTAACTCTCAAATTTCTTAACCAAACTGCACATTATTATATACCATTTTGATCACAAAAATGAGTAAATCAATAATATGCATTTTAATTTGAATTTTTACAAATATTTTAATGCATCAGTATATAGGATTAATTAATTAATTACAAATTAATTTTATCATTTTATGTGACCTAATTTGATCATTTAAGATCTAAATTAAGTGATCAAATAGTCCATTTCGCTCACAAAAATGTGAGGAACAATAATATGAAATAAAATTTAACATTTGAACCTTGATTTTCTTAATCACTTTTTAACCTAATTAGGAGTTATTAAAATCTTAATTTTTCCAAAGTTGTCTAAAATTGACATACTCAGTGTCGTTTTTCTCCTTATGAAATAAGGATTTCATTGATATATAAATCATTTCCATTATACAACACTTTAGGATTTTAGGTTTTTTACTCTTACTTAGTGTTATTGTGATTATTTCATATTTCTAGATATCATGTTTTAGGTCTTATAAAACTCTAGGATAGATAACATGTCACATATATTATCTCCCTTACCAATTAGATTATATTTTTATGAGCTTAGTTCTCAACTTTCTTTTAATGTGAATTAATTGTCAAGTGCTTAATACACCTTTTAACCCTAAGGTAGAAACCTTAGGATTGATTTGTAATTGATCTATAGTTAAATCCTAAGTCTATTAGTTACACCCATTAAGAATAGATAGTCTTAATGCATTAGTAATTGTAGAATTATGAATCAATTGAATTTAGCTTTAGTGATTATATTAGGATTAGTTTATTCTTACTAATCCCTAAAGCCCTTTTGTTAATTATTTTAAGATGCAGTAATAGGAATTATCAACTTACTTAGATTAGTTTAGAAATCCTATTGAATTCCTTAAATATCAAATAATAATAAACATAGAATTTGTAGTTCTTAAGTCTAGTAAGTACTTAAACTAAATCTTGCTATTTTTTACAACATAGCTAGATTAATATTTGTTTGATTAGAACATTCAAAATATGACCTAGCTAGTGAAACCTTAGTTCCAAATTTCTTAAGTTAGAGAATTTCTTACCTCAATCTCTACCTACTAGGTACCTAAACCTTGATTTAATTATTGTAATTAGATCTTGTAGTTTAGGTTGAGATTAAGAGCTAGTCTCTAATAACAACAATTATACTTATACATTATTTTCATCACATCATATTAAATGAATGGAATCTATTATTTTCAAAATCCCAACTACTACTATCTTACAATTAACTTGAGATCAATATCTCAAAGTTAATTTGGAGCTCAAATAGCTCCAATTAAGTAGATTATTAAAATTAAATAACTTTAGATATCACTTAGTTATAATTATTAATCTTCCTTTGAATGCTTGCTTAGCTTTGAGCTATATTCATTGAATCATTCATATATTAAATTGTGCATAAATAAAACTGTCACATTAAATTACTACGGGTTACATATGGTGGATCAGTCTAGGATAGATTGAATAAGGAGTAATAAGGACTTGGCCTTGATTTTCTTAGTTATTAAATAGATGTGCTTAACTCCTCATTTCATTCTGAATATGCCCACATAATGAGCACAGATTAAAATAACTTCAATTAATAAACATGTGAGATCTTCAATCTTATAGATTATTAAGACTCATCATAGTTTTTAGCTATGTTACTTTACATAGTCCTAGGCTATGTGTATCTTAGATTAAAAGTCTAAGATTTTCTTTCAATTTCTTTACTATGCATTCTCTATGATTTAGAACTATACTTTACTTGTTTACAGTTCATTTAGATTACAGTGAATATTGCATAATTTTACTTAAATGCTTCACTATTTAATTTCCTTAGCATAAATTCATTTGAACATATACATGCTTTACTACATGTACTTCATATGCACATTAGTTTATTTCTAGCCTATTTAGGATGCTTTTACCCTTGTTCTATTTTGTAGGCTAGAATGTATGTTAAGTGAGTTTTCTAACTCACTTGTTTTCCTTACTTATTTTCCTTACTTGTATGCTTACCATATTGCACCCATACTTGTGTTTACTTTGTATCTAGGGTTATGATATCCAATTGTAACAATAACATGTTTAGCCAAATCTTAAAATGTACTTAGAGTATTTAGCCTAACTAGATTTTCTATTTCTTGGCTTTGCCCTATCACATTTAAATGCTAAAATATGATAGATCAGGTGCACTCGGAGGCTGGTGGAGCTGGACTAAGCGCTAAAAATTAAAAATTGCTTCCACTTATAAAAATATTAATTATAACTTATTAAGAATTTCAAGTGAGCTATCAATTTTCCTTCTCTTATTTAGTTTACTGTTGTTTTGTAATAATATCATTTACTTTTTAATTTACTACACTTGTTGGAGCTTAGTCATACTTAAATGCTTGTGATGAATGAATGGATGAATGTATTGAATGGATGAATAATTATAAATGTATAAAATTTGTATGTTAATTAAGTTTTTTATTGTATACTTACTTAGAATGATAAATGGAATTCATTGTATAATCAATTGTTATATAATTGGAATTTAGTTTCTCGCTCAAGTAATAGTCTTAGCATAATTACATGTGAATGTTGAATATTGTGATGAAGTAAACCTTAGGGTAGGCAACTGTTCTACATGTGATTTCTCCCTTAAATACTTTAGAATTGTAAATGAGCAATCATATAAAATGGATTGAACTCTATTTTAGAATTGTAAATGAGTAATCCCTTAAAATGGATTGAACTCAACTTTAGAATTGGAAATGAGCAATCCTATCAAAAGGATTGAACTCTATACTGGAATTGGAGTTAAATTAGATTGATTGCATGTTAGTTTAGGTTATCCTTTCTTTTAAATTATATCTCCCATTGGAATGGAGGTCTAGTATGTGATTCTGCAGGTGTTTCCTTAACCTTTTGCAGAGGAGACTCTGCCAAAATTTTTAAGAAAATTTAGACTTAGAATATTTTGGTAAAAGTATAAACATATGACTCACATGTTAAATACTCAACAAATACTTAGAATTTCACATCTAAGATTGAATGTAAACAATTCATTTGTCTTAGATTACTATCACATGTACTCATGTCAATTATTTAAATTGCAATCTCATGTCTTATTGCTTATATTACATGCTCAAATATACTTTACCTTCATTCTTAAATCCATATGTTGCATCTTTATTTATAAACTTTTAAACACCATTCACAATTTCCCTTCCATCTTAACTTAAGACCCACTTCTAAATCCTTGGCCAAACACAATACTTAATGATTTGGAATAGTTTTCTTCTAATCTAGTATTAGGTATTGTGGTGACGTATCAATATTGAGTTAAGTGATTCTCAATATTGGGGTCGTCACATTGAACCCCTATAGAAGTAGGGTCTGGGTAGTCTAAAACACTGGGTCTTTACTCAGACCCACGCTTTACAAAATGGCTAACCCAATCGATCGATATGATCAATTGAGGCTATCCCAGGTCCTGTAATCAATCAGTTTGGGTTTGTATACCCTAATTAGATCAGATCAAATCAATAGAGGGGAGGAATTGAGCCTCAGTAGCTCAATTAAACAAATAGGGGTACCTTGTTTGACAGAGAGGATTGGCTCAATTGACTGGGAAAAACTTATTGGATGTAGAGATTCCAAAAGCACTAGAGGTTCTGAACACCATGAGAAGCCCTCTATCAGTGATTTGCAAGCTCCAGGGATGCCTAGGGGAGCTCGGGCAAACTAGCAATGGCGGATTAGAAAGGAGAGCTCCAATTGAGTTTAATTATGAAGCAAACGATGCTAGGGAGGGATTCTGATACTATTTATAGCCTCAGGGAGAAGCCAAGGCACAACCCACTGGGTTAGGGGGACCCATGGATCTCAGGCCATGCCAAGCTCCCAATTCTATTAATGGGAGAGACTGGTCATGGGACCCAATTAGGGAGTTCCAACCCAAGTGGGGAGCACCAACCGATTAGGCTGAGCTGGCTAGATGAGTGGAGGCTATGATGGATCACCATGGTATAAAAGACTTTCCCTGTCAGGAGTGGAGAGCACTCTGGATGACAACGAGCAGTAGCGAGTGCTCGAGATACCATATGATCTATTGATCAGATGGCGCTACAGCTCGAATTGCATAGATCCTAACGACCGATCGCGGGAGTGATCCGGGCCGTAGGATCCACGGGTAGATCTAACAGCAGATCTGCAGTTTTGCTGATCTGAATCCTACCAATAGGATTTGAGAAAGGAATGGCTGAATACCGTGGAGCTCTGCTGGCGCGCGACTCGGGCTCCATAGCAGATCGCCCTCGGTCCGCACACCGGATCCTCACAGTTAAATTAGTTTGAGGGTAGGTGACAGACTGTAAATACATATCTGCGTTCGCACGCAAGTCAATGTGATCTGAAGTAATATTTGGAAGATAAGTTCTTCGATTTATCATCCTCTGTGAATGGTGTGATTTGTTACTAAGGTTTATCTACTTTTAATAATATTTAGACTAAAATATTTTTGGTTTTGTATGGCTCCTAATTAACAATTCAAAGATATCAAACTAAAGTTACTATTTAAGAAGAAGGGAGAGTTGGGTTTCAACCATGCAATATGTATTAAGACTGGTGTAAGTAATTAAATTATATCAACTTTTAATGAAATTTGTTTTCATGCTAATTATATTCAAGTGAAGATTGCATTCCTTAGATTGGTCCTCTAATTCCAACTATTTCATATCTACTGCACAAGATGAACACACAAGGGTTCGATCTTGGCACATAGATTCTCATGTTATCGACAAGAGTTTATTAAGATTCCTTACATCTAAGTTATCAAAACAATTGTTTTAATTTAGCAATCACATGAACTTGATTCCCACACTATTAGCATCACATGCTATATGCGCTATTTGTCAAAGGAAGTAAATTATCGAGCTGCATGGATTATGTCACGATCATCCATAAGCACTCGATAATTCCACTTCCTCCTTTAATGTCTACTAAGCCACGGAGCTTGATTGGTGGCTCTCGGCTCACATGCTTTGACCTCTCAACTGAGCTCAATGAATAGTGTTGTTAGGATCAAGAGCTTGTCACTGGGCTCCAAGCACTAATTCACATATTCCTAGCTTTATTCCAATTGGTTAGCTATGGAGCTCAAAGTAATTTAAGTTACCAAATCAACCTATCATTCAATCTCAAGGTGCTTACACCGAGAATCCTCGCGCTGTGTATGTATTCGCAGCGAGGACCTTTATGTGCATTCCCTTGAGCTTGATATTATCTTCATTATAAAATCATTTAAAATAAAATAGACTTTCATTTCACAAGCATGCGTTCACAAGAAACACATGGAAATCAAAAAGACAAACATTTTACTTATTGTAGAAGATTTATATAAACACCATTTTGTCCCTTAACTCATTAAATGATTTCATACCAACCCTCCCCAAGGAGGGTTTCGCCCTCCATTACAAAAGAAATGTAGAAAATAAAATACTAGGAAGAGAACCTTTGAATGGTTCTACATAAAGAAAGCTAAAGAAGAGTTCTTAGAAAAATAGTAGGAACAGCCCCTGGCATTCTTTGGAGCTCTCCTTACTCTCAAACTTCTTTCCTTCTAGCTCCTTGAGTTATCTTTCCTTTCTCTCTGTAAATGGATTTTCATCTCCTTCCTTGGTTATGGTTCTCCTTTCCTTCTTACAGTAACCTCAAAAAGTGTATCTTGGAATATCAAAAAGAGCAACCCTCTCTTAGTCTTTTTCTCTTGCTTTTATAGTGCAACCTTCTGCCCTTTTGAAATTATTTCTGTCCAACCCTCCAACTCCCTCTCTTTAATGGCTTATTCTTAATTATTATGTTATTCATCTTGAGAATAAAAATATTAATTGGATTTGGAATTATGTTATCTATGGGAAGGCAAGAGATTTGAATTTGTGGCCTCCCTATGCTGAATTAACTGCTCATTCATGGCTGGAATTCTGCGAGCGTTGCGGCATGCGGCGGTGCGCTTGGATGCACTGCGGTAGTTTAGCTTCAAAATGGATGTTAAGTGTCTGCCCACTGTAGAATGTGGTAGCACCGAGCTCTTCGGTTTTGACTCATTGTGGCACATGGTAGCGGTCTTCCTTAAATGTTTGCTGAGCCAGGGTCTGGTGAGTTCTGTTGTGGCACACTGTAGCGCTAAGCTCTCAGGTTTGGAAGTACTGTGGCATGCAGTAGCACTAAGCTCTCATGTTTGAATTTGTTGTGGCGCACAGTAGGGCCAAGCTCTCAGGTTTGGACTCGCTGTCGCACGCGTTAGCATTGAGCTCTCGGGTTTCTACCCACTGCGATGCACGATAGTGTTGAGCTCTCGAGTTTTGACCCACTGTGGGGCGTGGTAGTGGTCTACCTTAAATGTTTACTGAGTCTGGGTCTGGTGAGTTCCGCTACGGCATGCGGTAGCACCGAGCTCTTGGGTTTGGACCCGCTGCGGTGCGCGGTAGCGCCAAGCTCTCAAGTTTGGATCCACAGTGGCGAGCTTGGGTGTGCTGTGGCTATTTTCTTCCAGAATTTTTTTGTTTTGCTCAGATTTTACCTCAACTTGTCTTTTTTCCTGAAAGCATGAGAAAACCCATCAAAGTAGACCATTCTAATATGAAATTATTTATATTTCTTTTTTTATTTTGTTATAAACCTTGACTTATCACACCCCCACACTTAGTTTCTTGCTCATCCTTGAGTAAGTTTAAATGACTTTTCTGAAATTTAGAATTAGGGAATTCAATTATTATTACCATGTAAAGTGTTTTATCAATTGATTATTTGCTTAATCAGTGTGATTTATACAAATTTAGCTTCTAACAAATTCCAAACTCAAGCGTAGCTCCTTAATTTATTTTTTAGTCTCCAATATTTAATTTGTGATGCTGTTTCTTAAATAGGGGGGAAAGTTTTCTAGGAATTCTTTGAGATGATAAACCTGAATGAATGAATTAGATTTGTGTGTCATATATGCTCCTTTTTATAAATCATAATGAACAACTGAAAATTTAGGAGAGATACTTTTCATCATTCTAATTTTCTTAGTTTTTAAACTTTATGAGAGATATTTTTCATCTTTTTGGGTTTTTTCTTTATTTTTTGATTTAGCTCAAGGAAGAGATATTTTTCTTCATCCCTATTTTAGTTCATTGTAATCATGAAGTCCTACAGAAGCTTAGCACATTCTTAAGTTTACCCATTTCTTGTTATTCATTGACTAAGTCCTTAGATTTTCCACCCCCCACACTTAGACTCTTAGCATCATTCTCTTTAAACTCTTGGAGACTTGATGTAATCTTAGAAAGAACACTTGGTTTGGAAAGCGTTAGGGCTGTCATTTGAGCTTCAATCACACGTTTAAGCAAATTATTGTGACAAAAATTTTCACACTTGATTTTTCATTAAATCCATAGCATTTTTTATTTTCAGAAAAGTTTATATTTGTAATCCAGATCTTATAGCATATTTGGGAATAAACAATCTCCAAGATTTATTTAAATAAAATCAAAGAGTACAAAAGAAAAAAAAGTAACAGAAAAAGAAAACAAAGAACAATCTAAATTAAGGAACCAAGATAAGAAAAGAAAATTACAACCTATTCTTCTTCTTCTTTTTTACTCTTCTACTTCTTCTTCTTCTTTTTTTTTTTCTTCTTCTTCTTCTTCCTCTTCATCATATTCCTCCGGCCAAACAAAATTTGGAGGGGGTTCATAGGCAGGGGGTTGTGGCAGCACAGCGTCGCCCGGTTCACTATGTAAGCTCCAATTTGAAAACATCGTTATGAGAACTGAGTGGAATTTATTTTGAAATTGGCGTTATTTGGACTATTCGGTCTTAAAGTACCACATGTTTGCTATGATACTCTTCCCCATTTGCATTTAATAATCCTCATTCTATTCATACATTTTTGTAAGTTTTTGGCGAGTAAGAGGAACTTGGGGAGGAATAACCACATCACCGGATGATACATTTACGCCTTGTGCATAGCATATCTCAGTAATTAGTGATCCAAAGGCAAGTGCAGTGCACAACTTGATCAGGGCATTCCAGAGCAACTCAAGTATTATCCTAGAGATATGGATATCTCCATGTCATTCAATAGTGCATATGAGTAGCATCCAGGACCTTATTTCCTCACTCAAATGCCTAGATGGCATCATGATGCTAGAGATAAGAATGTGACATGCATTGCATGTATCCCTAAGAAGGGCCCATGGAATGTTGGCTAAATTCCCTCTCTATCCCATGTCATCATGAGTGAGGGCACTCGCAATGTCTACAGTATTGATTTTGGAATTTAATAAGGCCTGGTAGGAACACTCCTCTACCACCCTAAGCTCATAAGATTGCTCGATATCCTCGAACATGAACTTCATGGCCTTCGCTCCTACAAAAATTTTATGCTCATTTGCTTTGGTTGCGTTGGTGTAAACTTCCTCTACTAAGGAAGGAAATGAGTCTGTCTGTAAGTAAATCAGCTTGTGCCAACCTTGGTTCTAGACATTCTAGTAGACATTAGAATAGGGGAGCTTGAATCCCCTTTCCAGGATGAGCTTTCGATGTGATGTTAATTGAAAAAAATGTTGATTCGCTTCCACCAAATAAAAGCATTTCTTGTTGCTTCTTTGCTTAGGACACTTTTCTTTTGGAAAGACATTGGAGAGGGAAAGGGTTCTTAAGAGCCTTGAGAGTGATGTGCAGAATTCAGTCAAGAACATGCAGTGAACATTTTTCCTTCCGTACTCTAGCTTTTTATAGAAGGAATTCCGGAAGATTTTTGCTCTTAAGAATATTCAATTCATGATTAAAAGATAGTTATCAATTATTTTAATATCATGCATTTAATGTGATTTGAATTCAACTTCTTACGAGATGGGAAAAATAGCTTTCAACACTTTATTTAAAATGTTGAGTCCCTAGGTGCACTATAGTGACTTTGACTGCTTTGGGAATCTCAAGCAGTTAATAGCTGCACCAGCTGTGAGCCACACACTACAACGCGCTGGGGCGCACTGCAGCACGCTATAGCACCTCAGGACATGTAAAATTTTTGCCTTGTGCTTAAGTTCGCTACAGCACGTTGTAGCAGTGAAATTCGCTGCGGCACGCTGTAGCGCCTGTCAAGAAAATTTTTTCCACTTAATTTAATTATTCTTCGAGAATTGTTTGTTTGTGAAGAGGTTGTGTAATTTATTTCTTTTTTTGATTCCAAACTAACTACTCTTAAGTTCAAGTAATTAAAGATTACTTATTTCTATTTATTCTTCCTCTTTCCTCTCCTAGTCTTCTTCTTCTTTTCAATATTATCAATTTCCTCACCTCCGAATGAGGTGCTCTTGCTGCACTCAAAAGTTTTTTCAATCAATGTTAAACTCTCTAGGTCAAGTTTATCATGTTCAAGTTCTCTACTAGATTTTATTATCCACTCTATCTCCTTATTTTTCTTCTTAAGAAGAGTGGGTTTTAAATCAATCTCCTCTATTTTTCCATTCAACATATAGCTCATCACTCCCCTAACAACATCAATTATAGCCTTAATGTTGGCTAAGAAGGGTTGCCCAATAATTATAGCGGAATTTTAAGTTCATCTATCCCAATTAGAGATGATAAAGTTAGTAGGGAAAACAAAACTTCCTAAACCAACAACTATACTTTTTACAATTCCTAAGGGGGTCAAAGAATCAAGATTAGCAAATTCAAAAATCATCAATGTGCTTTCCATTCTTCCTAATCTTACATGCTCACAGATGTGAAAGGGCATGATGTTCACCTAGGCTCCAAGATCACACAAGTAATCTAAAAGAACCTCACTCCGTATACTACAAGGGATGTTAAGCATACCGGGATCCTCATATTTTGTTGCAAATGAGTTTACTTTTTTATGGATATCCCCTACTACCTCAGTTCTCCTTTATTCAAATTTCCTTCCATAGCTACTTCCTAAGCCGTTCTTCTCTATAAAATCTGAATTTATGACACTTACTGTATCCCTTGGATTCACTTCCATCAAACTAGGCAAAGTTCGCTGCTAACGTGTGGTCAGTTATTGGGAAATTTATCCCAGTTGAACTTCAATGTTTCCCAGGGATGCCTCAATTGGATTGAGGCATCGTGATGCGTTATTATCAATTTTGTTCTCCTCATAAATTGAATGGTTTCTACTTTAAAAGAATTAAATGCCCCCTCAATGCCTGTGGTTTGGGGTTGCTGATTATTGCTATAGTTTTGCCCTTATCTTATTTGTGTGTGGTTTCCATTAAACTTTTTCATTGTATTATTGTTACTCCAAGAAAAATTAGGATGATTTCTCCATCCTAGATTGTATGTATTGGAGTATGGGTTATTTTACACAATGTTTTGAATTATATTATTATTTATTAAGTAATTTACTTGCTCAGTATTTGAAGGTAAAAAGGGGTTGTTGAGGATAGAGTTTTCACTACTATGTTTTCCTCCACACAGATCGCAATAAACTTCTTGAGCATTATTCATATTCATACTTTCAAACTTTTAATTTAGGGCATTGATTTCATTTTGTAGGGCTATAATCTAATTGGCCTCACCCAAGCTTACTGTTCTTTCTTTCATAGGTTTAGCCTCTCAGTAGGCCACTGATACACATTCTCAGCCATTACTTCCAACAAATTGTATGCTTCTTCTTGGGTTTTGCAGCTCAGATCTCCTCTAGATGCTGCATCTATGAGTGTCCGGGTGGGTGCATTCAATCCTTTGTAAAATGTTTGAACCTGCATCCACTGTGGAAACCCATGATGTGGACAATGCCGAAAGGACTCCTTAAAGTGTTCCTAACTATCATACAAAGTTTTCCCCTTAGCTTGGCAAAAGTTAGTTATTTAAATTCTCATCCTAACGTCTTAGTAGATGGAAAATATTTAGCTAGGAACTTCCTAGCTAAATCGTACCAAGTGTGGATAGAATCACTGGGCAAGGAATTGAGACAACTCTTAGCTATATCTCGCATAGAGAATTGGTATAGCATAAGTCTTATGGCGTCATCAGTGACTCCATTATATCTAAATGTGACATATTTTAAAAAAATTAGAAATATGTGAGTTTGAGTCTTCAATGGCTAATCCTCTGAACTAATTATTTTGCACCATGCTGAGGATATATGGCTTAATTTCAAAGTTATTAGTGGCTATGTTTGGTTTTACAATATCACGAGGGATTCTTATAACAGTGGGTAAGGCATAGTCTCTCAAGGCTCGCCCTCCTTGTTCTCCTATTCCCCCAATTAGATTATCATCTAAGTTTACCATTGCAAGCTAATTTCTATTTAACAAATTTTGTTCTCTCCTAGCTCTTAAGTAAGTTCATTTAATTTCAGGATCAAAATAAATGTCTATGTTTTCTCTCCTATTCATACAATTTAAAAATTTCAGCCAGAAAGAATAATCACAGTAGTGCGATTTGCAGTAGTTCATAAAATGAAACTAAAAGAATAGCTAAATTAACAAAATGAAACTAACAAATATGATTACAGAAAGATATGAATTATATGCAAGAAAGATAATTCTAAATCACTATTTACTTGTAGATTATCCTTAATACAAAATAAGAACTATTCCCTGGCAACGGCGCCAAAAAGTTGACAAAATGTAAATACATGCGCTCGCACACAAGTGTACATGGTTTGAAGTAATATTCAGAAGGTAAGTTTCGAGATTTATTGTCCTTAGGAAACGATGTGTTTTGTTACTAGGCTTATCCACTCTTAATAATGTTTAGACTAAAAAGATTTTTTGTTTTGTGTGGCTCCTAATTAACAATTCAAAGATATCAAATTAAAGATACTATTTTTGGTTTTGTGTGGTTTAACGAAATGCCATGAATGTAACTAAGTTAAAGCTAAATGTCAGAGGCCTAGAGGATTACTTCATCTCTACAAATCCCATAATAAAAGTGTTTGACAAATCAATGGACTTCTCTATGGGTTTGCTTAAGTCAAGGTCTAGAGAAAATTTAATCTGGGTTATAGTTAATCGACTAATCAAGTCAGCTCATTGTGTTCAAATTTGTCAAACCAATCCAGTGGAGAAATAGGCAAGGATTTATATCCATAGGAGAAAATTTTAGACTCCATGGGATTCCAAAGGCAATCATTTCTGATAGAGATAGTAGGCTCACATCCAAGTTATGGAAAGCTATGAATCAAGACTTGGGAACCACTCTTGCCATGAGCATTGATGGATAAATTGAGAGGGTTAATCAAGTCCTTGAGAATCTCCTATGTCTCTATATTTTAGATTTTGGTTGTTTTTGGGAATATCATCTTCCACTTGTTGTGTTTGCTTATAACAATAGTCATCAAGAAATTATTGGCATGGCCCCATATGGAGCCTTGTATGGGTGAAGATGTAGCACTCCACTTATTTGGTCAGAAACTTGTAGCGTTCAACTTTTTGAATCCAAACTAGTCGAATAGACCAACAAAAAAGTGAAACTCACTTAGCAGAGGATTTGTGCAATATAAGATCACCAAAGCAAATATCATGATGCACATCATCATCCTCTAAAATTTAATATTGGTGACATTGTGTATTTAAAAGTCAGGCTGATGAAAGGTGTATTTGTGATAGCATTAAGTTGTTACTTAAGTTAATCTAAGCTTAAGCATGCTCTAATTTTAGTTCCAATGCATTCATTATACCATTCTATGCTAACCCTAAAAGTTTGGGGTCAATTGGACCTCTCTAGATCAATTAAGCCATTTGATATATTTAGATACTCTAAATAATAGCTAAAATATTTTGATCTGAGATTCAAAATATAATTCCATTTTTGAATTTCTTACCCCCAAATTTTTTAGGGGTAAAAGTTTGGGAATTTTTGGAGATCATTTAGGCCATAATTCAAATTAGTTTAAATTTGGATAATTGTTAGGGTCATTTTTGAATTTCTCCCAACAATTTATATTTGCAAACCTACTTATAAGTCCAAGGTTTATAAGAAAATAAAAGAAGAAATACAAATAATTTAATGTTAGAATGGTCTACTTAGACGGGCTTTCCAATGATTTCAGGCAAAAAGACAAGTTGAGGTAAAATTAAGCAAAACAAAAAATTCTGGAAGAAAACTGCCACGACGCGCCCAAGCGCGCCATAGCGTGCCACAGCGGGTCTAAACCCAGGAGCTCGGTGCTATTGCGCGCCACATTGGGTCCAAACCTGAGAGGTCAGCGCTATCGCGTGCCGCAGCAGAACTCACCAGACCTAAACTCAAGATACATTTAAGGAAGACTGCTACCGCATGTCACAGCGGGTCAAAACCTGTGAGCTCTGCACTACCGTGCACCGCAGCGGGTCAAAACCTAAGAGCTTAACGCTATCGCACACCGCAGTGGTTCAAACCCAAGAATTTGGCACTACCGTGTGCTGCGGTGGGTCCAAACCTGAGACCTCGGTGCTACCGTGTGCTGCAGCGAAACTCAGCGGGCCCAAATTCAACAAATATTTAAGGAAGACCGCTACCGCGCCATAGCAAGTCAAAAAATGAGAGATCGGGGCTACCGCGCGCAGCAGTAGGCACTCTTAACATCCATTTTGAAGCAAAACTACCATAGTGCACCCAAGTGCGTTGCACCACACCGCAGCACCCACTGGTATTCCAACTAGGAATGACCAATTAATTCAGCATAGGGAATGCCACAAATTCAAATCTCTTGCCTTCCCACAGCTTCCTTAACTCCAAAACCAATTAATATTTTCATTCTCAAGAGGAATAACATAATAATCAAGAACAAGCAATTAAGAAGAGGGAGTTGGAGGGTTGGACAGGAATAATTCCAAAAGGGCTGAAGGCTGCACTATAAAAGTAAGAGAAAAAGACTAAGAGAGGGTTCCTCTTTTTGACATTCCAATATATAATTTTTGAGGCTACTGTAAGAAGGAAAGCAGAACCCTAACCAATGAAGGAGAAGACAATCCATTAAGGGGAGAAAGGAAAGACAACTCAAGGAGCTGGAAGAGAAGAAGTTGGAGAGCATGGAGAGATCCGGAGAATACCAAGGGCTGTTCATTGTATTTCTCTAAGAACTCTTCTTTGATTTTATTTCAGTAGAACCATGCAAAGGTTAGCTTCCTTGTATTTTATTTTCTGCATCTCTTTTATATTGGAAGGCTAAGCCCTCCTTGGAGAGGGTTGGGCCGAAATCATGTAATGAGTTAAGGGACAAAATGGTCTTTGAATAAACCTTCTTCAATAAATAAAATCTTTGTATTTTTGATTTATAAATGTTTCTTGTGAATGCATGCTTGTGAAATAAAAATATATTTTATTTTAAATTGTTTTATAACAAAAATAATATCAAATCAACTAGTCATACCAAGCTCAAGGGAATGCACACAAGGGTCCTCACTGCGAATACATATTCGATGTGCGAGGATTCTTGGTGTAAGCATCATGAGATTGGAATGATAGGTTGATTTGGTAACTTAAATTTCTTTGGCTCCATAGCTCACCAATTAACATAAGGCTAGGAATATGTGAGCTAGTACTTGGAGCCTAGTGACAAGCTATTGAGCCTAACAACACTGTTCTTTGAGTTCATTCGAGAGGTCGATGCATGTGAGGGCCGAGGGCCACCAATCAAGCTCCATGGCTCAACAGACGTTAAAGGAGGAAGTGGAATTATTGAGTGCTCATGGATGATTGTGACATAATCCATGCAGCTCAATAATTTACTTCCTTGGCTAAATAACGCATGTAGCATGTGATGCTAATTGTGTAGGAATCAAGTTCATGTGGTTGTTAAATTAAAATAATTATTTTGATAACTTAGATGTAAGGAATCTTCATTAACTCTTGTTGATCACATGAGGATCTATATGCTAAGATCAAACCATCGTGTTTTCATCTTGTGCACTAGATATCAAATTGTTGGAATTAAAGGATCAATCTAAGAAATTCTATATTCACTTAATTATAATTAGCATAAAAATAAGTTTTATTAAAAGTTAAATTCATTTAAGTACTTACACCAGTCCCAATACAAATTGCATAATTGAAATCTCAGAACTTGCCTTCAAAATATTACTTTAATGGAAACCGACAAATAATGGCTCAAAATAAAGCCACTGGTGTAGTTTATGCACTTGCACAAGAAGCCCGAACTAGGGAGCAGCCAATCAATAAAACCTTAATTATTGAGTTTTGTAATTAGGGTTTACTGTTGAGGGGGAATTCACCCTCCACTATTCACCATCTAATCGGTGTGAGCTCCTCACATATTTTTTGGGTCAAGGCCTACCCAAGGAACATGACTATGGCATAGGAGGCAACTTGGAGTAGCTGATCCCTAATAAGGCTCAGGTACTTTACCCTACTGTATAGGTTCGAGCCGATTTCTCTTTGATCAGGTTCAATCCAACTTGATTTACAATGACAATAATCTATCTAAGGATTGTAATGGCCAATCAAAACTTCATAGAGGAGATCTAATGAACTAGTACCCAGGTAAGGAGGTACTTGGAAGGACATGACTCACAGATTCCTCAGAGAACTCAAAACATAGATGTAGATAGGTACAGACACTCTGAGCGCCAATTTGACTTAGCTGATGTTAGGGACTCTTTAAGAGGCTGGGAGATCCAAGTTCCCTTATAGTAGATAGGTAAAATGCCGATGGATGAGAAGATGAATCAAATGCTCAACAGACTTTGATTTTAAATGGGAAGGCTTAAGAAGCAACTGAGGGATTTTGTTAGGGGACCAAAGGGAGTGGGGGATAGTAGCTGGCCAACTACCGCTACTATCAAAGGAGTGGAGCCTAGGATCTATAGCTGGTAGTGGGGAACCAGTGAATAGATGCATGTGAGCGCATACTCGCGAGGTTTGCGTAGCCTTCAGCCGAGTCTAACGCACGATGGGGCAATTTCCAGCTGTTGGATATGGCCTTTCATCCAACGGGTGGATCTAGATCGAGTGACGAGCGAAGTCTGATCCGATCTAAAGGAACCATGGGACGACTCATATCGCAGGATATGGTTGTCCCGTGTTCGATGAAAATAACGGATCATTGCTAAAAGTGGTTAAACCACTTTAGCCTTTTGGAATAATAATTAAATATTAATTTGAATATTTGAAAATGTTATTTTATCCAAACAAACTCAAAAAAAATACTAAAAAATTACCTCAAGCTAATTTGGCTTCTAGAAATATAAAAATGTGATCTGAATTATGATCAGAGGTCAAAATAATTATTTTATTTTTCTTAATTAAATAAATAGATAAAATTGATGATTGGTTCGATTGATCTTCAAATTGAACCAAATTTTTGGGGTTCACTCCTAATGATGATTAGAGACTATTGGAAGAGGTTTTAAGCTGAATAGGTTAGGTTAAGCTATAGTAACAACCTTTGGGTTATTATATGGAGTGACTTCAAGTTAGCAAAAAATAATAAGAGCATGAGCTAGATGTAAATTGGATCAAGTGAGCCTAAATGGTTTAGAAAGAACTATACTATATAGTGGAACCGACACTTGGGCATGCCCAAACATGGGCTTGCAACATAAGCTCTATAGCTTATGTGTATCCAAATACTTACAAGTTTACTCCTAAACGAAGTTGAATAGAAGCTCAGATGTAGCACTTTTGTGAATATGGGTGACAACCTAAATCTTTAGTAAGATAATTAAGACCAAAATTTACTTAATTAGACTAAATTAGGATTCTATGCAAATTCAAAATTAGGTTGAACCAAATATACCATTGAAAAGAGTGTGCTTTTGTGATCGTAATACTCATATTTGGAGGCAATCTAACCAACTAATACTCTTGTATTAATGTTTAAGTTTTTTAAATAAAAAAATTAAGAAAAAAAATATAAGTTCAAATTCAAGAACTGTAGTGTCGTTGGATTCTTAATAATAAAAGAAGGCTACACAAAATTTTTCATCAAATTTTGAATGTCAGATTGTCTGTAATTAATTTTTGAAGTTCTTACCTTACAAAAAGAATTAAAGATAAAGTATAGCTCTGATTTGAGAAATTATTGATCAAAGACATTTGTCTCTTGAAGATGAACCTCCCAGATAAGTTTTGTCAAATTTGAAAATCGGATGACGAAAAAAATGCAAATAATATTTTCTATTTAAATTTTTACCCCTTATCTCTCTCCTCTCCCCTCTCTCCTCCCCCCTTTCTCATCCAAACCCTCCTCTCTTGCACACATGCCCTGGCTAGGGCACCTGAGATTATTTTGACCATTGGTTTACTATTTTATTTATTTATTTTAATAATTAATAGGTAATTAATAAATTAAAATTGGATTACCAAATGAGTTCCGAAAAATCCTAAAAATTCATCCATAGCTAATTTTTGGGTGAGGAACTCAAAAATGAAGTCAAATTTTTTATCAGAGGTCAACATTATTTTCTCAATTTTTTGATTAACTAAATGCCTTAAAATATTCACCGAAAATAAAGGGTCTCCAAATCTCACCAAATTTTAGGGGTTGACACCTAATACTTTTAGGAGTCTAATGGCAATGGTTTTAACCTAATTTGTATGTCAAAAATTAAGTAATAATTATGGGGTTATTAAAGGAGTACCTTCCACCATGGAATGATGAGAGTTTTCAAAGCCAACTCCTTACTCAGATGCCTTTATCTTTTGATTATGGTTCCAAGAGGTTGCTGAGGTGATAAGTATTGGAATGGGCTCAATTTGGGAGCCTACAATAGCATGATTTAGGGGGAGAACCAGATAGAGGATAACCACACACGTATAGGCTCCGAGCCATGTTTGCGTGTGGGGTAGAGGAGGGAATAAGAAGGTACTGTGTAGGTCAGGGTGAACCGCAACCGTCCAATCCTGCATTGCTGAGTAATTGATGATGATGATTAAGCTAGCTGTTTGAGCAAACAGCAGGTTAAGCGCTATCAGCCTGGTAAATGGAAAATAATTATAATTAAATATTTAAATAATTAATAATTTTTTAATTTATCAAAATTGGATAACTAAAAGAGCTCTAAAAAATCCCAAAAATTAATCCCTAGCTAATTTGGTGGTGAAAAACTCAAAAATGATGTCAGATTTTCAATTGGAGGTCAATTTAATTTTCTTAATTTTCTAATTAATTAAATTCATTAAAATATTTGATAATTTCAAACAACTTCCAAATCACTCAAAAATTTCAAGGATTTCTTCAAACATCATTTGGAGACTAATTGCGATGGGTTTAACTTAATTTGGATGTCTAAAACAAAGAAAAAATAATATGGATGTTACATACTTGCACTTAAGATATTTAGAGATTAACTTTACAGGGTAAGGTGTGGAATATACACTGAACATAAAAACCTAAAGTACATATTCAACCAAAAGAGTTGAATTATTGCTAAAGAAGATGGCTAGAGTTGATCAATATTCATGATCTGGATATTCAGTATCACCCCAGCAAAGAATATGGCATTGAAGATGCCATGATTAGAAAGGCAACATTTAATATTATGATTGCTGAATGCCCATTAGTCACTGAATTTCAAAAATTGAATATTAAAATTGTCAATGAGGATATGTTGTAATATTTTCTCATCATCAGCACTGTAGAACTTACCCTTAGAACTCATATTAAGGTTGCTCAACAAAATAGTGAGGAGTATCCCAAGTTAAGAATTAATAATGAGAGAACACAAATAAAAGATCTTTCCCTTCAATACAGATGCTACATTTGCTAGGGGAACAGGATATGGCTTCCAAATGAAATTCAAAATGAAGTAATATCATAGGTACATAATTTAAGTTACACTACTTAAAATTATATGTAAATGAGTGATATCCTAAAACTAATAAATTACACTTGTAATTAGACCACCATGTCTAACTTGTATTTTCTTTTTCTTTGGTTTTCCATCTCATATATGGATACATGGAAGATCAGGAGCTGGTGGAAGACTTTACATACATAGTATAGTTCATTCCAAAGTAGGAGACCCTTAGATGCATTTATTTTTTAATTATTTTCATGTCATTTGAGAGAGAGTTTTTTTTTAGCACTATATTAATGATTATGAATGATTTTTCATAGTTATTCTAAGATTTATGTATTTTATGCTTTTAAATTATTGGACATATGGATATGTGGATGATGATGTCCTTTATTATTTTTTTGTTATATAGGTTGTTGTGTTACACATCAAAATGATCTTGGGGTATAGTAACCCCTAATGTTGGGTTCATCACACTAACCCAATATTGGCTCATTATAGTATTAGACAACCAAATAGTGTGATGTGGTAGATGAAGGATGTTTTGGCATGTTCTAATCTAAAAGAAGAACACGAATTATGTTGGCAAACTAGCATGAGTTGGGCTTGTGAAAATATTCATGGAGGACTCCTGTAAAGGGACCGAGTGCTAGTGCGGTAATTTATATTTCAAATTTGAGAATTGTGAGAAATAATTTTCAATTGATCAAAATATTAGATAACTAATTATTTTAAAATTTATTTAATCATCCACCTTGTCATAAAATAAATAATTTCAACAAAAAATTATAATACATAATCATATCTTAAACTTTTTACATTTAAAATAAAATAAACTTTATGCTTTTGTTCTTCAGCTCACTTCTGAAGTAGCATATTGGGTTCAAGCCAAAGATAAGACCTCATAGTATTTCTCAAATCCTAAAAAAAATCCTTACCATTTAGGCAGGGGTACATAGAAAGTCAAGAAAAAATATAAACTAACATCCTATTTGGAGAAGAAAAATGAACAATAATATTAATTCAAAGAAGCATGCCTCAAATAAAAAATTAATTTCTCTAGCAATAATTTAATAAATGCCTTGTTATGTTTCAAAATTCTATTGCAAAAGAAGAAAACCTTAACAATTATTTTATCAAAAGCACTTTATGAAAAAATCTCATTTATGTTCGACAAACATATTCTCATTGAGATTACCTTAATCATAGGTCATTCCAGGAAGGTATATAACTACCCATCAGTAATTTTTCTAATATCATTTCAATTTTAGGAGCCTTATCTCTAAATATTCTACCCCTTTCTAGTGTACTAAATCCCTTTGAATTCACTATAGGTGCTAGCAACCCCTACATGTGCATGTCATATTTTTATTCTCTTTTCAAAGACATTCACAACAAACATATACCACAAGTTTTCATGATAAAGTTTATAACTCATTAATCAGATAATGTGTATCAATGTTATAAATTAAATTTTTATCAGAAAAAGAAGCATATGCACAAACTTATGTGTTTGATATAAAACTTTCAAAAATCAATGTACTTAAAAGCAAGTAAAGGTGATTAGTGAGGAACTCTCAAAATCATGTTTTCTTTATTCTGCTTATAGTCAAAGTAAAGTCAAATCAATAATTGTTATACTTAACTTCATAATACATATATTAAAATGCTTTTGCTAAAATTAATATTCATTGATCAATTAAATCTTAGAGTTTAGTCATTTGATGAGTTTGGGTAGGATCTATATCTTAGATCTTCTAAGTACTTAGAGTCAATAAGATCTAGTTTTATCTTTAGTCAAGAATTAGTAGTGTGAATGCTTTATTGGGCTTCATATGAAGCCATACTAATATTGTCTTCATAACTATTATATAAGAAAACTCAACCAGTGTAATATGATCCTCACATTTGCCTCCAAATTCCAGAATGCATAGGCACAATAGATAATCTAAGACTTGATTCACCATTTATGTTTTCCCATCAGTTTGTGAATGGAAGGCAGCGCTAATGGCTAGCATAGTTTCCAAATTATGGTGTATCGCTTACCAAAAGGAAGAGGTGAATATGCTATCTTGGTATGATATTGTTGTCCTTGAATTTCTATATAGTTGCATAATCTCTTTTGTGTAAAAGTTTTCCAACCAATCAATTGGGTCAGTCTGTTGAATAGTTATAAAATGTGCCAACTTTGTTAGCATGTCATCCATGACCTAAATTGCATCAGTACCTAACCTACCTCTAGGTAAGCCTGATGAAACTTAAGAAAATATCAAAAAAAAATTCTTAAGGAATCTCTAATGGATGCAAGAACCCACCAAATCCTTGTTGATCTTCTTTAACCAAATAACACACATAACACTTAGCTACATATTCTGCAACATCTCGCTTTAATCCCATTCAGAAAAAAAAAAATTTTTAGAGCTTGGTACATGTTGTAATTTTGGAGATGGATTGAAACACCTAATTATGTGCTTTTGAATCATTTTACATTTTTTTGGAACTCATATTCTAAATCCCAAATAAAAGGCATCTATTAAGAAGCTGCAGGTCTATCCTTTGGCTACTTTCTACATTAGATTTTCACTTAGAGTACTCATTGTTGCTCTTTTGAGCAATTCCGATATGGGTTCTGAAAGTTGGTTTAGTAGTACTAATATCAAGAATAGCTTACATAGTATCATTATTGGTAGTTTTGATATTCAACAACTAAAATTGCTCCACTTATGAACCAACAATGATCATGACATTTAAGGTTGCTTTTAAGGAAATCAACAACTACATTAGCTCTATCAGAGTGGTACTGCATGTTCATGTCATGGTCACTGATTAATTGTATCCACCTTGTTTGTCGATAGTTCAACTATTTTTGGTTGAATATGTACTTCAGGCTTTGATGATCGACATATATCTCACACCTTACTTGATATAGTTAATTCCTCCATATCATGACATGGTAATTCTTCTCATGAGTTTGTAATTACTGCAAATCATAAGAGATTGATTAAATAACCAAATTCTAGATTTAATGATTTAGTATATGGATTTGAATGTTAGAAATAAGACAAGAAGAATTTGTATTTTTGATTTTATCCCTCAACTCCATTTAGTAAACATGATTGGCATGTACTCTTGCATAAGTTAAATCTATCTTGATTGCTGTTTTAACTTTCATTTATTAGTAGAATGATTCAAAACCTTAGTAGTAGCTCTAAGTGTAAGGTTAAGAAATATGATTAGTAAAGCTTTAGTTAAGCTAATTATTGAGGTAAGATGCATTATTTGTGATGTATTAAAGTAGAATTTTAGAATTTCCATGTGAACTATGAATATTGACCCCATATTTTGAGGTAATAATAACCTAACACCAATTAGATTGAACACCCACTCTTGTGGTAGTAAGTCCAAATTAAAAGACTTAGATGTTACTTCCATGGAGATTTGTGTTATAACCAATTACAGTGAGTGTATCATCTATAGCTTGAAACTCCTTGAATACTAAATAGTTTGCTTGGAACTAAATGTAATGATAATATTAGTATTATCATATGGGAAGGTAGTGTACATCTATAATCTAACTCTGGTGGGTAGTTAGTTAAAAAATTTATTGATTTGCTCTGCAAAGAACTGTAGAGATTCTATATTATCTTAGGTAATTAGATAAGGACAATTCATTTCATAATAAACATCCCAATCCCTAAGTATGTTATAAGTTAGCTTTTGGATACCTTAGTTTGCGAGAAAAAACTATGAAAGGATGTATTTCTCCAATCCCTGTGCATGGGGATACGAACAGTTAAATAGCCTAAGTTCCAATTACACCTCTCTTAGGGCATGCAAATTATATATTTGTACTCTTAACATATGATGAGTTAAGTTAATGAAATCTATTGATTCAAGCATAATTAGAATATGAACTGCAACTATTATGATTTAGAGTTCTGTTCAAGTGTGGCACCTAGATTAATTTGCATGTTAAAAGTAATATGTTAGATAATAAAAATAGATATGCCTTTTTTGTTTTTTGGTTTTGATTACTTATTACTTATTTTTTCTTTTCATTTGAACTCTCAGCATAACATGATTTGCATTAACATAATATATCATTAGATGGGGGATCCGTAACATACCTAGGATTTATTAGTGGTGCGATTCATAGCACACCTAGGGAATGGGGGATGTTATGTAGCATCAATTTTATGCACATTTAGTGGCATATTCAGTGGCATATTCAAATGTATTTACAGTGGCATATGGTACAATTCAGGTTTCACAATTTATCTAATTTTCAATTTTATTTTAGTTATTTACTCTTAGTACACTTGTTCTATTTTTTGTATTGCTCCTTCTCCATTTTCAGTGTTTGGATTTATAATTTTTTTTAGTTTTTTGCAGTTTGATTTCTGTTTTATTGTTATGTCGAGTAATATCCCTTAAAATTAAGGAAATACTATTTTAAGCAAAAATATACTTATAATTATTGCCTAACTTAAATTTTTCTCTTTTTTGGCTGGGGCCCCAGCATGTGAAACGGACATGTTAGGCTTGGAGTAGTTTGAGGAACCCACCTTTGAGGAGAGCAGGAGCTTTAGGAGGGGACGGTGGGGCAGCAGCCACTAGAGAATTGATCTTTTAGTTGGTTTAATTTAGTACTTTTTGCTGGTGAGATGAGAGAGTTACTTTATTACATTTTTAAATTTTGGTTGGTAATAATTAACTCTGGATGTGTTTTTACTCTTCTTTTTTGAGATGAATGTTTACTTAGCTTCTGTTATGAATGTTATGGATGGTTGTTTAAGCTTTCACACTTTGATTATTTATTATCTTATACTTAGATTGTGATGTGTTTGTTAGTTTGTTTAGACTTTACTTAATATACCTTGGCTACTCCTTTCACAATGCATAAGGGTAACTTAACATATACTTAAGATAAGAACATTATACTTGTCTTAAGAATTAGTCTCAGTAGTTGTAGTATGAAGGGATAACTCATTGGATTCTTATTAAATCATCATAAGAGATGGGTTGATAACGAGTAAGGATGGGTTACCCTTTAGTAATAACCGGTTCCATCACTTAATGATATTCTATTGCATAAAGTGATGGGGTGGAGCATTACAATTGGTATCAGAGAAGCTCACAAGGTGTCAGATAAAGAGAGTGTTCTTATCTACTTAATGATTTGTTCTATAGAGCAATTATGATCACAATCACTAAGTGTAAGAATACATCATCCATAATTCATTAAGTTGTATCTTAGAAATGAAAATAAAGGCATCTAGAAAATGGCACCTTAGGACTTCAATGAATTAGAAGATAAAAGACACTTAAATGTCAAAGCAAATTTTGAAATATGAATTTAAAAATTCTGTAAGAATGGAAAACTTTTATTGTGGATTAGCTTACAATCTTAGACTGTTCGACAGCTACTAGATGGATGATTTTCAAAAATACAAGATTTATGGCAAAACCATTAGTGTCTCCCATTAGAGTAAATGTACTCGACAAAATATTATTCCACCCCACATTCAGAAAATTTATTCTCCCAATCCTCGCTCAATAGTGGTTTGATCATGTGACTACTACATTTCATGAGATGGCATGTCCCGATGATTACCGCCTCCAAATTTTGGGAACTCTACTCTATGGAAAGGTTGAAGAATGGTGGGTAATAACATATTGAAGGGTAGAGAGGAAGAGTAAGAGAGGATCATGTGCAGTTACCTATGTTGATTTTTATACCACTTTTATAAAATTTTTATGTAGTTGACCTTTGATATTTTTCCTTACTTAGCTATGATCATTGCTTGCATATCTTTTGCTCTTTAGTTTAGCTATATTATGTAACTCCTCATTTAAAAAGCATTTAAAGGAGGTGAACTTTTGATCTACGTTCTTAATTTTGTGTCCTTAATTTATAGTCTTGAATCTTAGTTCTCCGTTGATGATGACTACTATCAAGAACACCATTTCTTCTTCAGGTAGGTCTGAAGATACAAGCTCTCTCATTGGATTGGTGAAGGCTTTGATTGAAATCCAAGCTCATCAAGCTCAGAAGACCCATAGGATCCTTGCATCTCAACAACTTCCTATAATCAACATTGTGACCCCATTTTCCTCACACTTCTTGGTAGATGGTATTCTCCATAGCTTTCTTAGATTGAGGTCACCTTGTTTTATTGGGGCTTTGAACCACATGGATACTATAAGCTAGATGAAGTTAGTGGAGAAGAACTTGACGAGTATTAAGTGCCCAAATTATCAAGCTATTCATTTGACCAAACACTTATTCCAAGAGAAACAGAATTCTAGTGGGAAAATGAGCACCATATTAAGTTTGCCAATTTCTAGACTGAAGACATTCCATGGGAATCCTTCCTTGAAGCATTTAAAGAGGCATTTATCCCTCAATCAGCTCAAATTATATTAGAGGATGAACTACTCTAGCTTTTGCAAGGATGAATATTTATTTCCAAGTATGAAATGAAATTTTGCTGATTGTCCATATTTATTTTAGATCTAGTGAGTTTTGAAGCAGCAAGCTGTAACAGACTTTTGAAAAGACTTAGACACTCCATAAAAGAACATCTAGTGTCCCGCTAATTCAAGCACTTTGCCAAACTTGTGGAAGCTGCCCGTATTCAAGATCACTTCCAATTTCAGATGGATAAGAAGAGAAAGGCTCACTTTGTCCCTACAGAAAAGAAAGCCATCTAGCATCTGAGGATGGTAAAAGTATTTCACATTGAAGAGAAGAAACTACCAGTAGTTACTCCTAAATGCAATCTCCCCAACTCTATGGCAAGTTTTACCTTCAGGGTAAAGTTTATTACAACCTTAGAGGTTTGGAGATCGCACACAGGTTCATCATTTCAATAAGTACACCTTCGAGAAGATAATTGATGGAGCTGTTATCACATTGTCTAAAAGAGATCAAGTCCTTCTTCCTCAACCATTGAATAGTTGAACTCCTGCACTTGCAGCTATCCACCACCTGCTCTTGTTCCAGCACCTAGTGACTTTTCTGCTCCTATGTATGCATAGAACCATCAGCATTGAGTGTATTAGAATCACCAACCTTTCGCTCCTGCCAGAGTTTATATCCTTGCTCTTAAGGATACCAATGCTGTCTCATATATGTTTTTATTTTGTTAAGCTTATGCTTTCATCTTGTTATAGAAAGTAAAACTTTGTAATCGTACGATAGACACGTTATACATTAACAGTAAAACCTAAAATATTTGTTTTGATATGCGAGAAAGTCACTCTTTTGTATCTAAAATCTCAGCAAAATCTCTAAAGCTACCCTTCCGCTGACTAGCCAAATATTTGAACATAGGGCCACCCTTTAGAGCCAATATACAAGCTCTTAAATTCTATAGTTTAGTAATTCCCATCAGCGATCAAAATTTTGAAGCCAAGTTAGTCATGATCTCGATAACGAATTTCAACCTGATAATAGGGATGAATTGGCTAAGAAAGCATGACACCACCAAAAACAACTAGAAGAAAAAGATCACTTTAGGTAGTGGTAATCAAGCAAGGTCATTCATCGGTAAGCTTAGTACTCAAGTTTATCTGATTAATGCTCTAAAGGCATAAAATCTAGTCATAAAAGAATGCGACGCATACCTAGTAACTATACTGGGTAAAAAGAAGGAGGATATCCCTATCAGTGAGAATCACTTAGTTAGATAATTCAACAAAGTATTCCATGAAGACTTACCTAGTCTTTCTCTAGTTAGAGAATTAGAATTTGTGATCAAGCTTATCTCAAAACTCAACCAATTTCAAAGATTCTATATCACATGGGACCTAAGGAGTTGCATGAACTAAACAAACAACTCAAGAAATTACTAGAGAAAGGTCTCATTAGGCCAAGTATGTCTCCTTGGGGAGCATCAGTCCTTTCCATTAAAAAGAAGGATGGTTCACTGTGTATGTGCATAGATTATCGAGAGCTCAACAAGGTAATAATCAAGAATAAGTATCTATTACCTTGTATTGATGATCTATTCGATCAGTTGTCTGGAGCCAAAGTGTTCTCCAAGATCGATCTATGATCATGTTACCATCAACTGTGAGTCAAAGAAGAAGATGTTTAGAAGACTGCATTTAGGATGTGTTATGAACATTACAGATTCTTTGTGATGTCATTCAGTTTAACAAATGCTCTATCCATCTTTATGGACCTAATAAAGCAAGTGTTAAATCCTTCTTAGATAAATTTGCAGTTGTTTTCATTTATGACATTCTTATTTATTCTAAGGGTGAAGTGGAGCATGAGAACCACTTCATGGCTGTATTAGAAGAATTGTGTAAGCATCAACTCTATGTGAAGTATTGTAAGTGTAAGTTCTAGAGTGATTCTATGGAATTTCTAGGTCAAATTGTTGACAATCAAGGGATTAGAGTTGATCAGGAGAAATTTAATGTGGTACAAGAATTGTCTCAACTAAGGATAGTGACTAATATTTGTAGCTTTTTGGGACCTGCAGGATATTATCATAAGTTTTTTATGAGATTTTCATAAATAACTTCTCCTTTAACATGGTTAATTTAAGAAGTTGTTTTGTTTTAGTGGGCTCTTGACTGTGAAAAAGCATTCTTAAAGCTTATACAAGCTCTCTCTTTTGCCCATATTCTAACCTTACCCAAGGTAGGTATGCATTTCCAAATCTTTATAAATGCCTTAGAATCTGGTTTGGGATGTGTATTAATGCAAGAAAAGAAAATCATTGCTTATGCATCCCATCAACTGAAACCAAATGAGAGGAATTATCTGATCCATGATCTTGAGATTGCCATGCAGTGTTCGCTTTGAAAAATTGGTGACACTACCTATATGGAGTTAGATGGGAAATCTTTATTTATCACTAAAGCTTGAAGTACATATTTACTTAGTATGAATTAAATTGTTGGCAAAGAAGATGGTTGGAGTTCATCAGCAATTATGACCTCAGTATTTAGTACCAACCAGGTAAAGTGATTGTTGTAGTAGATTGTGGGCCCCCCGTACTGTCAATAAGGAAGTACGATGCTCCAACTGTGGCAAATCCCCAACTTAAGTAAAGTTAGGTAAACCCAACCTGCCTTAAGCCAAGGACTTGTCACCAAGTACTATAACATTCATCAATATAAATATCAAAGTGGCAGAAGCAATATAAAATAGAGTAACATCCATAAGCATACATAGTAGGAAAAGAGAATGCAATATAGTAACTCAGCATAATGCAGAAATAAAATACATCCAGAATTAATTATTACAAATTGAAGTTTAAAGAGAATAAAAATATCTCTCAATCTCACTAAAATAAAAAGGCAATAACTAACTAAACAGTAGCTGCACGATCCTCCTCCTGAATTTACTCCTCTTCTGCGATGCTGCCCACGAACACGTCTGAATCTGACATTTGTCGGTATCACAAATGCCAGGGCCCCAGCCAACAAAATAAAAAGGTTACAGTTAGACAATTGTCTAAGTACATTTTAGGCTATTTAAATGAACTGAATATTGAAAGAAATCACATTAAATTATTTTTAGCATGCAAGCAATTATTGGGTGCAACAAGCTATACAAGAAGTGGAATACTATAAATTATCCATTTATAGCAAGCAACAGGTATGTGAAATATCATACAAAACACCAAATAAATAAGGTGAGGCTAAAAGCAAAAATAACTGCAACTACTGAAATAAATATGATCCTAACACGATTATGATCGCAATAAAACATGCTGAGTATAAAAGAACACAAGTACTGATCATGATAAAATTCTAGCATCCTAAACATGCCATTTATACATATATCTAAGCTATAAGAGTATACATACAACATGCAGATTAATATGAAAAAGAAAGGCATAAGCTTAAGACATAATCCAGCTAAAGTAGCCATAAGCCTAATACATGGTACTGCCATACCAGCCAACAGGCCATACAGGGCCTCCAATATCCATCAATCAATCCCCAGCCCAACCATCCAAATATGCTAGGTCTGAGTCCAGTCTATACAATACTACTACTGAAGAGGCAGACTAAGCTAGGAAATATTCTACTAACTGCAAATAAGACAAAACTGAATGATATGCAATTCTAATACTAGCTTAGGATGTATCATCCATATCCTAAGTCTTCCTATTATGCTCAAGGAATAAGGCTCAAAAATCAAGGTAAGCATAGCAATCTAGTCAAGTAAGCAAGAGACTTAATCTATACTCATGTGATATCTGATGTTATCTAATTACCAATTCTAACTATTCTGAGAAGGTACAAGTTTAGGATCTCCAATATCCAGCTATCGAGTAGAATCTCAGATTTACGTCCTTAAAGTCAACATTATAACTTAACAAGTTCTAATCCAATAATCATGTGACGACTATATAATTTAAGTAAGCAAATTAACGACCTAATTTATTAATATTTTACTCTCTTACCCAAATCTTGACTAAATAAATCAAGATTTAAGAATTTAGAACTTAAACCCTATGTTGAGTTCAAATCCCAAATCCTAAGTAATATCTTAATAAAGATCTAGGATTCACACTTGTTACCCCAAATTAAAGATAAAGAGTCTTATAAGCTGCAAGATTCAGGAACTAAGAGCTTAGTGAAAGGCTATTCTACTGATTATAAAGTAAGATAATCAATTAAGAACTTGAGAATCTAAGAACTATATTCAATCCTTAAGATAATTTCATTATCTTAATGATTGAATTATCCTATACCCACATGGAAGGTTTCAAAGGATTAAACAATCAATCATTAAGGAATTTCAATTGGAGGTGGTTTAATTCAAATCGAAGATCTAAGTCTAAGATCTAAGATCTAAAGATCTGAAGTTTGATCACTTTAGACTTCTTACTAAATGTTAACTTAGGAGCTTTAATTTATGCTTCTTTTAAAATCTAAGCTTATAATCACTGTAATTAAACTCATTAAGATGATATTTTAACAATTATAAGCATTTGATTAACATTTAAGCTCATGATAATATCTTTAGATTACCTAAGATTTACGGGTCTGAGTTTTGATCACTTTAGATCTTAAGCTAAGATTTTTACTTAGACATTTCCAATTACTTTTCTTTTAACACTTAATTCTTAAGTTATCTTAACTGAACTTATTAATGAGATAATTGACCATTTCAATTATTAGATTTAAAGTTTAAGGCCATATGATCTTTACAAGGAAAACTAAAAATCTAAATATCTTAATTAAGGATTTAATGAAGATCTCATGGATTAATGATTATATTAACACTATTATTGTTCTAGGATTTCAGAGAACATTTCCAATCTACTTTATAGTGGTTTACTAAATTTTTCAATCTTTAAAGAACACTAAATCACATTTTGGTCAAAATGACCAAAATGCCCCTCTTAAGGCTAAATTTGGGATTTTAGGGTTTAATTACCCAAATTTATTCTAATCTATTTTAATGTGTTTCATATTACTTAATGAAGTGGGAAACACCCTTAATTTAGGTTTTGATGACCTAAATGATCTTAATTAACACTAATTACTTTATTAAGCCACTTAGGGTGATTAGTGAAATTAGGGTATTCTAGGGCAATCTAACCTTACACTTAGGTTCTACTAGACTTAATATGAGGTTAGAAACAATCCCCACCCAAATTAGAGGCTTAATTAGGGTTAAAATTTACTAATCCTTGATTAGGGTGATTAAGGAGTGATTAAGAAAACTAATTATCCAAAAATAAATTTCAAGGGTCTGGAATTGTTCCTTAGGGTACAAGGAGCAATCAGAGCCCTTAAACTCATCAATTGGATATTTAGATGATTTTATATGATTTATTTAAGAACAGAGAAGATTTGGCAAATAATTTTTAATCCAACCATTGGATCTAAGATTTTATTATATATTTAGGTTCCTTGAATTTTTCTGATCCAAATGGTATATTGGATCTTACCATTTGGATCTATATAGTCAAAGTTATTCAATTAATTTAATCTGAATGTCTATTTACATTAGAACCTTAGGTTTTGATTAATTAAATTCAGAATCATTAAAAATGCATTACTAATATTATTCAATAAACACGGCCCAAATTCAGAACCGCGCAGGTCACAGGTCGGCCCGACCCATGACTTCATCCCCTACCTCTCGACAGCCGCGAATTAGGGCAAACTCCAATCGCTAAATTCGCCGCACTCCATCCACGCCACGCCACCAATTTGTTGGCTTCGAAGGCACGTCGAATGAACCATAAACCCCTATCTGGGGGGGGCTGAAATGCCGGGGGACTACTCAGCCGAGGAGTTCTTGAAGGCACACCAGTGAGGAGAGAATTCTCCTCACAGAGGTCACGAATTTTGTCCGTGTCGATCCCTACACGTTCAGGGTCCTAAAAGGAAGCGATAATGCGAGATGGGAAGTGCTGGGGTGGTCTGAATCAGTGGAGTGCTACTCGAGGTAAAGCGAGCTGGAACTCTGGATGGGTCGATCGACCTTTGGTCGAATCAATCGACTCGATCGCACCCAACCCTTCGATATGGCTCGACAATCATTGACGATCACCCTGATGCCCAAAGAATAGCTAATTGTGCAGATGGTGCACACCATTTCCATGAACCAGAGCTCCAATAGTAGTGCACATTCAGACGGCAATTTTGTCGTCTGGCCCACTGCCAGGCCTCTCTCGAAGGCTGAGATGCTACTGGGAATCTGGGTGAGGACCTATCGCAGCATCTAAGGTTAGAGATGAAGCTAGCCGAGCTGAAACCAGCTCGATAGAGGCGATAAGGTCGGAGGTTGTACCTGAAATGAAGTCGAGCGTACAAATGGGGATTGCAGACGGACAGACGACCTTCGCTGATTTGGGCGTAGCTTTAAGGAACTTGAATGCCAAGTTTACCCTCAGATTTGACTGACGGGACCTAGTTCACCGATTTGGATGCAGTGGTGTCTGAGCTTAGCAAGAAGAAGTAGGAGTTCCAGAGAAGATACGGGGTAAGCAAAGGAAGTCCCAAGCGAGCTCTACAGCTATTTATAGCCACTGAAGAGCTTTCGAAGCCCTAACCAAGCCGGCAGCTTTGACCCGTGCCTGCGGATTGGGCTCCGAATGGGAGAGGGTAATTCTGGGAGAATCACCAGGCTATGGCGCGAATGAGATCGTGGGGGGCAAGATTCCATCCCCGTACTGCCATGAGGGCAGGGTGTTGGAATCCTGTTGGGAGTTTTCGGTGGAATCGTGCCCGGGATGATGATGAACAGCGATAGGTAAGGCACCGCCGTTCGATGGGTCTTCAGTTACGACAGAGAGGTCCAGATCTCCTGCTTAACAATGATCGATCGGGAACACAGATCGCCCATTGGATCAAACTGAAATGATCCAACGCTCGATCAGAGCTGCTTAGGGGGTGGCGGGGGAGGCTGTTGGATCGGGTCGTCGATCGAGCGGCTACGATCTGATCACGGCGCGGGATGGATCACGTCGTCGAACGAATCACGCAAAGATGCGTGCTAGCCATCCTACGGGTCCATAGATATGCGCCGCTGTCGGGACCTCGCAGCGGATCTGTCGCAGTCCCGACAGCGAATCCTATCCTCAAAATTTAATTAAATATTTAAATTAATTAATATAATTCATTTAAATAATCATATTAATTCTTATTAAATTTATAGATCCAATTTAGGACCAAATGAGCTCCAAAATTTCTCAAAAATTCACCCTTAGCTAATTAGGGTATGAGGAATTCAAAAATGAAATCAGATTTTAATTTGGAGATCAAAATAATTTAGGTATTTTTCAGGGCTTAAAAATAGCCAAAAATACCAAATTTTCCATTTTAGCTCCAAATGATCTCAAACTTCTAGGGTTAGGTTTAAATGACCCATTGAGTCTAATGGAATCAAAAGCAAGGCTTGGTTTAGCTTAAATAATCCAGATTCAGCTAAGATAACAACTAGGGTTGTTACATAGATGCTCTCAATCGTCATGCTATTCTCTATTCAATAATTGCAAAAAGCCTGTTGGCTGCTGAATTTAGTAGGCAAAATATTGAATCCGTGCATTGTGGAGTGTTGAATTCACTAGTAGTGCAATGTTCACCTGATTAAACCTTCCTCAGGGATGCCTAAATTTTGTAGTTAAAAGATAAAAACTCTCCAAAGTTTAAAGCTAATATCAAAATGACTACAGTATCAACCTGCTGTCATTTTGGTAGTGTTATTTACCAAGGGAATTGGATGTGGATTTCTAACTCCTTGCACCAAAAATTTCTCTATTAAGGTCATCGTCCCAGCTACAAGATTCATCCTAGTAGTGCTAAAATATATCAGTACCTGAAGAAATCCATTTGGTGGCCTAGGATCAAGAAGAGTGTGGTTGAATTTGTTGCTTGATGTCATGAATGTAATCTAGTTAAGGCTAAATAGCAAGTCCTAGAGGATTACTTCATCTACTATAAATCCCAAAATGGAAGTGGTTCGACATATCAATGACCTTTATTATAGGACTACCTATGTTAAGATCAGGAGCATATTGAATTAGGGTTATTTTTGATCTATTAACCAAGTCAGCTCATTTTGCTCCGATTCATCAAATCAATTCAGTGGAAATACTGGCAAAGATCAATGAAATTCCAAAGTCAATAATCTTAGATAGAGATAACAGGTTCACCTCTATTTTTTGGCAAGTTATGTATCAAGACTTGGGAATTACCTTGGCCATGAGCATTGCCTTTCACCCTCAGACTGATGGACAAATAGAAAGGGTTAATCAAGTCATCAAAGATCTCCTGCATCTATATTTCTTATATTTTTGTGGTTTCCATAAAGATCATCTTTCACTTGTCGAGTTTATTTGCAACAATGGCCATCAAAAAATCATTGGCATGGATCCGTATAAAGCTCTGTACAAAAGAAGATGCAGTACTCCACTTGCCTGGTCAAAAATTGGTAGCATTCAACTTTTCAGATTAGATTTGATCAAAGAAACCAACAAGAAAGTGCAGCTCAGTCAGCATAGGATTCATGCGGCTCAAGATTATCAAAGTAAGTAGCATGACACCAGGCATCATCCTCTGGAGTTTAAAGTTGGTGAATTTGCATTTTTAAGGGTCTGCCCGGTATAGGGTGTGCTATTTTTGGGTATCAAGGAAACTCAATCCCTTTATGTCAGATCATTTGTAGCAATGAAAGTAAGATCTGCAGCCTACAGGTTAAAGCTTCCAGATGACCTCTCAATAGTTCATGATGTATTTGATGTATCTTCACTGAGAAGATGTCTTCAAAATTCTTATCATTCAATCCAGTTTCCAACCATATCTCTCAAGCCTGATCTTTCCTATATGGAAGTGTCAATTAATATCTTAGCTCACGATCAAAAGCAGTAAAGAAACCGCCCTATCACTATGGTGAAAGTTCATTAGAAGAATTGTAGTTTTGAATAATCTACTTGGCAAACTGAAGCAGATATGTGATAAAAGTATCCAAGACATTTTGAGAATCTAAGTACCCTTCATTTGGTTTCCCATTCTTAACTTTTGCATTTTCTTACCCTTCATCTATGATGTTCAGGATCACATCATTCTTAAGGGGGTGAGTTTATAATAAATTGTTATACTGTTTAACATGTGTTTAATTAAGCCTTAAACAATATGCCATTAAGTTCAAAATTGCATTAATATTAAACCCTAAAAATTTTGGATTCATTGGAACCCATTCGGAGCAATTGACTAATTAGTTAATTTTGTAACCTAGAAAATTAGCTTAATTAATTGATCTGCAAATCAAAATTTAATTGCTTTTTTGAATTCCTCACTCCCAAATTAGCTAGGGGTGAAAGCTTATGAATTTTTTGTGGTCATTTAGGCCTTAATTTAATTAAAATTAAATTGGTAAAATTGTACAAAAGGTTTGTAAATTTACATATTTCCATTATAAAACTCCAGCAGTCAGTAGATCATTTGGATATACTATGTAGACCGCGGGCAATCCACTATGAAATCTTGTACACCCAACAACCTTTCTGGCATATCAAAGCGATCCACTTCCGTAGATCAGACGCTTCAGATTGGATCCTGCCATATCCGATATCAAACATTATGATCCAACGACTGTAATTTATCCCTTGTTTGGCTCTTATAGGCTGATGCTTCAGAGTTATCTATGCACCTGTTGATCGATCAGACAGTCCACAATCCATCAACTACTACTCACCTTCATCTCTAGAGGGTCCAAGCACTATATACAAAGATACTTTATACTGCCATGCTTGATCTTGTCCCACACTCTCTGTCCACATCAACAAAACTATTACTCTTGAGTTCCACTAATGGATGAACCTCTTGGTGGGCTAGATGACCCGACCTCCTCTAATTTAAAGCCATCTTGGTGCCAACCCATTGGCTTAGGATACTTGGCTCGACCCATCGACCCCATTTCTCCTAATATATAAAAACCATTACTTCATTATTTGGAGTTCTTTTCTACTAACCTAGAGCTCCCAGCACCTCTACATCCTAATTCTTCTCCCGACTGCAACCTATCATCCTGATGAATCCCTAGCTCCAATTCCCATTGTCGCAATGGGTGAGGCTCAGTGTTCGAGCTCCCAGTAGCCAGGATGTAGTCTAGAAAAGTTACAGCAATAAGATTCAGGTTTTAAGCAATAAGTGATTAGCTATGGGTGAATTTTTAAGAATTTTTAGAGGTCATTTAGGCCTATTTTGGATTTAATTTAAATAGGTTCATTTGTAATTTAGGGTTTTAAGCAATTCCTAATTGTAAATCTATCCTACCTCCAACGATCGACTACCTCCAAACTGCGGGCGCCATCCATACCATTGTTCCCGTGGATCTGATCCAATGGCCCGCACCTTCGATTGGATCTGATTCATCTTGACCGTCCTGTAATTTTGAGATCTGATATGATGACATCTAGCTTTCTGTCTTTAGTAAAACCCTATCACCTATTTGATATCTCGATCTGATCCGATGTCTAATCTAGTGTCCATGTTCGGTCATTAGGTGTCGAGAAATCAGAACCGTTATGCATCAACTGATGATTAATCCTACGGATATGGAGTCCCCTGTGACTGTGGATCATCTCCTTCTCAGCTCGTGCCCGACATCCAAATCTCCCCATACTACCATGTCCCCAGGCTCGTCTGCCACTCTTGTGCCAAGTCAAAAAGGCCATTGCGACCTTGCCCTCACCTCCCAACAACTTCCAGCCATGTTTGAGGCGTGGTCCACTCCAATTCTAGAAATAGAGGGAGCTCCATTGGGACAAGCCTATGCCATGGTTCTTGACCTCGATAGCCATCCCAAACCTTTCCTTAGCCTATAAATATTCCCAAGATATCACACTGAGTCCCTTTGCTCACTGTGATCCCTGAATGTTTTCCCAGCTGAAGCTTCTAGTGCCCCCGACACCCTCGACAATTTTTGTAGTTGTGAACCGCTGATAGAGGGTGTGGTCTGGAGTTCAAACCCCCTTGCTGAGCTTCTACATTTGTCTGGAGGATTTAAAGCATCTCAATCTGCCTTTGTCGCCTCTACTATCTCCAATTTCAGGTACTGCCTTCTTCCCACTAAGCTGTGTAAGCTCAGCCATTCAATTAACCTCCTAGATGTCGCCTCTGGATGTCATCTAGCTACCCTAGCCTCCTGGGAATCTAACCTAATTACTCATGGGGTTTGAGCTATCTCTGATCGATCATATTGATTGATCGCGCTAGCGGCCGAACTATGGCTGAGTTCGAGTAAGGCACTAGTGATCGGCGGCACCCGGAGCTGCATACCCTTTGGGCTTCGATCTGCCTCACCACCAGGATGGTGTAGGGATCGAACTATGGCCAAATGGTGGTCTCTATAAGGAGAATTCACCCCTCACAACAAACCCTAATCCCACATCCTTAGAGAATTTTGGTGGAGTAGCCATTTGGCAATCCACTTAGAAGGGGGTTCTTTGTCCAATTAATGCGTCTTAGGTCCTTGATGGTGTAGCCGTTGAGATCATAGCTTAGCTTGGCCTATGCATGGAGAATTTTGGGGTTGAAGGTAGCCCTAGGGTTCCCCTTTGTCAGGTACCACTCTTCCACGGAAAATGCACAGTAGCGGGCCGGGTCAGACCCCGTTTCGTGCAGTTCTGATTTTGGGCCGCAGCTTAATTTAGGAATTTAGGAAATAAATTCCTTCTGTCAAATAACTAATAAATGAAATTAATTAATTATCCTATAGTTTAATTAATCCATTTAATTTATCTTATATTAATGAAATAACTTAATCAATTCTTATTCAAATGGTATGATTTAATTTACCATTTTAATCAAAAAAATATAAGGAATCATAATATGAAATAAAATCTAAGATCTAATGGTTAGATTTTATAAAATTCCCTAATACTTCTATGAGCTTATTTAATTCATAATTAATTCTATTAATATTCAAAAATTATAATTAAGGTCTCTGATTGTTCACGAGGCTATGGAGAACCTATTTAAGATATTAGAAATAATTTATGAGTCCTAAATTTGCTAATTACCTCTTAACCACCTTAATCTTGGATTAGTGAATTTAGCTTTGGTTAAACCATTAATTTTGGAGATTTAGGTTTCAATAACCTTCTTAAGTGTAATGGTAACAACCCTAATGTTGTTACTTGTCAAATAGTGATCTAATTGACTCCAAACCTTTTCCATTACTCTTATAATAGAGTTAACAGTCTCCATCTCAAATTTTGTACGATTTGGAGATCGTTTAATAATTTCCAACATTTTCTGGTTTTCTAATAATTCTGAAATTATGTAATTTATTTAGGCTTTAGAATCGAAAACAGAGTCTGCCATTGGACTCACCACACTCAAATTAGCTAGGGGTGGTATTTTGGAAGTGTTTAGGAGTCGTCAATTTTTTCGCAAATATTTTGGTAATGTTATTTAAATACTCGGAAAATTAAGTAAATTAAATTTACCTCTGATCGAAAATCCGATTACATTTTTGAGCTCCTTACCTCTCAAATAGATAAGAGTGAAGATTTGGGATTTTTCGGAGTATATTTGAATATTTAAATTTTAGAAATAAATTGAGAAAACAATAATAATTAAATAATCAATATAATTAAATTAATATAAATATTAATAATAAATTTTTTAACGGAGATACACAAGACAACAGAGATCCGCTGTTTGTGGCAAAATAGGGAATGGCGCGTGGACTCAATCCCAGCCATTCCACCTTATCTAGGTAAAATCCAGTGGCTGCGATGTACTTTTGATCTCTCAATGAGATATAGCCGTCAGATCTGGCATATGACTCGATAGCTGAGGATAAGGGGCGTACGACCCTGTCCTCCACTCAGCTGCGTCTACGCACGATCATCGGGCCGTGCTACCATCTTCCACTGCTGGCTCTCCCGACCTCCATTAATTTCCATATCTCCTCATTTCATCGGGGATGATCCATCGAAAGCCATTGCGGGATCTCCATGCTGAGGAAAGACCGATGGTCATTATGCTATCTTTGCAAGCCTGCTGCCATTGGAAGCAGGCACTTCTTCACTTCTTCAATTTATCGAGTTCTAAACTATTGGCTGTGAACTCTTTATCAATAATCATTGAATCAAACTTAAAGGAAATTTTGATTTGTATTTTGTTTACATTTGATTTCTATAAGTTTTTTTATAGCAATTATTTGTTTTCTATTAATTCTATCTTCTGTAATTTGAGGTAAAACTTTTATCAATTTATCTTGTCTCAGTAAGAGTTAAGATTTCATTCTTTTTTATTATATTTTTATAATATTTTGTGGAAACCTAAAGGCACAGTAAAATTTTTATGGGAGTGCGACTTGGTTAAAAGATGGAAGGCAGGCTAGATATGAATAATAACTTGAGTATTAATTTCCTCAAATTTTTTTTGTCCATTGTTTAATTTGTTTTGCTATGCTAATCTAGTTTTAAATTTACCATGTATAGAGTAGTTTTGTTGATTTGAATGATTTCGTATGGAGTATTGCTCATGTTGGAAATTTATTTCTGAAGCCCACCAAAGCTATTAATCCAAATTTCAGCTCCCATTTTTCTGACAATGATAATATTGTAATGCTATTGGTAGGTTCTTGTATATTATATCACATAAGAATCTTGGCCTTAAATAGTTGGCATAAGATTCTTAATGATATTGACAATGGCAGTGAAATTTTAATTTGTTTGCAAACTAGCTATCCCAAATTACCTGAAGATATCAGGCAGTGAATTTATTAACGTTAACATAATGGCAATTGCTTGCATGCAACTCTTGTCTGCATTGTTTCTCATTTTTTTATTTAATACTTAGTGTCATGACTTGCAGCAATTATACTATTTTTGGCATCAAGCCATCCTGAAACAAATCTTTCTATTTAGATAATTGCTATTAAGGACATTATTCACCCTCTAAATAGGGAAACTTTTAATGACGTCTGTAATTGTTTATGAACTAATGGGCACAAGATCTTAATCAAATAATTTGCTCCAGTCAGCCGTTGAATGATGACCATTTTCAACTTTTTGAAGAATTGGGCTGAACTCCTCCCCATCCATGGATCTTCTTCAACAGTGAAGCAAATCTTGTTGCTGACAAGAACTAGTTCATTTTGCCAATGGAGTCGTTTGGACTTTTATGTTATGAATTGATTCTTCTTGCTCTTAAAATATGATTTAACTCTTTAAGTAGAAGAGGTGATCATTTTTATTTGAGGATTCTTTTTCTAATATCGTTGAGATTTAAATGCCGGTGGTTGCTTTGAGCTAAAGACTGATTATTGGAGAAAATTGGTAGCCTGTCAGCATTTAGTACTGCTACGTGAGTTTTCATACCGCTCATAAGAACTTTGATCAGTGCAATTTGGCTAGATAGCTTACCTTTGAAGCTAAAATTGTTAGTTTTGTTTCTTTTTGGGCCATTGTATTTATATTATGCATCCTAGTATGTATGTCAAATGCTGCCATATTTTATGAGATTCAATTACTGTCCATTCATTTAATTTGATCAAATACTGCCCATTCATTAATGTGATCAAATGCTGTCCATTCATTTAATGTGATCAAATGTTGTCCATTCATTAATGTGATTAAATGCTGTCCATTCATTAATGTGATCAAATGCTATCCATTCATTTAATGTGATCAAATGATGTCTATTCATTAATGTGATCAAATGCTATCCATTCATTATTATAATCAAATGCTATCCATTCATTAATGTGATCAAATGCTGTCCATTCATTTGAGGTGATCAAATGCTATCCATTCATTTAATATGATCAAATGTTGTCCATTCATTAATGTGAACAAATGCTGTTCATTCATTTTAATGTGAATCAAAAGCTATTGTTTATTGCAAGGTGATATCAAAGGTTTTCATTGATTTTAATATAGGATTAAATGCTGCCATATAATATGAGAATTATATGTTGCCATTAGATGAATGTGAGATTCATATATGGGATCAATTGTTGTTATTAATTATGTATGGGATCAATTGCTGCCATCAATTGTATAAGAGAATCAATTGCTACCATCTATTTATGAGATACAAAAGCTGCCCATAGATTACGTGAGCATCAATGTTATTATTCTTTTATAGAATTATATGTTGCCATCAGTAATGTAAAAGGTCAATTGCTGCCATCAATTATGTATAAAGTCAATTGCTGCCATCAATTGTATAAGAGAATCAATTGCTGCCATCTATTTGTGAGATATAAAAGCTTCCAATAGATTATATGAGCATCACTGTTGTTATTCTTTTATATAATCATATGTTGCCATCAGTAATGTAAAAGGTCAATTGTCGCCATCAATTATGTATAAAGTCAATTGCTGCCATCAATTGTATGAGAGAAATTGCTACCATCAATTATATATAAGTCCAATGTTGCCATGTATAAATTAGAATTCTATGTTAACATTTAATTCTAAAGTAAAATCAATAATATCAAATGAAACTAAATGTCATCACTTCTTTAATTAAAGCCTTATGTGACCAATTATATAAATGAAATAATCATTGGATCTTGTGAAATCTAATACTATCTTTTACATTATTTGTATTAAATTAACTTTTATGATTAAATGCATTGAGAGAACCAAATGTGGTGTTAGAATTCAATTTAATTGATTCTTGTTTCTTTTATATATAAATGCTAACTTTAATGCTGTTGTTCCTTGAAGGTTGAGTTATTAATTAATGTCAAATGAAATGCTAAATTAAATGCTATTGCCTTATGCACATTAAGTCAAATGATGTTGCCCCTTAGATTGCTAATTTAATTACAGCACCTTTTATTATTTTTCATCAATGTATGTATGACTTATGATGTGCGAACCATAGGATAGTAAATTGCTTCACTAAATTTTCTCACTTGAAACTATTATAATTGGAAATAGTCAATGGATTGACTTATAAATTGATGTTCTTTACAATTGTTAACATTAATAGAACTAGAAATAGTCAATGGATTGACTTATAAATTGATGTTCTTTAAAATTATTAAAATTTGTAGAACTGGAAATAGCAAATAGATTGACTTTATTTTAGAATTGGAAATAAGAAATCTCATGTAACAGTTTGACTTTACTTTAGAATTGGAAATCAACAATCCTATGTAATGAATTAACTCTATACAATAACTGGAACTGAACAATCCTATGTGATGGATTGATTGCATATTAGTTTTAGTTATTTTTCTTTCAAATATAACTTCCATTGGAATGGAAGTCTTGTATATCTACCTTGCAGGTGTTCCTTTAACCATTTACAGAGGAAATTCTGCCGAAATTTTTAAGAATTTAATAACTTCGAAATTTATGGAAAATTGTAGATATATTCACTTGTCAAATACTTTTTAAATATTTAGAATTTTATATCTAGGATTGTAAGTATTCACTTCAAATAAAAAAAATTTACTTCAATTGTTTAATTTAAAACTTTAGTTCTCAATCAATTGGATTGAGAGTAATAACTTCCGTTCATACTTTAGATAAGCTATTAGATTTCTAATTCCTTACAATCTTAAAAATGAATTGTTTCATGTAGGGTGTAATCTATCTCTTTTCTTAATTTCAAATATTTAATATCAGTTAATCTTAGATAACTTCATGATTAATTTGAGTTGACACTTTTTGTTTGTAAGTTAAATAAGTGAAGCTACTAGAATATCTTTTAGTTTATCTTTTCATTAACTTAGAAATCTATAAACATTTCTCTTTCTTACTAGTTTCCTTAATCTTTAATCATAAATCTAATTGATTTGATTAGTTTAGGACTTGTATAAGATGAACTTCAATTATATGGAAATACTAATTTCCAAACTTAATTTCCTTCTACTTTTTAGCAAAATTGACTTAAAAATCAATATCTATAAGTCAATTTGGAGCTCAATTTTCTCCAATCATTAAGTAGATTATTAAAGCTTAGATAATAAATGGATATCACATAGTTTACAACTATTGAGATATATTAAATGCTTGCTTAGCTTTGAGCCTTTTTCCTTGAACATACATTCAAGATCATTGCACATAAATAAAGATTTTCATAAGACTTTAAGGGGGATGCCTTATGGAAAATTTGAATAAGAAAGACAGCGCTTATAATAGGACTTCACATTTTAGAGAGGGTAAATGTGAATGTTCGACCTCCCCATTGTATCTAGTTAGGCAGACGTGCTTAACTCTTCGCCCCATTCTGTTGAGTACTCCCGCAGAATGAGATAACTTCTAAATATAACTTCAACCAATAATATAAGAGTTCTTTTACAATCTTATTGATTGCAAGTGCTCTTCATAACTATTTTGTTATGCTTACTTTTCATAGTCCTATGCTATGTTTGTCTCAGATCAAGAGTCTAAGATACTTCTTTATTTTCTATGCTTTATACTCTCTATTTCCAGTATTGTGTATTGCTTACATCAGTTACATTTAAATACAGTATATATTACTTAATTTCATTTAATGCTTCATTGTATTTCATTGCTTACTTAGCATAAATTTCATTGAACATGTATTACTTTCAATTCATTTTACTTTAGTGCACATAGTAGTTTCTAGCCTTTTAAGATGCTTTCCCTTACCAATTTTGGATGCAAGCCAGAACTTTTAATATAAGTGAGTATGCTTACTCAACTTATTCCATATTGTCTTCTTTACAGTTATGCTTGATTCCCTTTTCCATACTTAACAGCTTTTATAGCTCCGCTGCTTAGTTTAAATTATAAATTATGTTTGTGATATCTTATCAACTTAAAAATACAGCCAATCTTAAAATGTGCTTAGACTATTTAGTCTAGCTACATATTTTTTTTTTTTTGCTTTGCCCTATTATATTTAAATACCAAAATATGATAGATCAAGAGCCCTTTGATTCAGGTAATACATGTCCAAGTGCTTGAAGGGCTTATAAGGAATTTGCATTTGCTTAATTTTAAACTGTTTACTTGCATTTTGTTATAAGTGAGAGAGTGATCTATTTTCTTTCTTCTACTCTTACTTTTAAAAGGTTTGTAATAATTAATTTATAAACTGCTTGAGTTTAATTAAGTTACTTTTACCTATTCTTAATTAATCTATGTTGTATTTACTATTTTGTAACTGCTTAGGATGAATGAGTGAATTATTCTAATTACTTATATTCAAAATACTTGCAATTTTGTATTTACATGTATCTCCTTATGATGTATCTTTGATTGCGTTCAAATTGTATAACTTTATTTTAACTTAACAACTACTCATAAAGTGATTTTGCCACTTAGAATCTACACTTCATTTGCTTTCTCCTAATTGAGTGTTGGGTGCTAAGGTAACATCCCAATGTTTGGATTTATCTCCTATCCAATTATTGGGGTTGTTATAGCAATAGAGCTTATAATTATGCTTGGTTCATCTGAATGTACCTTAATTTTCTTAATCACCTTATTTGGTCTTAAAATGTGATTAGTGCTAATTAGGCTATGTATGATGTCAAATCTTGAGTTGAGAGCTTCATTTACCTCACTATTCAATACTAAGATCATTAAAACTAAATTGAAGAAATTTTAAAACTTAAACCCTAAAATCCCAAATTCAGTCTTAAGAAAGGTATTTTGGTCATCTTGACCAAAGGTTGTTTAAGAACCCCTAAACCTTAGAAACTTCAGTAATGTGCCTATAATCAGTAATGGAATACATTAACATCAATTATTCAACTTCTTCACCTCATGAAAGAACCTTAGTGCTTAAGTCTTGAAAACCCTTAAGTAAGCTCTTAAGATCTTAAAGTGAGCTTTAGACCCTCCATTAAGTATAGCATAAAAAATATTGGAATTTAAGCTTTAATCCTAATAACAGTAATCATAAATTAATGCCTTATAAAGAATCCTAAGTTTAGAACTTCGTATCTTTGATCTTAAGTGATCAAACTCTTAGATTTTAGATCCTTGATCATCTGATTGTTTTCCTCACCTTGAAACCTCTACTTGATTAACTATCTAATTCTTTTGAAATCTCCTTGTGGGTGTAAGATTGATTCAACCTTGAAACCTCTTATGGTTATTCTTTAAATTGAATATAAATCATAGATTTTTATCTTATTGATTAATTATTTTGTCTTATGATAATAAGATAACAAGATAACTTGTCACTAAGATCTAGTTCCTGAATCTTTCTACTCATGATTCTTAACCCTTAGACCAAGGTTGGGTGTGAACCATAGATCCTTAGTAGGATAGTACCTTGGATTCAACATTTGAACCCCAAGTATGGAGTTTAAGTCCAGAATCTCTAATCTTGATTAGTATGATCAAGATTTGGGTTGAGTGAGTAAAATATATTAATTAAGTCATTGAATTACTTACTTTAATCCTTTATAGTCATCATCTGATTTTGGATTAGAACTTGTTAAGTTTTAATGTTAACATTAAGGTCATTAATCTGGGATTATACTCGATAGCTGGATATTAGAGATCCTAAGCTTGTGTTTTCTCAAAATAGTTAGAGTAATTTAAATTAGACAACAATGGATATCACATGAGTTTAGTTGAGTCAATTACTTACTTTGACTATTGTTGCTCTGCACACCTTGTATATTGAGCCTTATTTCTTGGATATAATAGGTAAACTCAGGATATTGATGATGTATCCTAAGTTAATATTTGAACAGCATAAACATTACTTAGCTTATTTAGTACATTCAGTTCAATAGAGTGTGTCCTAGCTTAGTCTACCTCCTTATTACCAGTTCTATTATAGAATAGACTCGGACCTAGCCTTGTGCTTGTCTAGGATGGATATATGTTTTATTCTATAAGTTCAACTCGGACCTAAGTTTGATGATGCCTAGGATGGATATATGTTGAACTTTCTATTCATAGGTCTTCTATGACCTAATTCTGTTATGGCAGTACAATGTTTAGGCATGCTTTCACTTTAAATTCAGTTCTAGTGCTCTGGTTTGCATGCCACATGCTTCAGTGGCTTTTACTTTACAATTTTTTGCATACTCTTATAATTATTTTAGTTCACTACTTCAGTTTAAGATTCATTCAGTACTTGAATGTTTAGGAAGCTAGCTTTATATATATTCAGTTCTACCTATTTCAGTATAACTATTCTTTTAAGTAATCAACATGTAGTCTTGTGATCATATCATGTTAGGATGAGTTTACTTTTAGTAATTTGCAGTTATTTATACTTTTAGTCCTACCTTGTTCAGCTTCATTTATTGTATGTTATTCTGCCAACTTTGTTTGTTGGTTATAAGTGTTAGTTTATAACTATCCTATTCATTATAACTTGTTACACCTTAATTTACTTGCATGCTTAAGGTAATAATGTGATATCTTTAATTGTTCTTTTCACTTAATCAGCCTAAAATATACTTAGACAATTTGTTTAACTGTACCCTTTTTTTTTTGTTGGCTGGGGCCCTGGCATTTGTGATACTGACAAATGTTAGATTCGTAGCTGTTCGTTGGTGGTTCTCCTAGAAAGGCGCTTGGACAGAAGGAGGATCTTCCTGTTGCTGCTTAGTTAGACTTTACATTTTGATGTGACAATGAGAGTTCTTTTCTCTTACACTTTCAGTCTATCAAAATTTCTTATCTAAATGTATTTATTTTCTGCACTTTGAAATGAGTTACTGCTGCATTTACCTTCATATGCTATGCTGTGATGTGGATGTTATATCATACTATTTTCTGCTTCCTACTTTGATATGTTGATGTATGTTCTCAGTTTCAGGTGACAAGTCTTCGGCTTAAGCAGGGATAGGTCATACCTGACTCTACCTAAGTTGGGGATTTGCCACAGTTGGAGACTGTACTCGTGATTATATTAACATCAGTATTAGCATGGCCGCGGAGGGTATGGGGCCCTACAATTAACCTCGTTGGAGGTACTGCTAGAAGCCATCGCTATTTTTATGGGAGTGGTCATAGGTGGTGATCTTGGATTCATCCTATTGTGGCAAGATGAATCATTACTTTAGAGTAACTGGATAAATATGATGAAATTGGCATTCAAGAAAAGTCACAAAAATTTCTTTACTCATTGTAAAAGTGAAGGTTGCATAGATGATAAGATGACAAAGATAACTCATATAAATACTAAGGAATGAACAAGATAAAAGAAACATAATCATTTTGATAAGTTTTGATAAACACTAAGCTATCTGATGAATTCTACACAAAAGGAAATATAAAAGTCAGCATAAGTCACAATATGATGCTTCCTCTTGCACTTCCTTCCAGCATCCAAATGGTGACAATCCACCAATCCTCAGCTATGTCTTATAGGAGAAAGGTCGTAAGCTCGATACAGATTGGATCTGGGCATCCTATAAAGTCTAAAATTGTTTCCACTCGATTCAACCATTCTTTAGCTAAGATTGGAAAATAAAGTCCTTTAAAGATGGGATAGTAAAGTAGATTGCTGAGTACTAGAATGCCCTTAGCTGATACTCCTTATAAAATCCTGCCACTATCTTAACAAAACTGGAAGTCATAGTCCCAAATAACTTTGAGCCTTGCTGACTAGTAGCTCAAGTCAGTCCTTCCACACTCCATTCTTTTACTAAAAAAATTTATAAAATTCTTAAGCTATCTTAGGATTATTTTAAATATTATGGGTGGATATTTTCTACTTCATACTTTTATATTGAGCTATTTGAGAGTTTGGTGCTATAGATGTTATGTTTGATGATTGTATTACAGAAGAACAATCCATTATGTAGATAAAAATACAAATTCAAATTTGGCACCTTATGGTGCTCTCTAATACCAACTATGGAGCCCCGTCCCCGCCATGGTCATGTTAAGACTAATATTGCATGACCTCTTCTATTAATCATAGAAAAATCATAAAAAAACTTTCCATTAATTATAGAAAAATCCAATGGGCATGCACAGGATAACACTCCTCTTCTTAAAAAAATATACAAAAATAATATGACCAATGCAAACATAGGCTAAGATAAGTACAAAAACAACCATCATCCGTAGTTAAATAAATCTAGTTATTATAAATCTAGGAAATAAACATTCATTCCATAACCCAATAGGAAGAATAAAGAAAGCTAATGAATACCAAAACATCATCCAGATGAATAATAGAGACATTTTACCAAACAATAGCATTAAATATATTTATATACCAAACTAAAAGTAAAACAATGTGACTAACATCTCTAATACCAAATACAACTCAGCAGCCAAAGCAAAGAATATAAATCATCCCCAGTCCCCAGTCATAATTTATCTCAATTGATAACCACATTGCTAAACCATGTTTTAAATGCATTTAAATAAATATTTTTCTAGTTCAGCTTGTTTATAGGATTACATTTAAAGACAAGCAAAGCTCCATTTTGATTTTAACCAAAATACGATTAGCATTGAAAACCTTGTCAGCCTATTTAGCTTGAGTATAGGCATTCCATAATTCCCAGACAAAAATTGCATCCACTAAGTTACCAACATCGATTTTATTCTTCTTAGAGTGGTTGGTGCCATTCCAATTGCTCAACTTATTGGAAATGTCAGAGTAAGAGTCTCTTGGCTTAGAGATTTTGATCTTTCCCAAAACATCATTAGACTTTGGCCCTTAAAAAAACACATGATTTAAGGAGTCAATATGGTTACAACATGTGCACATTATCATAACCTCAACCCTAATCCCACACTTAAGAAACATCCATAAGAAAATAATGAGATGGGTTGGGCAAAGAAAGTTCCAAAACCATAGATTGACATCGAGAAGGCAATGAATGTGCACAAAATCTCATGCAAAAGTAAGATTGAATTTGGTATTTATACAAAATAAAAAGCGTCCCATCTAGCCTCCTTGAAAGATGGAGTTATTCTAATATTACACTCCCTCACATTTTTAAGTAAAGAATCATCTATAATACTCCAGTTCCACCCAGATGAGGTAAGAGATTGGGATTGACAAAATCATATTCATCTTCTAATATCCCGAAGAGAAACCAATTATCATACCAAAAGAATGAAGATGAATCCAACTTTTCCCAAATTATGAAATTTTCCATAAATTCTCTGTAATCTAGAATTCATCTCTCATGAATGGACTCCATAAATTACCCTTGACTTTATAAGGGTGCTTAGAAGCACAATACTTGGCTTTTAAAATTTTAGACCACATTTAGTAGAGATACAAAAGTGCCACCAAAGCCTTAGAGAGACATTCGAGAAAATATCCTTGAGTTTTATAATACCAATACCACCTTCATAAATAGGTTGGGCAATAGTATTCCAAGTTGACCAACATACTTTAGAGCCACTTTCCATAATCCACAAAGTAGATTTGTTTCTGTTGATGTTGAGCTTAGTTTTATGTTCTAAGTCATTCAAACTTTAAGCCAAAATTTTTATGGATATATGAGCTACAATAATAACTATAATAAGGTCATCGACATAAGAATTTACCACTTAAGCCAAATTTAAGAGTTTGGTATCACAAATTATAGAGTTGAATCTCTTCAACCAAACATCAAAAACCATGAAAAATATAATTGGAGAGAGAGGGTCTCCTTCTTAATACCTGATGGGATTTGAAAATACCTTTAAGGGAACCATTTAACTTAATAGAAAACAAATTTCTATTTATAAGACTTAGAATTAACTTAATACTAATGTGATTAAACCCCATGGCACCAAGAGTTTTTCAAAAAGCACCCAATTGACCGTATTATAAATTTTTTCAAGGTCAACTTAAGGACCAAATTATTACGTCTAACTTTCCAATATAGACTTTACATCTTTTATATTTCTATTTGGAATGAAGTCACTTTGTTTAACTCAATTACATCAAGAAGCATTTTTTTTAACATATTCACAAAAATCTTCAAATTGATTTTATTAAAACAAAAGCAAAGACTTGTACGTCTAAACATATCCCACCATTTGTGAATCCTATCCTTGGAATTGGAGTGAGGGTCAGGTGGGTGAAGAATTTAAGTATAGGAACATCACAGAAGATTTCAATAATGGCATCAATGACATCACCTTTGATAATATTCCAAAAACTCTTAAGGAATTCAGCAAGTAACTCATATGAGCTAGGAAGTGCAATGTCATGGATGTTAAAATTTATGTTCCAAATCTCATTCTCATTTGAATATTTAGTTAAAATAATATAAATTCAATGTTGATAGGATTTAGTCAAATAGAGTTGCTTTGGAGAACCCCATCAACTCTATTCTCTTTGTAGAAATCAGTTAAGAAACTAATAGCAGACTCAGCTAAATCCTTTTGGTAAGATAAAAGATGACCCTCATTGTAAGAGATCTTATCATTTTTGTTAATTTTTATTTTTTTATTAACCCAAGAATGATAGAACTTCGTGTTGCATTCTCCCTCACATTTCCATCTCAAACTAAACTTTTTCTTCTAGAAAGTCTATACATCATTATGATTTTAGATAAGGAGAGCATTAGCTTTAAGCAACTCCTCTCTATTGCCACAATTAGGATTCGAGTCATAAATACATTCAAGCTTAGAAACCTTATTTTCTAAGGAAGCTAAATTGGCAAAAATATTCCCCATAAAATCTTTGTTCCACTTAGCTAAAGCGATTCTAAGATGTTTAAGCATATGGGAAAATCTATATAACACATAAAAAATACACTCCTTATTCTAATATGTGGAGATAATATTACTACACTTGTCCCTTTTGATCCAAAATAGTTGAAGATGAAGATATTCTTAATATAGGAAACCTCCTCCCAAGCCTTGAAAAGTTAGGCTTTAGGGTCAGAGGATGAAGAATTAAATGGAGGTGTTAGAGAAATTTTGAAAATTGTTTATCCACTAATGATTAAACAATAATCTTTGTTAACAAACAAAATGTTTCCCATTGAACTACATGAAATGAAACACCAAAATAACAAAAATCATCCAAGTCACAATTAATCATGAAGGGGTTAAATTCAACCATAGAGTTGGAGTAGTTACAAGCATAACCTTTGTACTCAAAATTCCTTAGCACAACATTAAAATATCCTACCACCATCCATAGAATATTATATATATATTAAAATCCTCTTTAATTCAACTAGAGATTCGCTTTGAAGTATTGTCTTTGACTTTTAGTTTCTAGGTTATTTGTAACCACCCAACACCAATATGTAAGTGTTTTTTTATATCAATTTTTTTTTATAATTTCCTAATATATATATATATATATATATATATATATTACTTACAAAGATACTAACATTATTATGCAAAAGTTATATTAAGAAACATCAATGATGGGCCAACATGGAAGATGTTCTATTAATATTTTAAGAACCATAATGAAGCCCATAACTTTTAATATATTGTAGATAAGTTTTACATTGCTGTTATAATACATATGGCTAAGAAAATTAACTATTTATACTACCTTATTATTAATAATACTCACCAAACATAAATGAAAAACTTGATAAATTTCCAAAAGGATGGAACTTCCCAAATACTTAAATCATATTAACTTAACACTAGTAAACCTCTTTATTACTATTCACTAGAAAGATGGTACTAGAAGAGTTGAAACTAAACATTAATTACTACTAGTTAAAGATAATCATTGTAGAAGATTAATGAGCTAAGGGCTTACTATAAATTCATAAGTTGGCAGGCTAATAAAAAGTGTCTTTTAAATATATACAAGTGCACATTGTCTGAAGTAATAAGGAACAGTAAATTCTAGATTTATTGCTCAAGGATCAAATGATGGTTACTATCTACTCTTATTTTACTAATAATGCCTAAATGGTTAGTTAATGGTTTTTGTTTTAACCTAAACTCACACTATGATTGCAAATACAGTAAATCTACAATTAATTGAGGATCTTAAGAATGTTTAGGGAATAAGAGAAAATTAGGCAGATCAACTATGGTTCTTAGTTTTCAGTACATGTTGAGTTCAATTCCAATATCTTGTGTGAATCAAAATTTAGTGTTTCAAGGGGCTGCAAATTTGTGAACCCACTAATGATGTCTCATGAACATTAGTCACTCACTGCTAAACCCTAAGGCCATCTTTAGTTTATCTCCAAATGATACCCCTTGACTTAAGACCTTAAAATTATAATGGTAAATTCCTAATAATCTATTAGCAACCCATTTTTAGTGCACATGTGTAGCAACCTTAGGTTGTTACATAGTTTTAAAAAGCTTATTTTAGGCTAATAGCATCACCATTAGACTCTAATCAATATTAGGATAAAACCTTGAAGTTTTGAGGTGATTTGGAAATCTACTAAATATTTTAATATATTTAAGTAATTAGAAAAATAAGAAAAATATTATGACTTTTATTATAAAATCTAATAGCATTTTTAGATACGATACACCCAATTTAGCCAAGAGTCAAAATTATGGAATTTTTTGAGATCATTTGGTCAATATATGTGAATAAATGAAATTATATTAATTAATATATTATAAGCTAATTAATCTAATTATTTTTATTAATTTTGATAGTTAATCATTGAATTTCTGAATAGCAGGTGATCTGATGTTCTACTACAAGCACTGAACAGTCGATCAAGCGAATCACAGATGTTGGGCATTTGCATGATTAGATCAAATGACAAAAATTAGTTATATGTAAGCAAGGTCTTTTGTAAACACACACATTTCCATTTTAGTACATATGTGGTCTTCAGATCACTCTATAGCTTACCCTAGCTCAATAATTTCTACACAACACAATCCTCCACATGAAACCTTTATGAATAATGTTTAATGTTTAATTTATGCACAATGTCTGAATAAATGTTTAAGGGATTTAGTCTCAAGTGATGCAGCATTCAAGGATTTCAAAATTAATAATAAACAAAGTGATATCCATTATTTAATACTTCAGTTATTGTAGCGCCCTGCCCCGTCATTGCGCGCAAAGAGGTAAAATCATAATTCGGCGGCGGAGCGGTGCGCCACTCGGGGAGGAATATCCCGTCTCCCCGAATAGCTAAAAACCAAACCCATCTTGATGGCTGCTGACTCAACCTCAAGGAGGGTTGAGGGCTAGTACTTAAGATAAGAGTAGTATTCTTATCCTAAGTATTAGACCAATACATACATTGGATATAAAACACATGAGAAATCCAATATATGTATAAGATATCAGGTATTCTGATCACATCACAATACTAAGTATAAGTAGTATATAAATATAGTGCGGAAGCTAAAGCAAACATCTAGAAACATTCATCATAGAATCTGTATGAAAACAATCATCTCGGAAAAGAAAACAAAATATATCCAGAATTGTTACAAACATTTTACTGAAACACAGAAATGAAGCTAAGTACTGAACTAAAATAAATTAAGCAGAATAATAATACTAGGGAAGAGTCCACTAATGCTCCTCGGGCACCTCCTGGATCGCCTGGGTCTCCTCCTGACCTAGCTTAATACACTGCTCAAGATCTAGCAAATTACCGGATCCCTCAAAAGTACCCCCGTGTTAAACAATAAGTCTAGCACATCAAAGCTAATCTAAATTGTTCTAATTAATAATTTAACAATTACATATTGTAAATAAAACTACAGAAAAATTGTAAACGTAATTGAACGTATAAACTGTATAAAATTGTACAAAACTGAGGTAAAATAAAGTAAAGTAAAACTGAACTGTAACTGAATACTGAAAGTAAACCAAAAATTGTAATGGATCTAAACTGAGTAATAATATGTAAAACTATGTTGTACGTCACTAAAGCTATGCATCTGAATATGCCATAACACTGTATAAATTGATATGCAACCAAAATATCATTGAATTGTCATGAGTCATACGGTCCAGTATATACATACATCCAGTTGGGAACTGCAATGCTCATGCATCCTAAAATTCCTCAGTAAATGTATGCAACATTCCATAACCCATAAATCATTACTAATACTCATACATGAATACTGATACTCCAACATCATGATATGCTCATGCTCATGCTTCTAAACTATATGAGATAAATCCAGAAATCTAGAAAATATTTTGAAATCTGATAATGAATTCAAGGTCTCCATTATGCAGAATCCTGCTAAAAGGATTATGACTCCTAAATTCTAGTTCGATAATTGGTTAAAGTTGAGAGTTTACTTTAAAATCATTAAATGGGATGATTGTATACACATATTTAGCATATTTGCAAGAAAGGTGGTCCTTAACACTTAGTTTGATTAAGCCACCCTAATGAAGCGATCTTTGATAGGAGGCATCACCCAATGACGATTTGTATCTCAAGCAAAGTAAAATACCCAACTCACAATCACACATAGTGTCCTAAAGAAGGTGACTCAAATTACTTAGTTTGTTTAAGCCACACCTATTGAAGTGATCTTCGCTAGGAGGCATCACCCGATGGTGATTTGTATTTTAATCAAACTAAGGAATGAGTCCCTATTTATAACACTCTTAGTCTTCGAAGATTTACTCTAATGGGACTGTATTTGTCTAATCCTTCAGGATAGCACCAGGTCATAAGTCCACATTGGAGCAAATCAACCAATCCTAAATACTACTGAAATAATCTAGTACTATGGGTATACCCTAATATACCCAACCAATAATTTAGGTTCAAGAGATTCTATTTAATCAACAAGGATTTATCAAAGCTATCAATCGTTACTTTAAATGGGTGAGTCCTACACATGGTTCCAAGGATGTGATCAAAGGATCACTCAATATTGATTTCTATCGCAAGGGAGAAGTTCCATTCTAAGTGTTTTAGGTGGTTCCTACTGCAAGGTATCAAGATCAACTTCTAAGGTTATAAAGGATCATCTAAATTTTCTACCTCAATAAGTTACAAAAGTTCTTCCTACCTCAATATATCCATATTTAAGGTCTTTAAACATTTCAAGAACAATCCTATAGCAAGACCCTTGAGATATCACTTTTCTATTTCTTAAGTTAACATTCAAGGTTTACTCAATAGACTTGGATTAAAGTGATCAGATCGGATGATTAAGATTCATCTGATCCTTTTCTATTCTATAATCATTGCATAATCATTACAATCTTATTATCCATCTTATGCTAATAGTCTTATATAAGAGTAAATCAAAGATCTAAAGTTTAGGTTCAGATAATTTAATCGCACAGATTCAATATTAACCTTAGCACTTCTAATTCAATGATTTACGATCAATATCAAATCATATGCATTATTGGAAAAATGTCAATTGAATTATCTTACAATCAAGTTGATTGATTAAGGTGATTAATATTTAGATCTTAATCAAGACAAGTTAAGATTTAACCCCTAGCCTTACTAAAATTAAGACCAATGGTTAATTTAAAGATCAATTACAAATTAATACATTATTGGTATATTATTGATTTCAAATTTTGATTTAGATTAAGTATTATTTACTTAATCAAGTTATCAAGATTCTTTTGTTCAATTATAGTTTAATGTCAATTTAAGCATATTTAGGTGTCCAATCAAATATTAAAGTTCTCTAATATACACCCTAATATCATAAAAGCATATAAATATAAAGATGACATAAAATAGAAGGTAATTAAGGCTAACTAAATTCAAAATTAAATCAAAGGAGTTAGCACTTGATTACAAATTCTAAAAGACTTAAGTTTCATGCCATTTGGTTATTAAGATACACCTATTCAATATAAGCATTCAAAGATCCTGTTATTTAGCATTTGGCATAGTATACTTAAGGCATTTAAGGGGTCTTTGTATATATCATAAAATGGAAAATTTTCAAAGTTCATTATTACACAAATTTTATGGAATGCTCAGTTTTAACTAAACTAGGTTCAAATTTGATATAATTAAGTCCCACTAGTGTCTTAGGGACCTTAAAATATGAAAATAGTGAAGTTTCAGCCATTTTAGCCATTTCTGGGCAATTCTCGAATATTCTGGTCGCTACGGTGCGTTGTGGCACGCTAGAGCGCGCTACAGCGCTTTTGGGCGCTGGCACGGCTGTGGCACGCTATGGCCTGCTGCAGCGCTTTCGGCGCCGCTACTTTCGGGGTTGCGGCGCGCTATGGCTAGTGTCAGTGATGTGGCGCGCTTCAGCGCTTCCAGGTGCTGTGACGCACTACAGCAGGTTTCAGTGCTTGACTCGAAAGGCGGTCGCCATGGCACGCTATGGCACGCTACATTGTGCTACGACATATTTTCTTTATTTCATCAGATTATATTTTTATACATTGCAAGATTTTGGAGATGCTGCGGTACACAATAGCGTGCTACGGCACGCTATAGCGCACTGTGGCAAATCAGTTTCAACAACTTCGGGAGCTGCAGCGCACTGCAGCTCCAGACGGTGATTTCGCCAGTGTGAAACCCGGAAATGACCTACTTTCGAGCTCAAATACTCTCAATCCAGAGCATTCCATGAGCGGTGCCATATATCAATTTAAAGGTCTTTCCGATACTTTTCCATTGACACCACAATCAGCATGAACAGGTTATTCTAACTATATGAATAATGGAGATAAACATTCAAGTATACAAAAATTGAGGAAAACAGAGTATTTATTTTGCAAGGAAAACTGATGCCTTAATGAACTTTCATGGCTTCCATACTCAAACATGGACTTCTAAAGATACATATGAGCATGCTAAGAAATGAAATGATCAAGGAAGAAGAGCAAATGGGTACCTTTAGCCTTTAGGAAAGGAAGAAGAAACTGTGATTTCTTCAAGAACTTTGGAGGAAGAGAGCTCCTTCTTCAGCACAAAGCTCAGCAATGGCGGGGAAAGGAGGGAGCTCTCAGCTTTTGCAAAGGGGATAAATAAGAGCTGAACTCCTTCTTGAAGGAGGAGAAGAAATGATGAAGTAGGGGGATAGGCCATCATGAGCCTAGGAAAAGGGAGGAGGAGGCCATTATGCTTACCTAAGGAGGGCATGGGGAGCTGAATATGGAAGGGGGCTATCAGTAAAAGCAATTAAGAAAATTGATTTTTCTTAATTAATTAATTATTTTCTAAATTGCTAAAAATTCAGATTAAATAAACGCACTCCGAAAATTCCCAAAAAATTCACCCCTAGCTAATTTGGGGGTGAGGAATTCAACGGCGATGTCAGAATTCGATTTCGAGGTTTATTTAATTATTCCATTTTTGTGTGCAATTAATTACATTAAAATATTTGCAAAAATCCAATGACTTCCAAACGTGTCCAAAACATCACCCCTAGCTAATTTGGGGGTGACGATCACAACGGTGAAGTCGAATTTCAATTTTGAGGTCAAATTAAATATTAAAATAATTCAAAATATTTGATTTAGCTCTAAATCGCACCTAATCTTTGGGGATTGGGTCTAATGACTAGATGAACTTAATTAAGATACGGTTAAGCTAAAATTAAGCTGGGTAACAACCTTAAGTTATTACAGTTATCTAGCTTAATGATTGAGGCTAATCAAACTCTCAATTGACTTAGACATTAATCAAACATTTCAGTTAATTAAAGTATCATATATATAAATATAAATATATATATATATATGTATATATATATATTAGTGTGGTTTTGAAAATAGTGTTTTACTTAAGGTATGATTTAGATGACAAAATAATTTATTTATATATAAGATTACACCTTAAATTCCTATCTAAATCTAGAACTACAATTCTCTAACTTTCCTATTTAGACTCATTCTCTACTAGATGATGGAATATCCTAACTTACCTATGCTAATGGTTTCACTAATTCACATTCTAATTTTAAGGGATTTTATAATTCATATTACATACAATCTTAGCTCTATTTGCCCTCTAATCCTTCTAACTAAATGTTCACTATTCTTAACCTTTATCAATATCTTCCTTAACCTACACTTATTATCCACTAGCAAGATATGCTTAGCTCCATGACAGTCTAACCTTAATTTAATAGTCTTATCAATCTACTAGTTCAATTTGGTAAGACTTAATGGATGTTCTTACTTGGGATAAGATTATCTAAATCTAACTCTTACTAGTTTACTAATATAAGGTTTTCTCTTTCTTCCTAAAATTCTAACTCTCATTATCACTTAAGCCTGTGGCACCCAATCAAATATGGAGCCTCAGTAAGGCTCAGTCAAGCCTGATTGAGGCTTAGCAATCTTTGAAATGAAATGAAATAGCTAAACGCAACCTTAAGGAAGTAAATCACAATCTTAAACAATGGGATGGAGTTGTACCTTTCAATCATCTTCTTGGTTTAGGGTTATGTTCAGATAGGTCCTCAACAGTATGAACTCTCCTACGATGGACCGAGCAGTTAAAATGCAAATATCCATGAAAAAAGATTCAGAACTCTAAATTGGGCTAGGAGCAACGGTTGCGGTACGGCCACTACCAGTTCCCGATCGGGAGATGCGTACAGAAAACCCGATCTGCCATCTGATTGTTTGCGATGTGGATGGATGACTGGATTGAGCCCTTCAATGTGCAATCATCTGATCTACTTCAAACACACCATTAGATGGTCGAGATTAAGCGTGCCTTAGGGATTGCAAAAATAGGGAAATTGATTAATTTAAATAATTAATAATTAATAGAATTTTAAATAATCAAAATTAATATATCTAAAGAGATCCAAAAAATCCCAAAAATTTACCCTAAGCTAAATCAAGGGTGAGGAACTCATAAATGTAGTCAAATATATTATCAGAGATCAATTTAATTGTTTTAACTTTCTTAGCAATTAAAATATATTAAAATATTAGAGGAAATTTTGATGACTTCCAAAAATTCCTAAATTATCATCCCTAGCTAATTTGAGGTGAGGAGTTCAATGGCAAACTCTAATTTTGATTTGGAGATCAAATTAATTTCGTTAGTTTCTAGGATATTTAAATTGCTCAAATTATTCACTAAAAATGAAAAACCTCCAATGCACATCAAATATCAGATGTTTGCTCCTAATGCTATTAAAAGCCTACTGGCGATGGTTTTAACCTAATTTGAAGTTTAAAACTAAGTAGCAACCATAAGTTATTACAATGCATCTGAAATATCCAAAGCTATTTGAAAATCCAGGTACCCTTATTCATGTTTCCTATCCTTAATTTTGCAAATTTCTTACCCTTCTTAGCTATGATGTCGAGGGCGACATTGCTCTTAAGTTGTGGAGTCTGTAATAACCCTATGTTTATACCTTGTCTAATATGTGTTAAATATATCTTAAAACTTATGTCATTAAGTTCTAATCATCATTAGGATTAAACCCTGAAAATTTAGGATCCATCGGAATCCATTTGGATCAATTAGCTAATTAGTCAATTTAATGACCTAAAAAATTAGCCAAATTAACTAGGGGTGAAATTTTGGGAATCTTTAGAGGTCATTTAGGCTTTAATTCAATTAAAATTAAATTGAAATATTGCACATAATGAACCCTAAATTGAAATAATTGCAGTTAAAACCCTCTAGTACTCTGCTGATTGCCCAAATTGGATGTGCAGGCTGACAAACTGTAAATTACACGTCTGCTCTTGCACGCAAGTGTACGTGGTCTGAAGTAATAATTTGGAATGTGAGTTTTAAGATTTATCATCCTCAGGGAATTGAGTGTTTTGATACTAAGGTATATCTATGTTCAATAATGTTTAAACTATGTGTGTTTTGTGTAAATGGTTCCTAAACAAGCACAACAAGTCTCAGTAGAAGATAACTATAATAAAAAGAAGAGGAGAGTTGGGTCTCTCCCACAAGATATGTTAGAAGACTTTTGTATGAGGTCCCTCAAGCAATTCTTTTCTCTTTACTTAATATTTAAATCAAGTGCACATTATCCTCCTTAGAGTTTAACTCCAAGATTTATAAGTTCAAATCTTGTGCACAAAATGAACACAGAGTAAGTTTTATTTCTGTATAAAGACCCTTATAATATTTTAGGCTATTGGTTTTCCTCTCATTCCTAGATTATAGATATGAGAGTTGTTCTATATTTAAGATCTTACAAGAATTGATTCGGCTAAGAGCATCACGCGCGTCATGCGCAGTTCAGATGAGAGAGTGATTTCATTTGGGCTGAATGACTATGTCACCTCGTTCACGAGCTCTCAAAGAATTCATTCCCTCCCTTCACGTATGCTGAGCAACGGAGCTTCTTTAGTGGGTTTTAGCTCACACGCTTCAACTCTTGAGTTGGGCATGGTTCAAGGTGCACTATGCTCAAGAACTTTCTCACATATTTCTAAGCTCTTATGCACTCATGATTCCCTCATCAAAACTAAGGGTGAGCTATGGAGCACAAGACTTTTTAGTCTTGAAGTTATTTAGTTCCTTTATCATTTGGTCCACATTCAAGTCCACAATAGTCCGTTTAGTTTCTTTAACAAGTTATTAGTTTACAAATTTCATTAAAGCTTGAGGAAATTTTCATACACAAAAGTCTCTTTCAATTCATGTACGATTGCTCCAACCCTCCCCAAGGGAAGTTTAGCTCTCCATTACACTAGAGATAAAGAAGAACACATACATGGATAAAGACCTTTTCATGATCAACTAAGAAAAATAAAAAGATAAGAGTTAGAGAGTACTAGGAATGTTCCTTGATGAAGTTATCTGGATTCTCTTCTTCTTATTCTTCGTTGCTTCTCCTAGGTCCGTAGTGCTGCCTTTCTTCCTTCTTCTCTTTAGCAATAGGAGTTCTTCCACCCTTGGTAAGTTCTCCTTCTCTTCTATGCAGCCCTCTTCTTACTTAGGATGTTAGTGAGCCAAGTTGGGAACCCTTCTTAAGTCAAGAAGAGATGTATTTATAGAGGGGCTGCATTCCTCTCCATTTCTCTTAACTTCTACACTTCCCTCTTAAAAATTGGTTGTGATCATTTCAAATGCAACTTGAGGGGTGAAATGACCTCTACTTATCAATTCTTTAATTTTCACATCACTTCAAGATATCCTTTCTCTATTAAAATTAAATCTACTGCAGAAGGAAAGATGACTGGGAGACAAGGAGCAGGTTGGGGGTCATGTCCCAGCCATAATAAATGCCCTGTCCAAACAAACTTTTGGCGCGCCGCTGTGGCGCGCTGTGGTGCGCTGTGGCATGCTGTGGCATGCTACAATGATCTATTTTCGTAAAGTGGTTTGCGGTGACGCGCTGTGGCGTTCTGGGCTTTTTCTCAGATGGTCTGCTATAGTGCGCTGTGGCGCGCTACAGCGCCAGAATCCTGCAATTTCTCCTGTAAGTTCTCCCGCTCTAGCGCGCTGTAGCACCAGAGTCCCGCAAGTTCTCCCACTGTGGCACACTGTAGCGCCAGAGTCCCGTAAGTTCTCCCGCTTTGGCGCACTGTAGCGCCAAAGTCCCACAAGTTCTCCCGCTGTGGCACGCTGTAGCGCCAGAGTCCCGCAAGTTCTCTCACTGTGGTGCACTGTTGTGCCAGAGTTTTGCGAGTACACCCACTGCAGCGTGCCAGAGCGCACTGCAGTGCGCTATAGCATGTTACAGTGGTTTTCTTCCAGAAATTTTAGAAACTTTATAGAATTGTTCAGAAATTGCAAGAGAGGCATTTTTCTTGAAAAATAGGTAGAATTTGATCAAGGAAGCATTTTCAATATCAAAAATGAAAGAGATTTTTTCTTTAATTAGGATATAAATTATGGATTCATCATAGGCCATGGGAGATCCGCTATGGAGCCCCTTCCAAATGATAACAAATTTTGGTGCAATCGAGCCATTCATTCCTACAGATCAGATGGTTCAGATCTATCGTTCAACCGATCATTTCGCTCTGTCGCATTTGTATCATTCTGCCTTATCCTTCAATCAATCAAATGAGCCACAATGCTCTTGGTACTATTCAGTTTTGTCCTAGCTGTGAATTATCCCTAAAAGCGAAGATCCTTCATACGAGCTATGTCATACATGTCCCCCATTCCCTATCCACCTCACCAAAGTTATTAGTTCCCATTGCTTCAAATGAGGAAACCCTCCATTAGGCCACTTTAGCTCAGTCTTATCATTGTTGGCAGTAGAAGGCTACTCATTGGGTCAAACCTAAGAACCATGGACTGATCTTCCTGAGCCTCCATAGGCTATAAAATGGCACCCAACTCCTCAGTGAGCCTCTTTGCTCACTGAGAGGACCCCAATTGTCAAACTTTACTTTGTACCTTGACCACTCCTTCCCTCTCTGATTCTTGGAAAATCTAGCTCTTACTCCAGTGTGTAAGTGGGCATGACTTGATGTTCAAGTCCCAAAAGCCAGCTAGCAACTCATGGAAGCTCCAGTGATCGAGTCCAGCTCCAGGTCTGCTACTAATCACATGCAATTCACAATTCTCCTCCTCTGTTCACATACGCCACTTCCTGATTAATGAACTTTTGTTATGTGGAATTAAGGGTGCAAATGTCAATTGCAAACTAGCCGAGGATGATTGCTAGTGATGATTGAGATCAATCGAATCTGATCAAGCATCAATCAACTCTATCCTTTATAGTTGGGTACATTTCCGAAGCCATAGTAGCTCCCCTCTGATCCAAACCATCCCCCAAGTCATGGAGGTGCTCGCTGGATCGATCATGGCACAAGGTTGGAGTCAAGAATGAGTCATGTCATAATGGTGGTGTGGCAGCCCAGTGTCAAATTAGATGTCCTGACCCAACACTGAGTGCCACTGTAGTACTTAATACTGGAATAGTATTTTATAACCACTATTAAGCACTACTTAAGGAAAATGATCTATAAGATAGGAAACATAATTGCATTTCTAAGAGTAAAATGCATTCAATTCCATTACTTTCATCCCAAAAAAATAAAAGAAAAATATTTGTCTCAGATTTAAATAAATACTAGGTTTCATACAATATTTAAGTTTACAACATTTTTAATTAAAAAAAACCATCATCATCACATAATAAAAAATAAAAGCAAATAACTCTATTAAGTCTTTAGGCTTGCTTCTAATCCTCCAGCTCCTCTCCTGGTTCACCAGCTTGCTCCACTCCAGGCTCCTAATCTATCATATTTAGTTTTTAGTACGGTAGGGCACAGCCAATCAAAGATAAACAAGTTGTTAGACTTATAAAGTCTAAGCACATTTTAAGTTATCTAACTATTTTTGTGTTTAAGGATATCACAAATTAGGTTATGCAATTTAAGGAGCATAATGCAGCATAAGCAAGAATGTAAAACTAAAACTATAAGTAAATGACAAATAAAAATAAAGCAAGTAAATATGCTATGCCACACCAAGCATTCCTACAAAAGAGAGGTTAAGCAATAAACATTTATAAAAGTGTTGTGTAAGACAATTTCTAACAACCTATATGCAAGTTATAGTAATGGAAACAAAGCTGAATTATAATAATTAAAAATGAACTATAAGAGAATGTTAAAGTAATTTATTATTATTGAATATTCTATTATATTCTGTGGGCTCATGTAGAACAAAAGGACGAGTTAGGTAAGTCTACCTGACTATCTATATTGATTTCTCATGTATAAACACATATTCCTCCTCAATGACATGTGTGATCTCTTGATCACTCCATAGCCAGGCCTGGCTCAATGTCTGTACAGACTAATCCACCATGAGTAAAACCCCTTCTTAATTTAATTTATAGTTATTATGCAATGTGTATGATGACTGGCTAAGGTTTTAAAGCATAATAATATTCAAAGAAAATTTGCCAAAGAAACTAACTAAGCAATTGATATCCCTTTGTTGCCTAATTTTAATTATCTACCTTAATGATTGGGGTTAACTAAACCTCTAATAGACTTAAGACATGGGTCTTAAATCAATTTTTAAGCGTGTATATATATATATATATATATGAAAATCTTATTTAATAATTTTGAAAATAAGGTTTATAAGTCTATAATTATAAATAACACTTATGACTCTCTGTCCTATTCCTAAGGTTACCATTCTCAAGGTTCATTACTTAAGCACTAGCTAAGTTCATAGAATGAAATGATCTAACTTAAGAATCTAGCTTAGGTTCTATGGTTCAATCTATCTCAAGGAACTTCTAAGGTCTGAGCCTTACCAATAATTCATCAAAATTAGGTAAGACCTAAGGTTTCCCATAAGCTTAAGCTAAAGAATCTAATATTATGATACATAAAAACACTTATCTAAATGTTTTAGATATCCACTAATTTGTCAAATTCTCTTATCGATTCATAAACTATCTCATAAGAATCTTAGTTCATCCCTACATGACCTATTCTTCTAAACACCCCAATATACGATCTTCCTAAATCACCTAAAGGATCATCCACCTCCATTCACTTACCTATGATAATTAATTAAGATATAAAGGCTCAAGCTACTCTACTCTAGGGCTTATGAGTTCTACTTAGCTTCCCAATGTTCAATCCTCCAATTTTATATAGTATTAAACTCCTAAGAAGAAAATCTTGCAATTGCTACCCTATCTAAGTATAATTACATTCTCTATAGCATAATAAGAGTAACTATAATGAGTGAGCTTATTTTGGGGTTGATTTGACCTAACTAGGGTTTAACTTAGGTTAATTAATGTTCAAAATATGATTAGCAAAAATAATGATCAAAATGTAAAATGAATGTCACCTAATATTCTACACCTTGCACTTTAGGATATAACATTTCTATATTTGAATCAATGGTTGCAAAGTTATGAGCTAAATAAGATTCTAAATATATTATTAAATTAATTACTATTATTTAAATTGCACGCACACCAAGCCCTTAGTCCCGGGTAGCACCCGCATGCATGCGGCGCGATCTCGCGTCATGGCCCATGATAGTGTTGCGCATGGCAAGTGAGCCACGCAGCACTATACACTATCCTGGTCGATATATGAATTTTTGAAATCTAGAAATCTAGGGTACAATAATACTCATCATACAAGATGTCTCACATAGCATAGCACATACCAAAATGTAGCTATCAATACACCCTACTGTTGTGTTGTGGAGACCACTTAGTCCATCATGGAGATGCTAATAGTACTCCGGTGAGCTTCTGGGAGGTTTTGAGGAAATTTGGAACAAGGTGTGAAGTCAGGAACAACATAGATGCAACAGCTCGCTGCAACGCACCTTGGCAGTCTCTCACTGAAGATAGAGGTGCTATCGCTCGCCTCAGTGGTCAGCAGACAAAGAAGTTGGCACTACAGAGCGTCATAGAGGAATTTGATGCTATAACACGCCACATTGGATTTAGGCGCTATAGCGCACTACGGTAGCAGGCAACCCGAGAGGTGAACGCTATTGCGCTCCGCAGTGGCAAGCAACCCGAGAGGTGGGTGCAATAGTACGTCGCAAAGGCAGGCAATCCGAGACCCAGGTGCTATGGTGCACCATAGCGCCTAACAAAGTTCTACTCTGGTTCAGGTTTCGTCCTAAGTAAATTGGAGGGAATTTTGAACCATTTGGGGTTCAAAATGAGCTGGGTACTTAAGGGAATATGTGGAGGAGTTTCCCTTGCAAGTTTAGAGTGTTGGCATCTCAGCTTGGAGGCTTTGGCTATTGTGAGGAGGAGATCCTAAGGTGAAGCCCAAAGAAAGCTATAGTTTAAAAGAGTTCTTGCATATTGGAGAAGATACTCCTGGTGGTGGCTGCTTTCTCTCCTCTTCATCTTAGAGTAAGAGCTTGTGTTTCCTATCAAAGGTTAAGCACTTTGTAACTCTGTACTCTTCAAGATTCTTAGTGCATATTTTTATGGCGAGGCTCCGCAGTTTTTCCCATTCTTGGGTTTTTAACGTAATTTGTTGTGTTTGGAAGTTTGTGTGATTGAGTTTGCTTCGCATGCATGTGCTGCGATTTCTATTCTTTGTGGATCTGTAATTTCAAATTTGCTTACTAACCTTCAACGCAACTCTAGTTCTCAATCAAGTGCACTAATCAAACTGCTTCCACTATATAGTGTCTCAGTGATTGCAAGGTTTATTTTCTTACCAACAAGTGGTATTAGAGTGAGGTTACCTTGATGGTCCTAGGGTTTGCTATTTTAGTGGGAGCAATGGCTGACAAGATGAGACACAAGATAGAGAAATTCAGTGAAACAAACTTTGCATTCTGGAAAATGCAGATGAAGGATCTGCTTTACCAGAAGAAGTTATATCTTCCATTAAAAGGAGCCAACTAAGAACCTGCAACTATGACTAACAAAGAGTGGGAAGTTCTGGATAGAACTGCACTAGGTTTGATTCGTTTATCCTTATCTTCTTCTGTTGTTAATGAGAAAACTACTGTAGATCTCATGGAATCCCTAACAAGAATGTATGAGAAGCCCTTAGCTTCAAATAAAGTTTTCTTAATGAAGATATTGTTTAACATGAAGATGATGGATATCTATTCAGTGACTGACACCTCAATGAGTTCAACATAGTGATGAGCCACTTATTTTGGTGGGCATTAGTTTTGTTGATGATGTTCGAGCTTTCTTGTTCCTCTATTTATTGTCAGACAGTTAGGATAGGCTGGTTACATCCATCAACAATTCATCAACAATTCATCAAGAAATGCATTACTAAGATTTGATGATATTATCCAGCTTGTGCTGAATGAGTAGGTGTAGAAGAAATCCCATGGGTAGGCATCCACCTCAGTGCCGAATTCTGAAAGTAAGAGAAGACATACTAATAGGAGACATAACACAAATAGGTTAATGTCTCTATGAGGAAAATAAGACATGGAAAACTAAAGCCAAATTGCTAGAACTGTGGGAAGATAGGTCACTTAAAGAAGGACTTCCCTACCCTAAAAAAGCTAAGTGGTGGAGGTAAGATTATAAACACCACTGTGAATGTTTCAGCTGAGGAGGATCAGGATACATTGTTCCTTTCACTTGTCAACACGGAGTCCTGGGTAGTGAACTCGGGCTCATACTTTCATACGACTTCACCGAGGAGTGCCTTCAAGAATTACACTAAGGGTGACTTGGGGAAAGTATATCTTGGAGATGACAGGGCTTGCGACATCATTGACAGAGGTGATGTGGATATTCAACTACCAAGCGGTGCAGTTTGTAAGCTCAAAGATGTTAGACAAGTGCCATGTCTAAAGAGAAATCTATTTTTTATGAGCTAATTAGCTAGAAAGGGCTACACTTATTTCACTAGAGACTCATGGAAGGTCACCAAGGGTACATTCATCACTGCACAAGGCAATATGGAAGGTACACTTTATTGATCAATAAAGTGTCTAATTATGTTGCAGCTGAAGAAGAGATAGATGTGGATCTTGTCACTGGAGGCTTGGCCATATGAGAGAGAGGGGATTGAAATCCCTATATTTAAAGGGGAAGCTCCAACAACTAAAGTCAGTAGACTTGAAATTTTGTGAAGACTATGTGCTGGGAAAATAGAAGAAGGTTTTATTATCCAAGGTTGGAAGAGATCTAAAAAGTAAGAAACTTGAGGTGGTGTATACAGACGTGTGGGGGCCAGCTCCTACCTCATCCATAGGTGGAGCCACATATTTCATCACCTTCATTTATGACCCTACAAGGAAGGTATGGTTTTACTTTCTAAAATATAAATCTGATATGTTTGATATGCTTGGAAAGTGGTTAACTTTGGTGGATAACGAGACAGAATTAATGTTTAAATGCTTGAGATTTGATAATGAAGATGAGTATTGTGATAAGGACTTCAAGGAGTTCTGTGCCTTGAAAGGCACCAAGAGAGAGTTTACTGTTCTAAAAACACCACAGCAAAATGGTGTTGTAGAATGGATAAACAAAATGATCATAGAAAAATCTAGGAGCATGAGACTACATACAGATCTCCCAATGCAGTTCTGGGCTAAAGTTGTTAACACAGTTGTTTACTTGATAAGTCGGGGACCTTCCATACCCTTGAACTTCATCTTATATTCCGAGATAGGATGACTACCTTGCTTCATTCTTAGCAATATGTCTTTGATTAAGTTCTGAGTTGATGGAGGGAAGAACTCTGACTTGAACATCTCCACCAATGAATCCCAGGAGATATCCTCAATGTCATAGTCGATGAAATGGGTGTACTAGATATTATCCCGCTAGTACTCGGCTTTTTCATAAAACATGTGACTTGTGAGATGAATTGCCACCTAGTTGGGACACTTGTCTCTGATCAGATCTTCTCCACCATCTTTAGCCAACTAGCTATATCAATGGGGGAGAGGTTCTCGTTGAAGGTTAAGGGTCTCAACCTTAGAAATTGGTGCAAAAGTCCATCAATAGATTGATGAGATATGTGGGGAGCTTAAGGGGAAGTGCTACTGGTGCTGAAACAGCCGAACATGGGAGTTGAAATAATTGGACGCTCTCAAACAACCTAGCTCAAGACTCGCTGGAATGTATGTGACTTATCGTATTCCGCAAACTAGGTGTTGTTGTCTTCCCTTGGTTTTGTCAATTAACTATTAAATGGAGCTCATTCAAAACCCTAGATCAACAATAGTACAAGGCTAGGTATTTCACCATTTTGAATCTAAACTATAAAATAGATTCTCCTTACATTACAGTCGAGGTCACCCGGAGGGATATGTAATTGTGAGACATCAGGGTACTATAAGCCATAATAAAGATAAATAAGCAAAAGAGATTATGAGACGCTAGTCAAAATGGAGGGTAGGATCTATCAACAATTGCATGAATCCTTGATCCTTTGCTTCCTTTTGATCTTCAGTTGATTGACAAAAATCTTTGACCGATAATAAAGATGTTATTACTTCGATATTTCCAGGGATTTGGACATGGTTACTTTTGGATTTCATCCTCACCTGACACTTAAGTAAACTCCAATGATGTTGCTTATTTAGTGCAAGCTTTAAGATGGTGCATGTAGTCAGGCTCAGTGTCAAGATAAAATGTCTTCGATAAATCCTACCCTACTGTGTGGCCTTCGCACCTCAGTTATTATAATTTTTTGTTTTTGTCCAAGATAGGTTAATTTCAAGTACTTGGCACTTTGGTGTAAAGTGCTATCAGATGGCATTCTCAAGATCACTCTGTGGCTGGGTCACTTAAATTTGGGCAGCCGTATACCTAGTTGCACTTTGGCTCTATTTTTTTTCCTTTCATGTTTATCATAGGGCCAGACACCTTTGTAGCTCCTTTATAGTGCATCCCTCTCTCATTTCAAAATGGAATAGCCATCTTTCATTTGATCCTTAGTGACTCAAGAGGATAGGTGGGGCAGACTCTAACTAGTCAAGTCCATTGGTTCAGGGCATGGAGCATACCATACTAATCTTTGAATTGAACAACCAGCAAAAATAAGTTAGCCGGCTAGCCCACCCACAAACTTGCCTAAACCAAAAATGTTTGAGCATCAAAATGAAAGTAGTGGGTGGTTCTCATTTATCAAATTGAATATCATGTCTAAAAAATCAAAGCTAAGATTAGGGCTAAGCACTTTAGTAAGCCAGAGAGCCTTTAATTCGATTTCGACATCCTATTCGCTTAAAATGGGAATCTTTAGCTTAGCTTCTAAATAGGCTCTTGTCTATTAGTTTTTTTGGCAATAATTTCTCCATGGAATATCGGTACTTCTATTCTATTAGGTAAAAGGAATCTTTAGGTTATAAAGCAAATAAAAAATTTTACTAGAAATTCTTCTTCTATTATGTAATTGTGAGACGCTAAACAAAATAGATTACCTCAAAAGATTTTGGTAGTTCAATTGTTAGTGTTAGGTCAACTAATGGGAAAGAAATTAAAAGCAACTGAGAACAGAACCTACCTAGAGGTCTAAATGATGTAGTTAGGTCAACGAATTATGAAGGCGGAGTCTTGCCTATTGCCTAGGAGAGTCCGTACTTACTAGATTTTGAACAAGATTTCACAAAGTTCAGTTATGGTTATGTAAAACTATGCTAAATTCAATCCTTAAACAAAAGCACATTAGCATCATTCCATTCCAAACAAAGAGTCCTTGGCACAAATTTCGGCACTCCAAAATAAGATATCAGATGGAGAAAACCTCAAAATTGCCTTTCCGCTTTGACCCCCCCTAACCTAACCTGATTTGATTTGCTGCCCCCTGAACCCCAGCTCGAGAGAAAGCGCCTATCTCTGAGTCTTAATGGCCATCAGAAATCTTCTTAACTAGAGCGAAGAATATTCTCTGAGTCTAAGCTTAAGTTTTCCTTAGAATAATATGACCATTCCCTCCTAAAGACTTTCTTTAACAATGATCGCTCAACAAGAGAACTAAAGGCTTGAAATCCTACCATACTGGGTGGCTTGACCAGAAAGACTAATTTAGATGCAGAGACTAGTCATAAATCTCTTATATTCCTTAGAAGATTCAAAATAGCTATTTTGCTTTTCTTAACACAACTATGGTTTTAGACAAGAATTGAATGGATTTCTCATGCATTCAAAATATTATCTACATGTAAAGATAAAGAGTGATGCTACGAAGTAATGTAAGTTTCTCTAAATAAATTCAAAGCTATAAAAAGCTAAATTCCATCAACCCTAGTCAGCCTTAGCCAAGCCTAAGAAACCGGCAGCCTTTAGACCATGAAACCTAAACCATATATATTTGACTCCAAGAGCCTGGTTGTTCAACCTTTATAACTGATCTTCTTTAGCATCTAAACCATCTATTCTATAGGTTAAAATCTTGATAACCCATCCCTTACCTCCTTCTTAGATCCTACCCGAAGGGTGACCTTCGATTCATTATTATCTCTTCATATATTCGATTCTACTCTCATCTCAAAGAACAACTTTCACCTTTGTAGCCTTCTTTCTCTTTCTATAGTATGTAGGCTCACTCTTAAATAGTAAAAGATTCTAATCGGAGGGTGGATTCTACTAGAGTCTCAGAATGTCTATGACTTGCGTCTCACTATTCCCTATCCTTCTCCTTAGAGTTGAACCGAATGTCAGAGATAGTGAATTGAATTAGCTACTAAGCTATGAGTTCTGTGCTTATAGTTGGCTCAAGGTCTTAAGCATCTGAGGGCTCTCTCCTATTTGGTAAATTCCAAAGCCAAGGATCAGTTAATAATCTGAATAGCTACCTTTTGTTTTGATTTTGAAGTAGAAAGAGATAGGCGCAGATAGTCTTTTCCTTAGCTCTAGGAATGAGTAGCATAGAGCTCATTCAGCTATCTTACTTGAGCCATACCATGCAGTTGGTAGTACCTAAAAGAGAAAAGGGCATGTATGCAGAAAAAAGGATCTTAGAGTGAGATGCTAGCTTTATTCTTTCTTAATAGTAAGAGTCAAATGTATTTGAATGTATGTAATTGGGATCTCGAAATAAGTGAGGGTAACATGAGTTAGGTGAGACGCTAGTCGAAGAATGATCTCTGTCTCTAGTAAGCCTCATCGCCTTTTTCTATTAGGCTCATTTAGATTGAGGTAGTAAGCTCACTTCTCAAGACTTCTCCTCTCATCTCATATCAAAGTACAATCTTCAATCCTGAATTCAATTTCTGGTATTAGGTTATGCTCATCTCTCTGCAGAGCCTATCGGCTATCCCCTTTCTCCTCTTATCTTACTCCTTCTCTTCATAGTGAAACCTACTTTTCTTGCTTTTGGAGGCTCCCCATGCTGGTACTAGTTCAAATTGTTTGGATTGGTAAAGTGACTTGGCTTTACAAGAAAGCCAAAACCAGCTCAGAAAGCTCAAATCTTTCATGGTATCTTATAGTGCAAGGAATCCTATGGGATTAGCTCTTTTAATAGTTATGGGATGAGAATGAGTTCCAACTTTGATATTTTCTCTATCAAGAGATCTAAGCTAAGGGTATGACCAATGAGATTTGTGAGATCAGAGTAGAATAGAATTGAGATAGTCTGAACCCTCCAGGTAGGTGAGTGAATATACTTTGGCAATTAGCACACCCTCTAGAGTACAAAATAGTGAGACACTAGTCGAAGTAATCGTTGAGCTGATAAGAGAATCTCTTGGCTCTTACAGAGAGAGTGAATCTATTATTGAATCGACTTCTGCTCCTGTACTTAATATCCTATAATTCTAATTCGAATAATGATAATAATAGTTAGCTAATTTGATTAAAAACATATAAAAAGTAGTCTCTTTCTCTTAAGTGAGCTCGTGACTGACTAGTGGTTAAGTTTTCCTGCCCCCTTCACTTAGAGTTCATTCCATCTCCTTAAAATACTATTTAAGATTAAAAAGTTAAATAAAAAGAAAGACTAATCTATATAATAGTTCCTTACCCTTACTTCCTTTCTCCCTACGCATCGGGTCCAAACCCGAGTGTCAGGCGCAACGGCATGCCGTAGCATCTGGCAGAAATCTGCTTTAGTCCAGGTTATTTCCTAGGTATATTTTAGGGCATTTTGGACCTTTTAGGGTTTGAATTTCAACTGGTTACTTAAGAAATGAAGTTGGGAGGAGATAACAATGGTTGGCATTACAGTTTGGAGGCTAAGTCTTATTGTGCAGAGGAGATTCCAAGGTGAAGCCTTAAGGAAGCTATTGTGCAAGATATCCCTTGCATGTTGGAGGAGAGACTCCTAGTGGTGGCTGCTTCTTCTCCTCTCCATTTTAGAGTAAGAGTTAATGTACTTTAGCTAAGGAGATAAACTTTTTGTAACTCTATAACCTTCTAGTCTTTCTAGTAGATTTTTTTATGGTGTGGCTTCGTGGTTTTTCCCATTTTTGAGTTTTTCACATAATCTTTGGTGTTTGGATACTTTATGTGTTGTGATCTTTTACATGCATATGCTATGATTTTATTTTTTTAATTTTGTGACTTAAAGTTGCTTGGTAACTATCAACACAGCCCCGATCCTAAATCAAATAGAGCGCACTCTATCAAATTGCTTCCGCTACAAATATTGTGTGCTGGAAGTTCTTTGTGCTCAAATTATACCAACAAGTGGTTTCAAAGTGAGATTGCCATGTTGGTCCTTTAAAGGGTTTGCTATTTGAGTGGGAGCAATTGCTAAAGAGATGAGACCAAGATTGAGAAATTCAACGAACAAACTTTGCATTCTTGAAAATGCATATAAAGGACCTACTCTATCAGAATAAGTTATATCTTCCATTGAAAGGAACTGATAGAAAACTTGCAACTATGACTGATGAAGAAAGGGAAGTTCTTGATAGAACTGCACTATGTTTGATTCATTTAACATTGTCTTCTTATGTTGCTTTTTAACTTGTTAATGATAAAACTATTGTAGATCTCATGAATGCTCTGACTAGAACGTGTGAGAAGCCCTCTACTTTGAATAAAGTATTCTGATGAAAATATTATTTAATTAGAAGATGAGGGATGGCTATTCAATGACTGAACACCACAATGGGTTTAACACGATGATGAGCCAGTTAAGTTCAGTGGGCATTATTTTGATGATGAGGACTGAGCTTTGTTGTTCCTCTCTTCATTCCCAGACAATTGGGATGAGCTGGTTACAGCCATCAGCAATTCATCAAAAAATCTGTCATTGAGGTTTAATGACATAGTCGAGCTTATGCTGAATGAGGAGGTGCAGAAGAAATCTCATGGAGAGATATCTACCTCAGCACTGAATGCTGAATGCAGGGGAGACACACTAAAAGGAGACATAACATAAATAGGTCAATATCTCGATGTAGAAAATCAAGACCCCAAAAGACAAAGTCAAATGGCTAGAATTGTAGAAAGGCAGGTACTTTAAGAAGGACTACCCTACTTTGAAGAAATCAAGTAGTGGTAGTAATATTATGAACCACACTGTGAATGTTTTAGCTGAGGAGTATCAGGATGCTTTGATCCTCTCACTTGTCAGCACAGAGTCCTGAGTGGGGTGGACTTGAACACATCCTTTCATGCGAGTCTGTCTAGGAGTGCTTTCAAGTGTTATACCAAGGGTGACTTGTAAAAAGTATATCTAGGAGATTATAAGGTGTATGACATCATTGGCAATGGTGATGTGGATGTTAAGCTACGAAGTAACACAATTTGAAAGCTCAAGGATGTTAGACATGTGCCATGACTAAGGAGAAATCTAATTTCTATGAGCTATCTAGCTAGAGAAAGCTACAACACTTATTTCACTGGAGACTCATGGAAGGTCACCAAGGGTGCACTTGTTATTGCACAAGGCAATATGGAAAGTACACTTTATCTTATCAATAAAGTTCCTGATACTATTGCAGCTGCTGAGGAGATAGATATAGATCTATGGCATCGGAGGCTTGGCCATATGAGCGAGAGAGGATTGAAATCCCTATAGTCAAAGGGGAAGCTCCAAGGACTGAAGTCAATATACATGGACTTTTGTGAAGTCTGCGTGCTGGGCAAACTGAAGAAGGTTTTATTCTCTAAATTTGGAAGGGATCTGAATTGCAAGAAACTTGAGTTGGTGTATACAGATGTATAGGAGATATCTCCTACTTCTTCCATAGGTGGAGCTATATATTTCATCACCTTCATTGATGACCATACAAGGAAGGTATGGGTTTACTTTCTAAAAATAAATCTGATGTGTTTGATGTGTTTAAGAAGTGGTTAGCTTTGGTGGAGAATGAGATAGGCTTAATACTTAAGTGCTTAAGATCTGATAATGGCAGTGAGTATTGTGATAGGGAGTTGAATGAGTTATGTGCCTTAAGAGGCATTAAAAGGGAGTTCACAGTCCCAAGGACACCGCAGCAAAATGGTGTTGTAGAACGAATGAATAAGATAATCACAAAAAGAGCTAGAGGCATGAGATTGCATGTGGGTCTCCCAAAGCAGTTCTGGATTGAAGCCATTAACATAGTTGTATATCTAATCAATCGGGGACCTTCTCTCCCCTTGATTGAAGGCATTCCTGAAAAAGCTTGAAGTGGAAAAGAGGTGAAACTAAACCACCTCAAGGTATTTGGTTGCTCATCCTATGTGCACATTGATGCAGGAACTAGGAGCAAGCTTAATGCAAAGGCGATCAAGTGCGCATTTGTTGGATATGGCGCTGGCAAGTTTGGTTAAAGGTTCTGGGACAATTAGAACCAGAAGGTCATCAGAAGTAGGGTTGTCACTTTTAATGAAAGTGAAATGTACAAGGATTGTATTGGAGTTAAGACTAATTCCAAGGATGCTTCAGATGGAGAGCCTAGGAACGTAAAGATTGATGACAGCATTGAGCGAGACATTGGAGTACAAGTAAAATCTCAGGAGGGTGTCAAAGTTGAACCCCAAATGCCCATGCTAAGAAGATCTATAAGAGTCATAAGACCACCACAAAGGTACTCTCTTTCCTTATTCTTTTTGTTACTAATGGATGGAGGTGAATTAGAAATCTTGTAGGAGGCACTTCAAGTTGAAGATTCACTCAAGTAGAAGATATGGGAGTTAGCACCCTTACTAGTTGGGAAGAAGGCCCTTTAGAACAAGTGGGTTTACAGAGTAAGGAAAGAGCTGAATGGCAGCAAATGCTACAAGGTGAGACTTATAGTAAGGGGTTAACAACATAAGCATGGAGTCGAATAACTAGTTGTGAAGATGATAACCATTAGGGTTGTGCTGAATATTATTGCAGTCGAGGATTTGCATTTGGAGCAAATGGATGTTAAAACTTCATTTGTTTACAAAGAACTTAAGGAGGAGTTGTACATGCAACAACCTGAAGAGTACAAGGCTTAAAAAAAAAAAGGAAAATGTGAGCTAGTGTGCAAGCTTAAGAAATTCCTCTATGTCTTGAAGCAAGCACCAAGGCAGTGGTACTAAAGATTTGACATGTTCATATCAGAATCAGGGTACAAGAGATGTCAAGCAAATCATTGTAGTTACATAAAATAGTATAAGTCCTCCTATATGAGTCTATTATTATATGTGGATGATATGTTGATCGCAGGATCAGATATGGTAGAGATACAGATGCTGAAAGACTTGGGGCCATCCAAGCAGATTCTTGGAATGAGAATCAATAGGGAAAGAGGTGCAAGAATTTTGAAACTAATGTAGAAAGAATATGTTGAAAAGGTGCTGAAAAGATTCAACATGAGTGAAGCAGACCCTATGGGCACTTCCTTAGTAAGCCACTTTAGCTTATAAAAAGAGCAAATGCCAAAATCTAAAGTTGAGAAGGATCATATGCTGAAGGTTCCTTATGCTTCAGCAGTTAGGAGCTTGATGTACACGATGATCTGCACGAGACCAAATATTTCCCATACAGTGGGAGTGGTTAGCAAATACATGGGAAACCCAGGGAAGCACCATTGGGATGCGATCAAGTAGATCCTAAGGTATCTAAATGGTACAGTATTCAAAGTTTCATACTTTGGAAAATTTGACATTGTCTTACAAGGTTATGTAGATTCAGATCTTACAAAAGATGTTGATAGCAGGAGAAGCATTACGGGTTATTTGTAAACATTAGGAAGTGCAATGGTGAGCTGGATCTCTAGGCTACAAAACATTGTATCGCTATCTACCACGGAGATGGAATACGTTGTCATTACAGAGGCAAGTAAGGAGATGATCTGGTTGAAGAGTTTCATGACAGAATTGGGTAAGGAGGAGAAGGTTGTAAAGTTATATAGTGATAGTATGAGCGCTATTCATCTAGCAAAGAATGCAGCATTTCATGCCATGACAAAGCACATTCAAATATGTTACCATTTCATCCATACACTGTTGGAAGAAGGATAACTTGGATTGGAGAAGATCTACACTTCTAAGAATCCGGCCGATATGCTTACTAAAGCTTTAACAATGGAGAAGCTGAAGCTATGTACAACTTAAATTGGCCTCAATACATGAAGAGAGAGTGAGGGTGAGGCACACCACATTCTTAATAAGAATGGAAGAAGACAATGAAGAATCAAAGTTGGAAGAAGGGGACCTTTTCTATATGTCTCTATGGGAGAGATTATTGTATTATGGAGACCATTTAGTTCATCATGGATATACTAGTGGTGCTTTGGTGAGCTTCCAAAGGGTTTCGAGGTGATTCAGAGAAAGAAGTGAAGTCCAAAAACAACACAGGCGTTGTAGTGCACCGTGGCGTACCGCAGCGTGCTCTGGCGATCCCAACCCAAGATGAAGGTGCTATCGCACGCCTCAACAATTGGCAAATAGAGAAGTAGGCACTACATCTCACCGTAGTAAAAAATAGCATTGTAGCGCACAGAAACAAATCCAACCCAAGGCATGGGCACTATCGCATGCCACAGCAGATCCAACCTGAGACACAAATGCTACCGCACACTGCAACGGGTGCCAACCCGAGATGTAGACACTATCATGCACTGCAATGGATCCAACCTAAGACGCGGGCGCTACCGCATACCACAGAGGGTTCCATCCAGAGACACGAGTGCTACCGCGCACTGCAGCGGGTGCCAACCTGAGATGCAGGCACTACGGCGCACCACAGTGGGTCCAAACCTAAGAGTCGGGATCAATGGCATGTCGTAGCGCCTGGAAAAAAATTTCTTCAGTCCAAGTTACATACTTAGCAAATTGGAGAGCATTTTGGACCTTTTAGGGTTTAAGTTTCAGCTGTGTACTTAAGCAAAGAAGTTGGGAGGAGATAACAATGGTTGGCATTCTAGTTTGGAGGCTAAGTCATGCTGTGAGGAGGAGATTCAAAGGTGAAGCCTTAAGAAAGTTGCTATGCTATATATCCCTTGCATGTTGGAGGAGTGTCTCCTGGTGGTGGCTGCTTCTTCTTCTTTCTATATTAGAGTAAGAGCTAGTATATTTTAGCTAAGAATATAAGCTCCTTGTAACTCTATAACCTTTAAGTCTTTCTAGTGAATTTTTCTGTGGCGTGGCTCCACGGTTTTTCCCATTCATCGGTTTTCCATGTAATATTTGGTGTTTGGATATTTTGTGTGTTGTTATCTCTTGCATGCCTTTGCTGTGATTTTATTCTTATAGTTTTGTGACTTAGAGTTGCTTGGTAACTATCAGCACAGCCCCAATCCTAAATTGAAGATAGCGCACTCTATCGAATCTCTTCCGCTGCAGATATTATGTGCTCAAATTTCTTCATGCTCAAATTATACCAACAGTAACCTATATAGATTTAGGCAAAGGGTCAAGATCCTAAAATCTAAACAATAGATGGTTGGCTCTGAAAGAGTTAGACGCCAGTCGAACGCTCCAAGAGAGAAGAGCTTTTATCAGTAGATAGTATTGTAGAAGGCTTTGCTCTACTTGCCTACCCTTGGTGGCCTACTAAGCTCCAACTAATGACCTATATATATACATATATATATATCTATTTTATAGTATAGGTCTTCGACCTGTGACTAAGAAAGAACCAGTAGGTTATGCTCATAGAAAGGTAAATTTGTAGATTTCTATAATAGATAGCTTCTTTTCTTAATTGAAGATCTATTCTGACTTGAGTTTGAGTCTTTTAATACAAGAGTAAAAGAGTAGGATAGGAGATGGGCATGTACATCTAAGAGAGTAAGTGAGCTAAGTTTAGCTACAATCAATTTGTTGAAGCTTATTTTTGATAGGTAAGAAGAAGTCCACTTAGTAGGAGTGAGATGCTAGTGGAATTTATGAAAGAGTGAAATGATAGTCAATGAGTTATAGTTCTGAAAAGTTCATAATATGATTAATAGAAATTAGAGGCTTACATAGAAATAGAATAGTTTGGTGAAGTTAGTTCAGGACTGGGGAAATTGTTAAGTAGCCTTATTAATACCCGATTCTAACTACTTGGATGCACAGACTTTCAAATATAAGTAGCTACCTTGCACTCTAGTTTACTAGGTTTTTACCCTAGGGTGTAAGCAATTTCTTGTTTCTGATTCACCTCTCCGAAGGTAAAACGGGTTAAGAGGTTTTTACCCATGGTTATTAAAAATTTTTCATTACCTCTCCAATGTTCCAAAGGTAAAACCAGATTAATAAGTTTTTCCCCTAAGGTGGTAGGATTCTGTAAATCGGTTGCATGTAGATCCTACCCTCCATCTGAGTTACTTCCTCGCTAATTTCCAACTACCCATCTTTTCCTCTAAAATTTCCCTCCATATTTTCCCTCCAAAACTCATAGGGCAAGAGACTTGCAGTGCCTATAAATATGAGCTGAAATGTAATGTAATGGAGTAACTTGAATGAAAGTATTTTGTAGTGAATAGCTTTCATATTGCTTGGTGCTTGGTGTTGTCAAGTTTATTGCCTATCTTTGGTGCGTTAGGTTGTTATCTTATTTATATTTTATTTTTTCTAACTATACTCTTATTATCATAACTTCAAACCATCCAAACATCTTCTCTAGCATCTTATTGATCATTTAAAATTATTAAATCATTGTTTAATTTCTCAAACACTCTCCAAACTCCACCACAACCTCTACAGCCAAATTTGAAAATAGCTGGACATAGTCTTATTCCCTACCCCTTCACACCCATCTAAACACCATTAAACATAGCCATCTACTCCAGATCCAAACTACACATCTAAGGCTAGATATATTAATTTATTTCTAGCACTTTAATCCACTAAAACTCCACCTACAAAAGGGATATTTCAAATTAGCTCAAACTAGGCTTGATCTGGACTAGTCTTAGCTTTCCTTTAGATAGTCCACTCTAAACCCATAACTAACCCACCACAAACTCAATAAATCATCCTTAGACATTATCCTACCAATCCATTCAATATCTAAATACCTAATTTATCAAAAAAAGGCAGCCACTAGCATCATATTTTGGTATAAGAGCAAGGTTGGGAAAGCAAAAAAAAAAAGAAAAAGCATCTTGGCATGAGGAATAAATTTTGGCGAAATCTTCTCCACAAGATTTTGTGTCTTGCCAACAAGTGCAAGGTAAGTTAATCCTTTTTATGACTTGATATTTTTCATATTAATTGCTTGGAAATTTGTCATATTACTTGCAAGTCTATAGTGTGTGCATGAACTTCAATTAGTGATCACCATTATATAGCCTAGCCAATATCCTTGTGTCAACATACCTTAAGCATTTACTTGAGTGAAAACATGGAAAGTGAGTGTTCCACTTAATATTGAAGCCCTTACCTTGATGCGAACAAAAAACTTTATATGAACTTCTTTACTTTCTATGTTTGGTATTTGTGGTAATATTATTAGTTGCTTATTTTCATCAGTTAAATTAATTTGTAATTCTTAAGAAAATAAGGCTTCTAAATCTAGAAAAAAAATAAAAATAAATAAACATTTATTTGAATTAAACATGTTTGTATAAAAATCTACTTGTATGAAACCTAGTTTTGCAAAGTTAAATAGAACTTTGTCAAAAGGGCGTAAAACAGCCTAAGGAGAGCTTGGGACATAAGTGGCCAAGTGCCCCCCTCATCACCTGGAGGTTCTCTTAATTTACAATTCATATTGTTATTACACTTATATTTTCTATTTCACTTTCTCAAATCTAGCATTTTTTTTCTCCCACATATTTTCTTATATAAAAAAATATCACCAAAGTCAATTTCCCAAGGCCAAATTGAGAACTGGACCAAGATAGTAGATTCCTTAGATCTTAGGATTCATGAACACGAAACAAAGATTATGAAATTATTTAAGGAAAATAAAACTCAAATGCAAGAAATTAAAGATCAAATTCAATTCATCTTAATTTTCTTACAAAATAATAAAAATTATGCTCCACATACTATCCATAACCTTAAGCACCTATGGATGAAGATGGCTCATACATAGATGCAAGTGAATGCCAACCCCATGTTCCACCACCTCCCCAACCCATCAAAGACAACTAAACCCTAAGAATGGAGAAAGGAGAGACCATCAATGAGTTGTTAATAATTTTAATAATCCCTCTATGAGATTTAAAGTTGAAGCTCCTACTTAAGATGGCACACATGATCCAAGCAAATTTTTAGATCGGTTAACCCAAATGGAGGACTTCTTTGGTTGGTATAGGATGGATGATTATCAACAAGTTTCTTTTGCTAAGATGAAATTGACTGATCATGCTAAGATTTATTGGACAAACACTTTAGCAAAAGAACAAAGGTTAGGAAGGACAAATCTTACTTGGATAGAGATGAAAAAATGCTTAGATCAAAATATTGTTCTCGACATCATGATAAGAAGTTACATGGATAATTGTTGACTTTAATGCAAGGCTCTCTTTCTATAACATAATACTTAAATAGTTTTGAGGATCTAATTTCTAGGACCAACTATGGGGATAATGATTGGCAACTTGCTAATAAATTTGTTATTGGTCTTAAAATAGAAATTATAAATGAGGTTGAACTTCTTGATCCCCAAACCTTATAATAAGCTTTTATTATGCTCTACTTATTGAACTACAAAAGAAGTTAGCTTCTAAAATACAAACTAGAGCTTAAATGACTTCTAATTCAAATCATAATTCAACTACTACACCCATTCCAGCCTCTAGCTTAAACTATCCACCCAAAAAGGAAAGCTCTAATAGCATCAAAGAATTATTTTTTTCAAATGTCCCAAGAGAGGTCACATGCAAAACCAATGTAAGGCACAAATATTATTGTTAGATGAAGTTCATGACCCTATAGATGAAACCTTAGAAGAAGTTTATGATGATACTCCATTATCAAATGAATAATTTGTGGGCGATCCTCAAATTAATGTGATGAGATGCCTTACAATATCTAAGAATAAAGAAGAAGATTGGAGGAGATGGAATATTTTTAGCATATATGTTGTGTGCAATGAACAAATGTGTAGGCTAATTATTGAAGGGGGTAGTGCAATGAATGTTATCTTTACCAATGCTATATCAAGAGCTAATTTAAGAACTGAACCTTATCCCTAACCCTTTCATGTTAATTGGGTTAACCATACTTTTCTTCCCATTACTAGTCAATGTTTTGTTCCAATCAAGATTGGTAGTTATGAGGATAAAATTTAGTGTGATGGTCTCCCTATGGATACTGCTCATATTCTACTTAGGAGACCATGGCTTTATGACTTTAGTGTAATTCCTTATGGTAGAGAGAACACATACATTTTTAAACATAACAATAAAACCATCAAGCTTTTGCCAGCAGATGACAAGATAAGATACTATCTATAGCACCATATAAACCAACATTTGATCTTCAACCAAAACCACTATCAAGAAAGGAGCAAAGCTTCAACTGATCGTGATAGGGATCCTATGCATAATCCTAGTTCTAGCTTATTTACTCATTCTTCTTCAACATTTGATGTAAGCTCAATAGGATTTAGAACCTTAGAAAATGAATTTTTTTATCCGACCAGTGTTCACCTTTTACATATAATAAAAGTTAACTTAAATATTAATGACGAAAGAGGTTTTACCTCTCCTTTCTGAATTTAGAGAAATTGCTCTAGAGGAACTCCTAAATGAATTACCACCACTTTGATCCATCCAACATACTATAGACTTAATTCCAAGTTCATAACTTCCAAACCTTCCTCATTATAGAATGAAGCCCACTGAACATTCTAAAATTAAGGGACAGGTCACTGAGTTACTTGAGAAAAGATTTATACAAGATAGTCTTAGTCCTTGTGCGGTCCCTACCCTAATAACACCTAAGAAGAATGGAACATGGAGAATATACATCGATAGTCGAGCTATCGATAAAATTACTATCAAATATTGATTTCCCCTTCCTTGATTAGATGACCTGGTAGACTAAATCTCAAGAGCGAACTTTTTTTCTAAGATTGATTTGAAAAGTGAGTATCATCAAATTAGAATTAGATTTGAAGATAAATGGGAAATAGCTTTCAAGACCCCTGATGGACTTTATGAATGGTTGGTCATGCCATTTGAACTTTTGAATGCACCTAGTACATTTATGAGAATGATAAATAATGTTCTTAAGCCATTTATAGGAAAACATTTTGTGGTTTATTTTGATGATATATTAATTTTTAGCCCAAAAAAAATAGACCACCTTAATCATCTTAGACAAATTTTTGAGACCCTTAAAATAGAGAAGTTATATATTAATTTTAAAAAATGTTTCTTCTTGCAAACTGAGGTGATATTATTAGGTTTTATCATTTCATCTGAAAGAATAAAACCTGACCTGACCAAAGTTAAGGCAATTATAGAGTGGCCAACTCCTAAAAATTTTACTGAAGAAAGGAGTTTTCATGACCTTGTAACATTCTATAGGTGATTCATTAGAAACTTTAGTGCTATTGTAGCACCAATCACTGCTATAGTGAAGTTAGACAAGTTTTGGACCCCAACTGCTCAAAAGGCTTTAGATCAAATTAAAGTATTAATGACAACTGCCCCAGTCCTTCGACTCCCTATATTTTCAAAAACCTTTGAAGTGACATGTGATGCATCTGAAATTGAAATGTGAAGAATTTTAAGTCAAGAAAATCATCTTATTGCATTCTTTAGTGAGAAGTTGAATGATGTAAAGCAATGATACTCAACATATAATAGAGAATTTTATGATGTCATTCAGTCATTAAGGCATTGGAGACACTATCTCTTACATAATGACTTTGTTCTTAATTCAGACCATTATGCCCTTAAATTTATCAATACTCGATGAAGTTAAATCATAGACATGCCAAATGGGTTTAAGACTATTTATTTGTCCTTAAACATAAACCAGTAATTTAAAACAAACCTGCTGATGCGTTATCAAGAGTGGAAATAACCATCTCCTCTTTAAGATTCAAAATTCTTGGATTTGAAAGAATTCGAGATGAGTTCCCAGTGTGCCCAGACTTTCATCTAATTTACATGGAGCAGTTGGAATAATCGCTGACCTTAAATGCAACATATTCTGTGATTAACGGATGTCCTTATCGATGATAGAAACTTTGCATTCTTAGGTCTTCTCTAAGGGAGTTTTTGAATTTTGAACTACACATAGGAGGAATTGCTGGCTATTTTGAAAATGATAAAACAATATGCTTGATGGATAAAAGATTTTCTTAACCTTCCCTAAAAAGAGATATTCAAAAACTAGTAGCTCAGTATTTACCTTGCAAACGGGCTAAAGCTACTAAACAAAAATTTGGCCAATACGCGGTATTGCCTGTTCCTTATAAGCCTTGGGAAGATTTATCAATGGATTTTGTTCTTGGGTTACCCCAAACAGCTCGTGGTCATGATAGCATATTTGTGGTTATTGATAGATTTTCTAAGTTGGCCCATTTCATACCTTCCTCAAAAACTAATGATGCCTCCCATACTGCAAATTTATTCTTTAAGGAAATTGTGCGATTGCATGGCCTTCCTCCAACTATTGTATCAAATTGGGATGTTCAGCTTGTCTCATACTTTTAGAAGACCTTATGGAAACTTCTTGGGATAAAATTGAAATTTTCTTCAACTTTTCACCCCAAAGTAGATGGTCAAACTGAAGTTGTCAATCGAAGCTTAATAAACTTACTTAAGTTCCTTGCTGAAAAAAGAATATGAAATTGAGACTTGCATTTACCTATTACTGAATTTGAATATAATAATAGTACTTCCCGAACAACCAAAACATCCCCATTTCAAGTGGTGTATGGCCATAATCCTAAACAGCCGATTGATGTTGCCTACCTTTCTTCTCATGCATTTTCTGATTCAACATTCACATTTGTCAACAATTTTCAAAGCCTTCATGATTCTATAAAACAACAAATCACTTTAAGTAATGAAAAATATGCAATGAAGGCAAATCATAATATATCAACTAAAGAATTTAATGAAGGTGACTATATTTTGATTTACATCTACCCTGAGCAATATAACAATACCAAATATAAGAAACTATAACTAAGAGCTTGTGGCCCTTTTAAAGTTCTGAGGAAAATTGGATCTAATGCTAATCACCTTGGTTTGCCTAATGATATGCTAATTCATCATGTTATTGATATTGAAGATATTTTATCATATGAAGGAGTTAGCAAACCTCCACTTGCGCGGTCTTACTTTTTAGCAAACGATATAGTTCCTCACATGCAAACTCCATCCTTTTTTGACATTGACTATATCATCACTGAGAAGGCTCCTAATGATCAAGATAAAGAGCATAGTTTTCTTATTCATTGGAAGAATAAGTCACCTACAGAAGACACATGGCTAACACGTACAGATTTGGAAGCTCTAGATCCACAATTAGTAAAAGATTACTTGGATTTTAACTCTTCAGTGCACAGTTCAATTGGGCCAATGGGAGTTGATGTAGCACATCCTAATAATATTATTAAAGGCCTAATAACAAGAGCCATGGCTAAAGTTCAAGGGAAGAATTTGAAGGTAGGCCTATTTACAAGAGCCCAATCAAAAGTCTAATAAATAGCCCAAATATTAAGCTTTTCATTTTTATTTTGTTTTTATTAATAGTATACTTTTTTATTTATTAAGGCACTTGTTTGGCCATCCATGTCATGAAAAAAATATTTAATTAGTAGTTGGAGTTACTTCCTCACTATTTGCCAACTACCCATCTTTTTCTCTAAAAGTTCCCTCCATATTTTCCCTCGAAAGCTCATAGGGCAAGAGACATATAGTGCCTATAAATATGAGCTGAAATGTAATGTAATAGAGTAACTTGAATGAAAGAATTTTGTGGTGAATAGCTCTCAGATTGCTTGGTGCTTGGTGGTGTCAAGTTTATTGCCAATCTTTGGTCAGTTAGGGTTGTTATCTTATTTATATTTTATTTTTTTAACTATACTCTTATTCTCATAACCTCAAACCATCCCCATATTTTCTCCAGCATCTTAAGTATCATTTAAAATTATTAAATCATTATCTACTTTCTCAAACTCTCTCCAAACTTCACCACAACCTCAACAGCCAACCTCAACAGCCAAATCTATAAACATCTCGACCTAGTCTTCTGCCCTACCCCTCGACACCCATCTAAACACCATTAAACCTAGCAATCTACTCTAGATCCAAAGTACACATCTAAGGCTACATATATTAATTTATTTCCAGCCCTTTAATCCATTAAAACCCCACCTACAAAAGAGATATTTCGAATCAGCCCAAACTAGGCTTGACCTGGACTAGTCTTGGCTTTCCTTTAGATAGTCCACTCTAATCCCATAATCAATCCACCACAAACTCCAGAAATCATCCTTAAACATTATCCTACCAATCCATTTAATATTTAAATACCTAATTTACCAAAAAAAAGGCAGCCCATTTGCATCACCCACGGGGCAGTAATTAATATGAATGACAATTAATAGGAAGGCATTAATCTCCAAGAGCCTGAATTAAATTTGACTAGTAAATCAACTTATGAAAAAGGAAATACAGCTTTAGTCAATCTAGATCTACGCCAAAGTTATTAAGTGAGGCTAACTTCTTCGCAAACTTTTGTTATCAGTCATTGTTGCAGTGGAAGCTTATTCTTTGAGTTAAGCTACGAAGTAATTATGAGACACTAGTCGAATTTACCCTAGGATCTAATGATGCTATTCAATTAGGAAATTTCAGTTTCTATTTACTTGGTGGAAAAGCAGATCTAGCTATGAAAATGTCAGTTTGGAGAGTTTCATTATCTTCCAAGCAGTGCACACAGACCCCCATGCAATAAATGGGCCTCCAGTGATGGAGATCAAAAAAGATGGGTTTGATATATCCCTTTTACTTTGACAATGCTCTTGTATCATTCCGAGTTTCATCAAAAACCTATAAGGTCACAGGCTCAAGCAAGGCCACCCGGTAGGCTAAGTTATATGAGAGTTGAAAAGATTCAATGAATGATATTTGTTTATGCTCTATGAGATTTCATCCACTCCACCACTAACTCTCAAACCCAAATTGTCAAGCAAGACCGCTTATTACATTATCTACGGATAGTTGGCCAAACTTCTTTTCTTTATCCTAACATCCGATTACTAGAAGTTCTTCTATGCATGAAGTGAAAGAAAAGTAATCTTCAGTTAGTTCAATTCCCAGCCTTAGGTCAATTCCTTCTTGATCAAAAATAATGGCTTCATCAACTATGTCATTCATCAAGTGGTGACGAAAGACTCGAATGAAATTAGAGGAGCATGTACCGCTTCATGCGAAGCAAATAAGAAGAGCGTATTCTTTCATATCATAAGAAGAGAGCCCCAGATTTTTGTTTTGACCCAAATAGACCTAGGACCTTCAATTCCCGTAACCTTAAATGAATTGATAGTGCCAGTCCACTCATTGCTATTTGATAGCCATTGGAAACCTTTTTTCACTAGTCTAAGATATAGAAGAATGCTGTTATTCAGAGAATCTTTCCAGTGTACTCTCGTTGGTTGTCGATCATTATTCTATATTCGTATTAATAGTGATTGAATTGCTAGTCTGTCAGTGAAAGAAATAGAAGTGAGAGCTCGAGAAAGTCTCACCCAAAGAAAAGAGAAAGAGCGTAGCCTTCTTTTTTTTCTTGTATTGTATGTTGGGTGAACCAGGGGCTATCCCACAAAGCCAATCACCGGGAGCTCAGATTTGTCTATGCTTGTCTAACAAAAGCTAGATATCATAACATAAATTAGCAGAAGGATGGATTGTAATCAACTTCTAAATCTCTAGAGCTCGTTGAGTCTAATTCTCGAGCATCATTGCTACCATGCTTCTCAAAGCTAGATATCATAACATAAACTAGCAGAAGTAACCTCGTTGGAGGTACTGTTAGTAGCCACCGCCATTTTGATGGGAGTGCTCATAGGTGGTGATCCTGGATTCATTCTATTGTGGTAAGATGAATAATTAATTTAGTGTGAGTTGAGAAATATGATGAAATTTAGCATTCAAGAAAAGTCACAGAAATTTTCTTACAACTTTGTAAAAGTGAAGATTACATAAACGATAAGATGAAAACATAACACATTTAGATACTAAGGCATAATGATGATAAGAGAAAGACAATCATTTTGACAAGTCTGACGAACACTAAGCCTACTCGATGAATTATGCACAAAAGGAAAGATAAAATTTAGCATAGGTCACAGAACGATGCTTTCTCCTACACTTTCTCTCTAGCTTCGAATTTGTGACGATCCACTAATCCTCGGCTACATATTGCAAGAGAAAGGTCATAAGCTCGATACAGATTGGATCTAGGAATTCTACAAAGTCTAAATTTTCTTCTACTCTATTTAACCATTCTTTAGATAAGATTGGAAAGAAGAGTCCTCTAAAGATGGGATAGAAAAGTAGCTTGTCGAGTATTAAAATTCCCTTACCTGATACTCTTTCTACAATCCTACCACATCTTGACCAAGTTGAAAGTCATAGTCCCAAATATCTTCAAACCTTGCTGAGTAATAGCTCAGGTCTGACCTTCCACACTCCATTCTTTTACTAGGAAAAATTTATAAAATTCTTAAGTTATCTTAAGATTATTTTAAATATTATGGGTGGATATTTCCAATTCATACTTTCATATAGAGCTATTTGAGAGTTTGATGCTATGGATGTTATGTTTGATGACTATATTACAAAAGATTGATCCATAAGGTAGATTGGAATTTAAATTTCAATCTGGCACCTTATGGAGTTCTCAGATACCAACTATGGAGCCTTGTCCTTGCCATAGTCTTATTATTTCTAATATTAACATGATTACAGTAGAGTGGACACCATGTGATAAATTCCTAATTATAGTCAAGTTAGGTTTTCAGCCTAACCCACCTTAATTGCTGGATATGCTGCCTATAACTATAATTCTATCATCAACATACAAGAAAGATCAAAGTTTGGAAGCAAAAATAATATAACATTCATTCCCATAGCACAAAAAAGGAAAAGAATAAGAGCTCAACTCAGTATAAGAGTGCAAAAAAGTAAAGGCATCTAGAATATTAATTATTATAATACTGAATTGAATTTAATAAGAAGGCACACTTGTCCTCACAATCAGAAAATAAATCTTACTAAGCTTGAGCAACAGTAGGAAGGTCCTCCTATTGGCTAAGTTCCTCACTTATGTTACCTCCATGAACAACTCTGAATCTGACATTGTCGATATCATAATGCCAGGGCCCAAGCTAAGAAAAAGAAAAATTTGTGTCAAACAATTGTCTACGTAGATTTTAAGCTGATTTAATAAAATCTACATATTTTAAGATATCACATTTTACTACACATTTAAGAAATTAAAGAGGTGCAACAAGCGACAAAAGAACGTGCTAGTTATAAGCAAAACATTTATAACTAAACAAAATAAAGTATGTGAATAACATACCTCAACCAGAAGTTGCAACAAGGTTATGAAATGAATATACATATAACTGTAAATACTAAAACTACTGAAAGTAAAACTCATCCTAACATGCTTATGATCAAATGAATACATATTGATTTATAGACAAATACACTAAACTAAAGCATATAGATAAATGAAATCAAGCATCTAATATAGCTAGCATCCTATCATATATTAAAAAAAAGTACTGAAAGTAAAATTGGAATTAACTATAAAAGTGTGCAGAAAATTAAAAAAAGATATATAAAACTTTGTAATAGAAATTGGCTAAATGAAGCCATTAAAACTGAACAGAATTTAGAGATGTGCCTAAGTTAGTATTGTCATAATAGAAATTGGCTAAATAAAGCCACTAAATAGAACGTTCAACATGTATCATCCTAGCCAACCATAGAGCAAGGCTCAGTTGAACTATAGAATCCAACATGTATCATCTAGCCAACCACAGATCTAGATCCAAGTCAATTATATTTCAAAAGAACTGAACTAAAGAGGCAGACTAACTAGAACACACTCTATTGAGCTGATATTTAAAGAACTGAACGTACTGATTTAAAAAAAAATGATGTTTATACATTTCAAAACTAACATAGGATACTCATCAAATATCTTATGTTCAATTGATATGTCCAAGGTAAAATACTCAAATGCAAGGTGTGCAAAGCAACAAAATCAAAGTAAGCAAGAGTCTACTAAAACACATGTGCTATCTGTTGTTATCTAATTTAATTATTCTATCTATTCTAAGATAATATAAGATTAGTATATCCAATATCTAAACTACCCATTAATCCTAGATTTGCGGCCTAAAAGTTAAACATCTAAACCTAGCATGTTCTAATTCATAATCAAAAGTATCGTTTACAAAAGTTCAATAATTATCAGCGACTTATTTAATGTATTTTAATAACCCATACCCAATCCTAATTGAGAAAATCAACATTCGGGGATTTAAAGTTAAACTCCAAATTGGGGTTTAAGCTCTAAATCCAGGGTGCTAACATTAAGGAGCTAAGGTTTCACTCAAAGACATACTCTAAAGATAGATAATTAAAAGGATTGAAAGCTAAAGGAAACGATAAGATCCAACTTTAGAAGGGCTGAAATAAAAACTCATAAAACAAAATAATCCATTTAAAATTTTTAAATATAAGAATTATATTCAATCTATTGAATAACTTCATTATTCAATATAATTAAATCACCTAAACTACTAAGAAGAGAATTCAAGAGATTAAGAGCTTAGGAATTTTCCTAAGAAATCTTAAGGATGAAGGTTACAAGTTCTAAGAAGGTTTCATCTATTGAATAGCTCAATCCACTCAATAGATTTAAGCTATTAGAATCTAAGATCTGAGGGTTAGACTACTAACTAAAGATCTTAGTAGGGTTAGACTTAAGGCTTTCCTTGAGATATAAATTTAGAAAGAACACTAGAATTGTTTTGGATTATAGCTAAGATAACAAATGCTGATTCTTTAAGCATTATATTCATTTAATGAGTTCATATTGAAGATTTAAGACCATCTTAAGAGTTTGATGATTCCTTAAGTAAATATTAGGAAGAATAAGGGTTTAGCATTTAGGATCTAATATTCAAGTCTAAGAGCTTATGGAATGACCCTAAACTATTATCTTAAGAAATCAAAGATTTGATTAAGCCTTTTAGGGTTTATGGGCTCTTTAACCAACTTTTGTCCAAAATGACCAAAATTCCCTCCCTTAAAGGTAAAATCAAGGTTTCAAGACTTAGGGTTCTAAATTGATTCAAATCAATCCTAATAGGTTCATTACTATTTAATGAAAGAATTAACATTTTAATTATCAAATTTGCACTTAAGGTGAACCTAACAAATACAAATCCATTTTTAAGGCTAAGAAGGGTGATTAACAAATTTAGACCATGAAATTAATGCTTAAGTTCACCAATGAGTTCTACAAAACATATGGAGATGATTGATATAAATATTCCATAAATCAGAGCTTAGGTGAATTAATTATGCCTTAATTAAAAAATTTGGTTGATTAAGTGGTGATCAGTGACTGTACAAGTCCTAAAATTATTTTAATGGCATAATTAGGTTCTCCTCTATCTTATGAGCCTTTAGGGATATTAATCAAGAAATTTGACTAAGAAATGAATAAAATAATCACTAATTACTCTTAGGGATAATTAGGGTTAAATTAGAATTTCAAGCTACAAAAATCATAATTTATTATAGATTAAGATTCCTGACATTTTTCGAACCAAAATGGTATATTGAATCATACCATTTAGATCTATATTGACAAAGTTATTTCATTTATTTAAATAGAATTATTTTGATTAACATACCATAGGCTAATTAATAAAATCATCATTTTCATTTAATTTCTTTAAGGAATTTAATTCCAATTAATCAACTGAAATACTCTCGACCCAAAATCAAAAGGCGTGGGTCGGGGTCCGACCATACTTGTTACTGCTTGCCTTCCCCACCTTCTCTCCTAACAGACTGACTAGGGTTACCCTAGCTCAACGAATTATCCACCGATATACCACATGTGGGGCCTCGTACCCTCTGTGGCCATGCTAATACTGATAGTAATGTAATCACGAGGAGCACGATCTCCAACTGTGGCAACTCCCCAACTTAATTAGAGGCAGGTATGACACAACCCACCTTAAGCTGAAGACTTGTCACCTAAAACTAAAAACATACATCAACATATCAAAGTAGTGGAAGCAAAAAATAGTATAATATAACATCTACATCACAATATAGTATAAAAAGGTAAAAGCGACAGTAACTTAGCTCAAAGTGCAGAAAGTAAATACATCTAGATTAAGAATTATTAGTTACTGAAAGTTTAAAATAAAAGAGCACTCATTCTCGTAGCAAAATATAAAGTCTAACCAAGCAGCAACAGAAAGATCCTCCTCCTATCCAAGCTCCTCTCCAGAAGAACCACCAACAAATAGCTCCGAATCTGACATTTATCAGTATCACAAATGCCAGGGCCCATCCAACAAAAAAAAAGGTTATAGTTAAACAAATTATCTAAGTACATTTTAGGCTAATTTAAGTGAACTGGATATTTAAATATATCACATTATTACTTTAAGCATGCTAGTAAATTAGGGTGCAACAAGCTATAATGTACAGGATAATTATAAACTAACACTTATAACCAACAAGCAAAGTATGTAGAATAACATACCATACTTGAAGCTGAACAAGGTAGGGCAAAAAGTATAAATAACTACAAATTACTACAAGTGAACTCATCCTAATATGATTATGATCACATGAATACATGCTGATTATTTAAAAGAAAAGTTATGCTGAAACATGTAGAACTGAATATATATAAAATTAGCATCCTAAACATGCAAGTACAGAATAAATGCTAAATTAAAGTAATGAACTGAAATAAGATACAAGTATGCAGAAAACTGTAAAGTAAAAACATCTGAAGCATGTGTCAAGCGAGCCAAAGCACTAATACTAAACTGAAAGTAAGAGCATGCCTAAACGTAGTACTTCCATAATAGAATTAGGTCATACAGGACCTATGAATAAAAAGTTCGACATGTATCCATCCTAGGCATCATCAGAGCTAGGTCCGAGTTGAACTTATAGAATAAGACATGTATCCATTTTAGCCAAGCACAGGGCTAGGTCCGAGTCTATTCTATAACATAACTGATACTCAGAAGGCAAACTAAGTAAGAACACACTCTACTGAACTGTAAGAACTAAATAATGCTTATGTGGTTCAAATACTAACTTAGGATACATCATCAATATCCTGAGTTCACCTTTTATGTTTAAGGAAAAAGGGCTCAATATACAAGGTGTGCAGAGCAATAATAGTCAAAGTAAGTAAGAGACTCAACTAGACTCATGTTATATCCATTGTTGTCTAATTTAATTCATCCTAACTATTCTGAGAAGATACCTGTTTAGGATCTCCAATATCTAGCTATCGAGTATAATCCCAGATTCACGACCTTAATGTTAATATTAGAGCTTAACAAGTTCGAATACAAAATCAAATGATGACTATAAAGGATAAAAGTAAATAATTCAATGACTTAATTATTATATTTTGAATCACTCAAACCAAATTATGAGCATACAATCAAGATTAGAGATTCTGGACTTCAACACTATACTTAGGGTTCAAATATTGAATTTAAGGTACTATCCAAAACAAGGATCTAAGATTCACACCCAACGATAATCTAGAGGTGGAAGATCTTATGAGCTGAAAGATCAAGAAGACAAGATCTAAATGAAAAGTTATTCTATTATTAAAAGGCAAAATAATCAATTAAGAATACAAAAATCTAAGATCTATAGAATAATCACATTATTCTATAGGTTGAATAAATCCTATACCCACAAGGAGGTTTCAAAAGAATTAGATAATTAATCAAGTAGGAAATTCCAAATGAGATGATATAATTCAATCAGTGGATCAAAGGATTTAAGATCTAGGGTTTGATCACTTAAGATCTAAACTAAAATTTAGGCTTAGGATTTACATGAATATTTTCTTTAAGGTTATATTGAACGATCTTAATAAGGCAATTACGATCAGAATTTGAGTTCGAGTATTATTTAAGTTATTCTTAAATGAGGAGTCTTAGATCACCTTTAAGATCTTAAAATCTATTTAAGGAAATTTAAGACTTATTCATTTGACTAAATCCATCAAACTTAAAAGTTACAGAAAGATGCTACTATATTAATTAAAAGCACATTACTAAAATTCTAGGGTTTAAGGGTGCTTAAATAATAATATGGTCCAAATGACCAAAATACCTTTCTTAAAGCTAAAATTAAGATTTTAGGATTTAAGTATTCAAATTAATTCAATTCAGTTTTAATGGGCTTTATAGTGATTAATAGGATGAATGAAACATAAAAACTCAAGATTGAGCTCGTGATTAACTTAAATAACACTAATCACACATTAAGGTCAATTAAGGTGATTAAACAAATTAGGGTTCATTAAGATGATCTAAGCACATTTATAAGCTCTACTACATTTAAGAAGATGATTGAAACCTAAATCACCAAAATTAGAGGTTTAACTAAACCTAAATTCACTAATCCAAGATTAAAGTGATTAAGAAAAGATTAGCAAATTTAGGACTCCTAAATTATTTCTAATAGTTTAAATAGGTTATCCACATTCTCATGAGCAATTAGAGACCTTAATTACAATTTTTGAACATTAATTAAATTAATTATGAATTAAATATGCTCAAAAAAAGATTAGGCAACTTTATAAAATCTAACCATTAGATCATATATTTTATTGCATATTATTGTTCCTTACATTTTACGGATTAAAATGGTATATTGGATCATGGCATTTGATAAGTATTGTCAAAGTTATTTTATTAATTTCTTTTGAATGTTTTTTATTAATCAAACCGTAGGATAATTAATTAAATCCATTTATCCATTATTTAATAGAAGGAAAAATAATTCCAAAATAAATTAATTAACCCGGCCCAAATTCAAAAACACGTGGGTCGGATCGGGGCCCGACTGGGTCGGCACTGTCGCACCGCGCGGGCCTGGGCTGGCCCGGCCCAAAGCGACAGTGTCGTCGTCCTCGCTCTTCCCTCATGATAGGCCAATCAACAAAAGACTTCAAAGCCTATATTCTTGATACCCAGACCATATCGGCACCTCGGGTTGATTCCTACACGTTCCTAGAATTGAGATGCTTGATCCCACCATGAAGCCCTCTCTAAGATGCGCTGGATCTCCAAAAGGCTATTCGATAGGTTCAGCCATAACACAGCATCTAGGGTTTACTGTGAAGAGTTAATTCTCCTCAAGAAGCAACCATTTGGCCAGAGCTCATTCCTTACACTATCCTGATGGTCAGGCATATGGAAGCTCTAATGGCATGAGGATTAGGGTGCCTTGGATCATTGGGTCCTTACTCGAGCTCGATTGCAAACTCTCGGTGGAACCCAGATTATCATAACAATCAGATTAAGCTAGCCCAAACCCTAAGAGCAATCGCATTGGGTCTGGTTAGCTCACCCAATCAATCAGTAGTTGGAATTAAGAGGAATTGGGGCTCCGGAGTCCAAGGAAGTGTCGGCACTTTGTCTGGACTAAGTTCCATCCTGCAGTGAATCCCCACTGTCAAGATTAAACCAAGCCAATTCTAAAAGATCTCAAGCATCCTATAAGGCTTAAAGAAGAGTATCTAGAACATCACAGAGCTATCACTAATGCATAGATTAAGAGAACTTAGCTCACACCACTCAGTGGGTAGAGGTTGTACCTATAACTGGTATTGCAGGCACAACCGAGAGGAATCGAGGTGAGCTGGAGCTATCAAAAGTTCACAGCAACCTAGCAGGGGGTTTGAACACCAGGCACGCACTCTCTATCAGTGCTATATAACTCTTGGGATGCCGAGATTCATTGGGATAATGGGGAGTTCCAAGGGACTCGACTGTACAATTAAGGGATTACAGTGAGCAAAAGGGCTCACTGTGATGCTCTAAGGGTATTTATAGGCATGAGGGAGCACTAGGGGTGGATTCCAGAGCTTAGGAACCAGGGTGAGGCTCAGCCTAAAGCAAAGGAAGGGACTAACCGAATGAGGGCAATTCAGGGAGAGAACTACCAGCAGATGATCGTGCCTAAGGGTAGAAGAAAGAGGTTGGGATGTTTCCTGTACTTCCACGGGGGCTACCGAGGACCTGCTATCGGGGGGGGGGGGGGGGGGGGGGGGGGACCAGTCACGCGGGCGAGCAGAAGGAGATGATCCACAGTACTAGGATCATTAGGTACCATCTCATCGCAGAGCTATTGGGATTGGAAGGCTATGATGTGATACTTAAATGATAAACTAAGGATTAGATGACAGCCATTGGATACACTCAATTAATCTGATGCTTAGGATTAGATAATGGTATGGGATAGATCCCACCGGAGGATGGAATGCGTTAAGATGCGTGCTAGTGGATCTATACGATAGATAAGCTGCCCCACTATCGGGACCCCGCAGTGGATCTGCCGCGGTCCTGACAGCGAATCCCATGGCTAAAATAATATCAATTATTTAATTTAATTAATAATTTAAATTCATTAATAATTAAATAATAATTCTAATAATTTTTAAATCCAATTTAGTATCAAATGAGCTCCAAAAATTCCCAAATATTCACCCTTGGCAAATTAAGGTATGAGGAATTCACAAATGAACTCATATTTTAATTTGGAGGGGGGGGGGACCAGTCACGCGGGCGAGCGGAAGGAGATGATCCACAGTACTAGGATCATTAGGTACCATCTGATCGCAGAGCTGTTGGGATTGGAAGGTTATGATGTGATACTTAAATGATAAACCAAGGATTAGATGACAGCCTTTGGATACACTCAATTAATCTGATGTTTAGGATTAGATAACGGTATGGGATAGATCCCGCCGGAGGATGGAATGCATTAAGATGCGTGCTAGTGGATCTATACGATAGATAAGTTGCCCCACTATCGGGACCCCGCAGTGGATCTGCCGCGGTCCTGACAGCGAATCCCATGGCTAAAATAATATCAATTATTTAATTTAATTAATAATTTAAATTCATTAATAATTAAATAATAATTCTAATAATTTTTAAATCCAATTAAGGATCATATGAGCTCCAAAAATTCCCAAATATTCACCCTTGGCAAATTAAGGTATGAGGAATTCACAAATGAACTCATATTTTAATTTGGAGATCAAATTAATTTAGCTAATTTTCAGGATCCGAAAATAGGCAAAATACTAAAATTCTCAAATGAGATCCAGTTGGTTTCAAACTTTTATGGTTAGGTTTAAATGACCCATTGAGTCGAATGGAATCAAAATCAAAGCTTCTTTTAGCTTAATTTAGCTAGGTTTAGCTGAAGTAACAACTAGGGTTGTTAAACCACGCCGCTGCCTGAACTTGTTCGCTACACCATCATGGACAAAGATGCATTAAATTGTTGTAAAAGCTCTCTGCTCAGTGCCCGGAGATCCCGGGACCTTACTCGATCGAGACCTTCCTTTTGGGTTTATTCTGGGGAGCTGATTCTCCCCACAAAGACATCCTCAAGCCTGGGAATCAATCCCTATACCATCTTGAAAGTGAGGAGGATCAAAGCTCCAAGGCCACTTGGAACGTAAGGCGCCTAGTGACTAGGACCTTACTCGAGCTCAGTATTGCGGAGTGTCATAGCCTGATCAATTGGTTCGATTAATCGGAGCTAGCTCGAGCCTTAATGACAATTGCATTGAGTTAAGAAAACCAAATTATGCAATTACGAAAGCAAAAGGATTGGGATTAGGTCTTGATTTTTAGTGGTTTGCCTTTACCTTCACTGGGTGTTAGCTTCATCCAGTCAGCAAGTTATCACTATTTGGATTGAGCTTACCCAATCATATCCACTGCACATCGATAGCCTAAGGTGCTAGAATGAAGATCACAACATCATAGAGCAACCCTAAGTTCATTTGATTGACATTGGTTCAATACAACCCAATGGGGATAGTGGTAGTACTTGGGAAGATGTGATGTATGTATGGTAAAGAGGAGTTGAAAGAATGTGATATGTCTAATAACAAAATAAATGAATAAATACAATCAAATTCATGTTAGGATAGCCAACTTTGATGGGTTTTTCATGGTTTTCAGGCAAAATAATAAGATGAGCAAAATTTGGAAGAAAACCGTTGTACCGTGCCCAAGCACGCTACAGCGCGCCAAGGCGAATTGAACACTAGAACCTCACCGCTATTGCGTGCCACATCAGTATTTATAAAACCAGACTCAACATAAGAATGTTTAATAGAACCGCCATAGCACACCGTAGCAAATCTGATACGAAAGTTCCGCCACTACCTCTTGCCACAGTAGACTAAAAATGAAATGAAGATTTGTAGATCTGCTACCACACACTACATCAGATTTGATATGAAAGTTCAGCCACTATCACGCGCTACAGTGAGATTGGACTTAACAAAATTTCTTAATATCTCTGCTATCGCGCACTGCAGCGGATTAGCCGCTACCGCACGCTACAACGAGACAAGAGGGTTGAACAGATAAATGAAATGAAATGAAATTTAATACATCAGCCACAGCGCACCCAAGCGGATCACATACAAAAAGCTAGGCACTACAGCATGACCATGCATGTTGCGGCGCGCTGCAGCGGCTGTCTTATTTTCAGCCAGGTCCAAGCATTAATGTCAGCATAGGGAAGGCCACCCATTTTCCTTCCCTAGTTATTTGAAACTCCAACTCAATTAATTCCTTGCATTTTTTCAAGAGAATATCAGAATAATTATCATTATAAGCCATTAAAATAAGGGAGTTGGAAAGGTGGTAGATTTGATTACAAAGGGCTGAAGGCTGGCCTATTTCAGATGATATTCAAGACTAAGAGGGGGTTCATTTCTTTAACACTCTCAGATCTGAAATTAAAAGCCTAATGTAAGACAAGAATAAGAGGCCCTCGCCAAGGAAGAAAGAATATAACCATTATTGTAGAGAGAAAGGAAGAACAACGTCATGGAGCTGGAAGGGAAAAAGATTGGAAGAAAGGAAGAACCCCAGAACGCCAACAAGAGTTGTTCCTAGTATTCTTCTTAATCTCCGTTTGATCTTTTTTAGTAGAACCATGAAAGGTTTCTTGTTCTTGTATGTTTCTTCCTCTATTTCTATTATAATGGAAGGCTAAATCCTCCTTGGGGAGGGTTGCGCAAACATCATGTAAAATGTATGAGGGACTATTGGTGTTGTATGAACTTCTTTCAATGAATAAAATCTACTTCAATTTCTTGTCTATAAATGTTCTTGTTGCTTGCATGCTGTGGATTGAATTTATATTTCTTATTTTAAGAAATGGTTTATAACAAAAACACATTAAATCACCTCTACAATTCAAACTCAAAGGGAATGCGCATACAGGTCCTTGCCACGAACACGCCTTGAGATTGAAAAGTAAAGGGGATTTGATAACTCGGATTCTCATGTGCCCCATTACTCACCAATTTGCATGAAGCTAAGGATAAGTGCTTTAGTACTCAGATCCCAGTGACAAGCTCTTGAGCCTAGACGCACTATTCTTTGAGATCAGTCGAGAGGTCGATGCATGTGAGCCAAGAGCCACCAATCAAGCTCCATGGTTCAGCATATGTCAAGGAAGGAAGAGGAATTGTTGAGAGCACAAGGATGATGTGACATATTCCATGTAGTCCTGTAATTTACTTCCTTAGGTTGACTGCGCATGTAACATGTGACGCTAATTATGTGGAAATTAAGCTCGTGTGATCGCTAAACTAATATGTTTATTTTGATAACTTAGATATATGGAATCTTAATAATTCAAATAGATCACATGAGAGTATAAGTGCTAAGATTGAACCCTTGTGTGTTCATCTTGTGCCCTAGACTGAAATAGTCAGATTTAGAGGACCAATCAAAAGAACACCATATTCACTTGATTAATTAGCATGAAAACAAGTTCATTAAAAGTTGCATGAATGTGAGTATGACACCAGTCCCTTATAACTTGCATGATGAAAACCCAACTCTCCCTTCTTTATCAAATAGTATCTTAAATTATGATTTTTGAACTACTAAGTTAGGAGCCACATAAATTGAAAACATATTTTTCTAAACATTATTAAAAGTAGATACACCTTAATATCAAAATAGACCATTCCCTAAGGATAATAAATCTTGAAACTTTCCTTCTATTATTACATTAGACCACGTACACTTGCGTGCAAGGGTAGAAGTGTATTCACCATGTGTCAAAATGCTAGAGCTACCAGAGAATCACAGAAGCTGCACAGGGGGTCTGAATGCCAGACCGCACCCTCTGATAGCTAGGAAAGAATCTGGGATCACCGAGAGTTGCAAAGAGCTTGACAAGGAAAGAGAGAAAAAATTAGAGGGAGTTCAGTGAGCATAGGAGCTCACTATGAAGGACTTGAGCTATTATAGCTCTCAGGAAGGAGTGGGTGGCAGCCAAGGCTTGACCCGAGGGAGGGACCGATGGCTTAACATTCTGAAAGATTATTGATGGTAATCCATTGTAATTGAGGTTAAAAGAAGAAGAATGTGATTGTTCCTGACTACCATGGCGGCAACAGCAGGTCGAGCTATCGAAGCGGACCAGTGGCACGAGCAATCGAGCTATAGACAAAGATGAACAGGGTGATCGGGATACATGCCATCTGATTGTGAAGCCATTGGGATTAGATGGTACAAATGCATTTACTTAAGCAAGTAAATGTGAGGAAGGCATCAGCTATTGGATTGCAAGAGAGTCCTAGTGGCTGGCGAGGGATCATACCATGCAACATCAGCGTCGTCCGATGGATGCGTCAAGATTTATGAGAGAAAGATAACGTGTAGAAAAATGCTGCAATGCTGTCGGGACATCGCAACAGATCTTATGGTTTAATTAATAATTTTAATCTTTTTAATTAATTTAAATTATGCTTTAATTAATATAATTAATTCTAATGTGATTAAATTCAATTTAGGACTAGATGATCTCCAAAAATTCTCATAAATTCCCAAAATTTTGCCATTTAACAATTTGGGTGTGAGGAATTCAAAAATGTAATCAAATTTTTATTTGGAGATCAAATTAATTTAGCTAATTTTTTAGGACCTAAAATTGACAAAATAACTATTTTGCTCAAATAGGCTTCGATTGATTCCATTTTATGGTTAGGTTTAGATGGTTACTTTTGTCTAATGGAATGGGAATTAATGCTTGGTTTAGCTTACATTAATTATGGCAAAAACCTTGGGCTATTATAACTTAACTCATAATTTATTTAAATTATAAATGCTTTATTTTTAACTTTTTCCTTTTTCAATTATTACTTTGTGTCACCTTTATGGCATAGGATGATTTGTGATATCCTAAAAATATAGTAATAATGTATCAGCCTATAATGTACTTAGATAACTATCTAATGTAAGATTTTCTTTTCTTGGCTGGGGCCCTGACATGTAAAAACTAACATGTCAGTGTTAGAGTAGTTCGATGAGCCAGTTTCAGTGAGGAGAAGGATCATGAAGATGATCCTTCTGCAGCTGCTTTGTCTTTTATTTTTTTTCTGAGAGAGAGTGATTTCATTTCAGCTTTTCTTTCTCTTAAACTAATATTAATTCATGGTTTGTAATAAATTAGTTCTACAATGCAAGTTCTATTTTAGTACTATATTATCTGGGATGTATCATTTATATTATTTATTATTGTATTTCATGAATCTGATGAATTGATATATTTTAATTCTGTCAGCTTCTACACTCTGCTTATTTATTGCATAATTCTAGGTGTACTATGAATTTTGATTAACATTATATGATAATTTGGGGCACAATTGTATGTCTAAGTATTTGGTCACTTAAATATCTTTGTAGACTTTTATTTTGTTAATACTAATCTAGGGTTATCTTCATGTGAAGACCCATCCCATCTTAATCTCCTACTTTGTTTGCGCTAAGCAATAAGACGGGGCATCATAGTAGATATCAGGGAGTTCCATAAGGTATCAGAGTAGAATTTCATTCCTACCTACCTAATGGACTATTCTGTAAAGGATATAAAGACATTAAGTGTAATTACTTGGATCAATAATATTTTTCATCCCATGATATAAGGTGTAAAGAGAAATGTATAGTATTTGACATCTTTGAAAACTATAACATACACTTAAGTGAAACTTTAATATTTAAATCTTCTAGTAATAATCTTTAAATTAACAGAATTTTATTTTAAGTAAACAACAGAGAACATATAAGTTATAAATTATATAAGATTTCATTTCATCCCTTAGCCACCAAGTACTTCCTTAAAAGATTTGATGAAGTTTGGGAAGAAGATTTCTAGTATGCCCAGCTTCACGGTCGAGTTATACCAGGAGTCTTTGTAACAACCCCAATATTGGATCGGGAACCCAATCAAATATCAAGTGTTACTGTAGTGTTTAATACTAGGTTAGTGAGGCTTAATCCACTATTAAGCACTATGGGAGCCAAGGGTCTCAAAAGAGTTAGATGTATAATACTAAGTAATATAAGACATTCTAGCCATCTAGAAAAAAAAGTAAAAGCACAGCACAAAATAGTAAATACCAAGTAATATAAGACATTCCAGAGTTAATTAAAGTTATGACACTCGTACTCATTGTATGCATAAAGTAAAAAAAAGAAACAAGAAAAAGTAAAAGGCTTCAAAGCTGCAACTATTGGATCAAATCAACCTCAAGTAAGAGATCCACCCCAAGCTCCAAATCAACCATATTTGGTATTTAATACAATAGGTTATAGCCAACAAAAGAAAAACAAGTGATAAACTTAAAAAGTCTAAGTGCATTTTAGGGCAATGAATCTTTTTAAGTTTTAAGTGGATATCACATTAGCCATTTACAATTATTATTTAAGTGGAGCTCAATGCAGTAAAAAGAGATGTGAACTAAGTAAAGTAAAGTAAAGTATATCAAAATAAATGACTGTAAGCAACAATTAAAAGGCTATAAAGCAGTAAAAGAGGAAAAGCAAATATAACTACATCATCTATATAACTAAGGAAAATAGATACAGCTATACTATAAGTGTGTAATATAAGTAGTAAGGAAATATGTACAAATATACATATTCTATGTAACATAAGTGAAAGTAGTGTGAGCATAATTGTAAGAGATAATAACATACACTTCAACTAAGTAAGAAAAAGAGTTGTAAATACAAATGAACCTCTAATATATATAAGTAAGGAAAATCTTAGTCATAAAGGAATGAATGTAAAGTAAACGTAGCCATAAAGGAATAAGTAAATATAGTCAAAAGACTATGATAAAACATCCACAATCAATAAAAATGTTGGAAAAGTAAGAACAGTAATAAAAGACTAGAATATGTTAAGTTATTTATCTTGTAAGTCTTGTTCTATGGGCACAAAAACAAGTGAGGAGTTAAGCACATTTGCTTAACTAAGTAATTAAATTGGGGTCTCCCATAACACTCACATCCCCCCTCTATAATATGTGAGGTCTCTTAAATACACTATTGCCTGCCCTAACATAGTCCACCATATAATACCCCAAGTAAATATAGTATATTTAATTTATGCATAATGTTTTCATGAATGTATTCAAGCATTTAGTCTCAATGTATTACAATATTCAAGGATATTTCATAGCTAATTGAAAGTTATGTGATATCTTTTATTATCTACTTTAATTATCTATCCTATGATATGAGCTAATTAAACTCCTCAATTGACTTAAACATTTATCTAATGTCTTCAATAATTAAAACTTAGTAATATATAATTAAATGAGTTTTAAGGTTCTAATTCGATTATGGTCTTATTGATGTGACAAAATAATATATAGATATAATTGAGTTGATACAAATAAGCATCATATCTTATTTCTAACATTATAATCATCTAAGCTATCAAATAACCACTTTTACTCTAATAAGACATTATGAGCACTTACTAAATGATTCACTAGCACACTACTTAAGCTACTAGATTCTTGTAACTTAGACTATTTAAGGGTTTGGCTATAAGACTACATTATTAGGCTTATTGGCTCACTATCCTTAAGGTAGAAGATTCTCTTAACTTATACTAGCTAGACACTTAAGTTAATACTCTCTTCTAAGAATTATATTTTAATAATATCTTAGAGGTTCTATGCTTAAGAAGGCTCTTATTACTTGGATTGATTTTGTCTTAAATAAAAAACTAATAGGATAATTTTAGTCTAATCTTAGACTTAAGGGTTTTATAAGACTACAAATTTAATGTGGTAAGACTTATCGGTAGATATTACTTAAGCTAGTATAATCTAACTTCACCTCATATTTAAGTTACTAATCTAATATTGAGATTCTTATATAAATTCTAAGGTTCCTAACCTTAGTATTATAATTACTAAGATCCTAAGTTTAGTTCCAAAAATAAGCACTTAAAGAACTCTGAATCTTTTAATACTTAAGGCAATATCTAGCTTTAATAATTTTAAAGGATTCTAAATCTATTAATATCTCATCGTAAGTAATTCTAAAATTTCAAGTCTAATTGATATGGACACTAAGTCCTAGATCTTACTATGATGGTTAACACTTAAAGGATTCTAGTCTCTTAGCTCTGACTTATATGCCAATTCACTTGTGGTTCTATCCTCCTTGTTATTGAGTTCTCTTCTAATCTTAGCTTGGCATATAGTATTTCTAGATGTATCTTCAATTTACACTAAGAATGACTAACTATACTCTGCTAAGAAGGTCAGACTTAAATACTTAGATCAATCTCTAAGTCCTATACTTATCATGTTAAGACTACTCAAATAATCCTAAGTAGATTACACTTTGTCACTTATGTTAACCTTTGAGTCTAGTGGAAGGCACTAAACCTCCTAAGAAATCTCCATTTTAGTAATCTCCTAAGTTCTCTTTTAGGCACAAAAGCTAAATTAAGAGTTACTTAATAATATTCTAAGTAGCTCACAAAATTAAAGAGCATCTACAATTCACTACCCTCCAAGTAAAGATTTACTTAAAGTTATATAAATGGCAATAAGGGTGTAAGTACTAATCTAAGATGATTTGGAAGCTTAGCTCATTACTAACTTCCTAGTCTCATCACGTTATAGGACTTAGACTAGTGGCTATGATCCTTAGCTAGGAGGTTATCATGAAGGATTTCTAACTTTAAGTTCATTAAGGAAACTTAGGGTTGGAAAATCCAAAACAACAATTACACTTTTCCAGTTATTTCACAATGATGTTCTCTTAGTGAATGAAGTTCTAAGAGTTAGTATTCTAAATGATACTTCTAGGCTCACTTCACAACACTTAAGAACTCTACAGCCAACTATGAGGTTACACTCACTATAATAGGACCAAACCACTAAATAAATTAGGGTCAAGCCTATACTTAAGAAGTGTAAGGGACTAGGTTATGCTTGAGCTAACCTTATAAGGATCCTACAAATAAATAACCTAATCTTGAGGGAAAATGACTAAATCGTAATCAAGTTAAGGTTTAAGATCTGCTACAACCTCTAAGTACTAAAATCAAGCATTAGGGACAAGGATATCACTTCATCTCTATGATGAGGCTATATATTAGATTTACTAGTGCCAAGTCTAGACGAGGATATTCTAGTTGCTTTTCTAATTAAAATGTCATCTAATGTTGGTGCATGATTTAAAGTATATTTTCTAAGGTGACCTAGCCTTTAGAAGGCATAAACCTGCAAAACTGTAATTTTGAGAATTTGATTTTTTTTTTAAGAGTCAAAAACTCACATTTTCTATTTGATATCCAAATCAAGTAAACATAGTACCCAAAATTCTTTTATAGCACAATAAGTAAAATAACACTAAGTAAAGTCAAATCAGACAACAAATGGTCAAGCTGTGCACTAATGACTCTTAATGACACTTAAAAAGTCATTAGCAAAATTAGATGTTAAATTGAAAATTTGATATATCATTATTATTTACACATTTTTGTGTTCAAAATGGACTATTTGATCATCAAACTTGGATGAGAATTGTCTAAGTTACATTGCTTGTAAGATTAGGTTAAATATTTATTTAACTAATTAAGAAAATGATGATTAGCAAAATTAATCCCCAAACAAAAAATTTAATGGCATATTATAATTCCTCATATTTTTCTGATCAAAATGGTATGTAATTTTGTATCATTTGGATAAGTATTTTATGAGTTAAGAAATAAGTAAATTTGTATTATTATAATTATTGTTATTTTTAATTCTAAAAATCTCTCAACTAATCCTACGGATAGCGCTGACACTTATGCAGATTGGTCAAATGGTGCTCAGAGGAATGGCTCGACCAAATTGGGCCCACGGTTCAAATTGCTTGGGTCGGGCCAATCCGAGTCTCAGTCCACGCGGTGAAAGCCGCATAGTCAGACATAGGGCGACAAAATTACCCTAGCTCTAGTGGATGCTGAAGGTCGGCCCACATGCCATTCAGAGAGAACTTTTGAATGACACTTGAACCAGTGTCAAAGGTTGCCCCAATCACCGGCAATCTTGAACCCTAAATCCTAAGTGTTGGTATGCAGGTCAGAATAGTATTGTGGAGTGCTATTCATTTTGTTCGAATTGAGCGTCAATTGGATTCAATTAAGTTCAATTGGGACTCATTAATACATTCAATTAAGATTTAAATAGCTATATTATCTTTAAGAGAAGTAATCATGCTAGTTACAGAATGAGAAAAATGGATGTACCTGAAGTTTTTGTATGCCGATTAAGGTTCTTTAGGAATCACAGTATCAGTGATCTCCAAGGATTGGGCTTCATCCATCCAACTCCAGCAGCAGGCCTCCATAATAGGGAACTGAGTGGAGCTACATGAAGCCTTAATTGGCACAAGAGGAGGATGGAGGTACAACCTCTGCGTTTCTTCCCGCGCACAATTGGGGGGGGGGGGGCAGAGATGTACAATGAGATCATACGAATCGTTCGATCCCCATAGACGCTCGATTGAGCAATCAGAAGATGGGAAATGGATCAACTAGTTTAGGGTTAGGAAACTAGATAATTAATTTATTATAATTATTTAATAATTAATACAATTTTAATTAGTTAAAATAAGGTAACTAAACGAGCTCCAAAAAATCTCAAAAATTCACCCTTAGTTAAATTGAGGGTGATGAACTCAAAAATGATGTTGAATCTTTTATCGGGGATCAATTTAATTATCGTAATTTTTTAGCGTTAAAATAATATTAAAATATTTGGAAACATTTTGACAACTTCCAAGAATTACCAGAATAACACCCCTAGCTAATTTGGGGGTGACAAGTTCAATGGCAAACTTTGATTTTGATTTGGAGGTCAAATAAATTAGGTAATTTCCAGGATATTCAAATTGCTTAAAAATATGTGTCAAAAATGAATTATCTCCAAATCACACCTAATTTCAGGTGCTGGCTCTTAATACTATTAGGAGTCTATTGATGATGGTTTTAACCTATTTTAGATGTCTAAAATTAAGTAATATAATCAAGTTGTTAAAGTCTCACTTAATAGAACCCTAGTATTAGGAAAGATGCTTTAGTACTCAGTCTTTAAAAGGTTATCCATTCAATCTTAGCTTGAGAATGGTTACATCATACTACTTTATCCCTCAATGTTGTCTAATGTCCCAACAATGTTTGTCTACTGATTCTATCTATTTTTCATTATAGTACTTTTATTTTGGAATGAATATACATTATGGATCTCTTACTATCACATGGATGTATTGAATGAATGTATTTCTTACTTTTTCTGCTTCCGCACTCTGTGATAAATATTATAATATTTACTCTGTTCATTTAGTGCTCTAAATTATCATTATTATCTTATAAACAATAATCCAGTGCACTAAAGTAAGCATTAGAGATATATAAGTGCTTTAGTCACTTAGATATCCTAGAGTTATTAATATTGATAACATAAGTGTCTTAGAAGGAAATTATGGTATTAACATTAATCGTAAGTGCAAGTGAAGACCCATCTCATTGTTAATAGAGTTTTCATTTTGAGCAAGCGATGGGGTGAGGCACCAATCCTGGTAACGGGTTTAGCTGGTCATCCATCTTCTAGTCACTAGTCTGACATGTTACCCAAAACATTCATTTGAAAAAAAATTTGCGCAATGAATTTCTAGGAGCACTAAAAACTCATCTGGACTCAGAATTATAATCCAAAAGTTGCATTGGATTCATGACATAACAAACTTTGATCTAGAAGTGAAAAAAGGTTTAAAATCATCTTCAAAAGTATGCTTGGAGCTTATAAAGTGGACAATTAGATGTGCATCCTTCACAGAGGTATGATCCTGCAAAAAATATTTTAAATTAGTTTGAACTTGTAAACTGAATCTCTGCTTGAGTCTTGGGCTATTACATGTCTTATTACAAGTTTGAAAAGTTGATATTGCATTATGATTCTGTATTTAGCTCCCCCAGCAGACCTAGCCTATTTCCATGCACCTATTGAGCTAAATTTGAGTGACCACTTATGAGAGAGTGTTTCCATCATAAGAGAGCCATCCTAAGATGAAAACCATATATTTTACTTACTGGTTTGAATGATATATTTTATTTTATTAATGGAGTTGCTTTGCTTAAAATATTTGGAGTTAATTAGTATTATTTGTGTTTTACTTGATTGTACTTGTAAATACATGTGATAAAAGACAATTGCAAAAATGAATGATCAAAAAACTCCCCAAAAACCACCTATAAATGAATTAGAACATAGTGTGCATGGAGTATAAACTACTTTAGTGAGGGTAATAGAAGAATTATGTCAATTAAATAGGGTTATTAGAGAAAAACATCAAGCTGCACCACCCGTACATCTGAATCCACAACCTCCATGAAGGTAGCACTCTCTCAATCATTGTAGATAAGAACATAAGGAATATGATGTGGGGAGGAACCCCAATTATAGGAGACAAAACATCTCTTGGGATGATTTTGAGTTAAATGAGTTTGAAGATAATTGATATGGAGGATGTTATTACCCTGCTAGGCGTAGAGAATTTCATGAAAGGCCAAGGATTGAGCTGAAGCTTAGATCTACTACTAGGAGAGAAAGTATGGAATGAGAAAGAAATTTATTTGACCCACTGATGGGTATTAAATTTGCGACATCCACTTTTGATGGCACACAGAATTTTGATAGGTTTCTTCTTTTAACACAAATTAAAGAATTTTGTGAGGATGAAGTTGGTCAAGATAAGATATTTTGGAATATTTTTTTATTAAATGAAGAGAGGGGATAAAAGAAGAATTAGTTGGCCCGATATGAGGGAAATTGTTGATGAGCACCATATTTATAGTCTTTTTATGGTTTAGAATAAGATTTTTTATAAGATTAGTTGCTATTTTAGTGTGATGACTCACTCAAGTAATAATAAGCGAAACTCTTAAACATTGAGACGTCTTTTCAGATAACGGTGGAGTTCCTGATAAGAACTCCAAAGTTAAGCATGCTTAGGTGGGAGCACTCCCATGATGGGTGACCTACTGGGAAGTTATCTTCTGAGGGCAAAACCGTGAGGCATTTCAGGCCAAAGCGGACAATACCTTGGTGCTTAAGAGTTTGGGCTATTATAAAACAGTATCATATCAAACCATAGGGTGTCAGATAGGAGCTAATTGCCATACAGGGCAAAGTACCACTTTATGTGAGCAGCCACTTGAACTCGTGATGGTTAAGGTGCTACATGGTTGTGGGTATCTCTTGTGCCTGTAGGGGTCATCTCTAGTCCTATCTACCCAGTGGATGGTTCTAGGATCTGTGTGTGGATACTGACAAGGACATCAATTACTTAAGTTGGGGAGATTGTGATGACCCACTTAAGTAATAATAAGCGAAACTCTTAAACATCGATGCGCCTTTACAGATAACGGTGGAGTTCCTAATAAGAACTCCAAAGTTAACCGTGCTCAAGTGGGTGCACTCCCAGGATGGGTGACTTACTAGGAAGTTATCTTCTGAGGGCAAAACTATGAGACATTTTAGGCCAAAGTGGACAATACCTTGGTGCTTAACAGTTTGGGCTGTTACATTTAGTGTGTTTTATATCATCTCAACTTCAAAATGATCAAAACTACAGAAAAGAAGCTTTGTATGAAAAAGGGCGCTACAGCGCACTGCTGCTTGAGGCAATCCCAAAGCACCACGGTGCACCGCAGTGCCATAAGGTTTAATACCCTAGCATCACAGCACTCTGCAATTCCAAAGCATATATTTTTCTAGGTGAAAAATCGTTTGAATACTCGAGACCAAAGTGTCATAGCGTGTCGTAGCATGCACCAGAATTCTTCCTTGAATTCTGCTTCAAAAAGGCAATGGGAAGGACCGAAACTCAAAGTTTATCTTGTTTTTAATACCAAAACTAAATGCAAAAGCCAAATCTTTAATTTCAATGAGGAATAAAAAAATAAATAATTAAATAAATTCAACTTTTAAAAAAAGAATTAAAGGTAGGATTAAGAGAGGAATAAAAAGAAAAAAGAAATACTTAAGAATTGTGAAAATTTGCTGAAAACACACCTAAATGGGAGAACCCTAATTTCATTGAAGAGGGGTCTAGAAGAGGCTATAGCCCGAGGAAGAGGAAGCATAGCAGGGGAAAAAGAAGAGCAGAACTTGGAGAAAGAAGAAGATGAAGAGAATGAGAGTTGTTGTTCCTATGTATCACATTCTCAACTTAGCCTTGTATTTTCAAAATTTGTAAAATCAATGTATGCACTTGTTATTTCATGTAGCTCTCTTGTTATGTTTTCTATAATAGCAGCCTACCCCCCCCCCCATTTGAGGAGGGTTTGGTGAAGACATATAGTAAATCTTGTATGTTGTGCATGTAATATTCCTTTGATAGAAATGAAATACCATGTTGACCTAAATATTTATTATATTTCAATGAATGAAATGAAGTTATTGACTGAAAAGTTATTTGAATATTAATTAATTTATTTTATAAATAAAACTTATTAAGCCTGATGATCATCGTATCTAGAAACTATGCACCTAGAGCGTTCACATCGTGACTGAATGTGACATCATTCATTAAGAAAAATAGCTCATGCACTAGTTCTAAATGAAGGCTTAGTCATTTGAGCCTTGATAAAATAATGGTAAAATCTCTGAGCTCCATAGCTCAATCCATAACATTTGGAGAAGGCATATTAGGTAGTGGATGAGAAGAAATAGTTCACGTAGGCCATTGCGAACCCTAGGTTAAAGTATGGATTTGATGCATATAAGATGAGACTTATCTATAGAGCTCCATTTCTCACTCTTTATTTATGCAAGATAATAGAGTACATTAAGCTATGAGTGAAGTGACATAAGCTTATTTAGCTTTGCAGTTCATTACCTTAACTAAAATGAAAGTGGAAGCATGTGAGCCATAGATGGAATAAAGATCAAGTGATCATAAATTAAAATGTGGATTTTGTCACTTAGATATAAGGATGACTTTCATTCATAAAAGGATCACAAAGATATTTATGTGATGATATTAAACCCAATAGTGTTCATCTAAAGCACTGAATAGGATCATATCAATTTTAATGTCTAAATGGCAATGCAAGACCACTTAATTATAGAATTAAATTAAGATAACAAAAATATAACATGACATTAAGATAGGAATATTTGTGCACACATAAATTATGAACTTCATGTTTGAATCCTAAATCTCCCCAATTTTCTTTAAATTGATTACAAAACCAATTTAATCTAATCTAGCTTAATTATTAGGATAAAAATCTTCAATTATTGATTGCTTAAATATTAATGAAAAGAGATACACTTTAGTAACAGCACATACACTATTCTTAGAGGATGCTAAATCTTAGGATCTCATAATCCCATATTACTTTAGGCCACATACACTTGCATTCGAGCGTATACTACATAATTAGGTATGTTGGTTATAATAACCCTAGTGTTGTTATTTCTTATTAGCTAATCAAATTGCATGAAACTTTCTCATTAGTCTCCAAATATCATTTGGGGCAATCTCTGAAAATTTGAGCCAATTTGGAGGTTGTTTGAGTTTAGCAAATATTTTAATCAATTTAAAAATAGAAACTAAGGAAATTAAATTGACCTCTAATCAAAATCAAATTATATATTTGAATTTCTCATGCCCAAATTAGCTAACGATGAATTTTTGAAAATTTTTGATGCTCATTTAATCAATAAAATTTAATGAATTTGAATGGAATTAATCATTTTTCATTTAATTAATTAAAAACCTATTTTCTTAAGAGCTTTCATCCATCGTTTAGATCAAAATGGCAGACAAGATCTATTCTGTATAGTCCTTAATTGATGCTGATTGAACTACTCCCTTCTAGTCCTCGGTAGAGCCCAATCTAACTGTTTGATTGGCCTCTAGATCCGATAGCTTGATATTCTCCCACAGTTAATCAGACCAAGAAATTAATATTGACTACCCAATTGACTGAGCAACCAAGATTAACAAATAATTGTGCTCCTATCATTTACCGTCTGCAGGGCCACATGCACACGATCATGTGTAGGCCATGCAAATGTCCATCTTTTATTGTGTCCTACCCCAAATTAAATTACCACTGACCTTCCATTATACTCCACTTATTGAACCTTATCATTCAGTAGCATTAACAAGAGCTGAGAGCCACCTAATTGCTATATGGAGATTACAAAAAGGACACCGTCATGAAACTCTGGTACCTTCCTTCTCAACCTCTATTATACTCCACTTGTTTGATTTTTTTCTCAATTTCATAGCTTATATAATTGAGATTTAAAGCTAACTTGGCTTGATCAAGTATTATGAAGTCAGTGGGACTCTGGCTATTACAATCATATACAGTAGCCCAAGCCCCAACCTGACCACTTAGTGGCACACTTAACCTCTATTATCGGTTTAATGTTCCTTGGGTCGACCTCGATCCAAGGAACATAATAGAACTAAGATTAAGTCAATTGTTCCATTATGGAGGGAGCATTTTCCCACCATAATAAACCCTAGGTGGTCTTTCTCATACATCTAGTGTTAAGCAATTTAGGGCTTCTCTGTTGTGGCTTTTAGGCTCATTCAAAAGTTCTAATCGATAAGGTTATTTTAAGGTGAAGCATGCAATCTAATTTGACTTGTGTTAAGAGGAATTAGGGTTTATCCAAAACACTAATTCCTCCTAACCTTCAGCCCCGACACGTCGAGATGAAGAAGAGAATAGTTCAGGTCGGGCTACCCGTGCCCCACATTATTCAAAAGTAAGAGCCCATCGGGTCCAGTTGATCCGACAAAACCCGAAAATCAAATGGAGAATAATATTATTTATATTATAGTTCAAACCTTAGGAAATTAATGCAGTTTAAATTATTGCAATAACTTGATAAATACATATCCAAAAGTAATAAAATTGTATATCAAATTGATCAAAAAAATGAGTTTGACAATAATATGACATAAATTTAATTTTTAATAACTAAATTAACTAATGACCATCAAATTACCATTAAGTGTGATTAGCTCTTATTAGAGCCTAAAGAGCTCAAAATTTAACAAACTTACGGTCATAATGATCCCTAGACTATGAGATTTTGAATTTACTAGTTTTAGTCTAGTTGGATAACGTTTGGAGAATTTGATTATGAATACCTAATTATGCTATCAATTTAATCAAGAAATTTGGATTGTTCCCACTTAACAGAACAAATTCTAAGAAAACTTAAATGGATCTAAGTCATAGCATAATTGAATTATAGAGAAGAGTATTTAATAGATGATGAATCCATAATTATATCTCAAATAAAGGAAAATTTCATTCATTTCTCTTAATAAAACTGCTCCTGTAAGCTAATTTTTGTTTATCTTTTCAGGAAAATACCTATCCAATGAATTCCGAGCAATTTGGATAAATTTCTAAAATTTTCTAAGGGAACAACGCTGCCGTGCGCTGCAGCGTGCCATTTTGCAAAATCGAGCGCCACAGCGCGCTGCAATGGCACCATTTGCGAAACGTGGGCGCCATCGCGCGCTGCAGAGGGACACTTTGTGAAACGCGGGCGCGATAACGCGCTGTAGTGGGACAGTTTGCAAACGCGGGTGCTACAGCGTGCTGTAGCAAGCAAATTTACAAAACTGCTAGTGCGACCACGCGCTACAGCGCGCAGTAGCGACCCTTCACTTTTCAAACCTGATCACCCCAGTGCGCCGCAGTGGGCCTTTTTGCAAAATCATCCGCGATAGTGCACTGCAGCGGCCCGCCGTAATTTTGTCTGGCAGAAGCGTTAATTATGGCTGGGACAAGACACCCAACTAGCCTCTTGTCTCCAACCATCATTTCTCCTGCTACAGCTCCATTTTTAAATGGAAAAAGGTCTCTTTGATGTGATGAGAAGGATAAAATAATGGAAAATATTGGTCACCTCATCCATCAATTGGAATTTGCCATCATTACTCTAGAATTTTAAAGGCATTTGCTAGTTTTGATCATGGGAATGAAGATGCATCCCCTCATCTATAAATACCACTCCTCTTGACTATAGGAGGGTTCCAAACTTGGCTCACTTCAACCTAAGTAAGAGACGGGCTGCATAGAAGAGAAGAAGAACTCCCCAAGGGTGAAGGAGCTCAACTTGCTAAGGAGAAGGAGGAGAAAGGCAACACTAGGGACCAAAGAGAAGCACTTCAAGCAAGGAGAAGAAGAGTCCGGAGAACTTCCCAAGAAATATTCCTAGTATTTTCTAAACTCTTATTTTGTAATTTCTTTTCTTAGTTGATCATGAAAGGGTCTTTATCCATGTATGTGTTCTTTTTTATCTCTTTTGTAATGGAGAGCTAAACCTCCCTTGGGGAGGGTTGAGGCAATCCCACATATTTTGATAATTACTATAAAATGTATGAAGTTTTCCTCAAGTATTAATAAAAACTTGAACTCAATGACTTGCTAAAGGAATGTATAAGACTAATGTGGACTTGAATATGGACCAAAGGAAAAATACTTCTTAACTCAAGAACTAAGTTGTCTTATGCTCCATAGCTCACCTTGGTTTGATGCTAGATTTATGAGTGCATGAGAGCTTAGAACTATGTGAGAAAGTTCTTGAGCTTAGTGCACCTTAATCTAAGCTCAACTAAAGAGTTAATGCATGTGATGCTAAGACCCACTAATTGAGCTCTGTTGCTCAACATAATTGAGGGAGGGAATGGAATAGTTGTGTGCTCATGAACGATGAGATAAAATCTTATAAGGATATTTGTGCTGAAATAGAACCAATTGTGTGTTCATTTCGTGCACAAGATTTGAAATTGTAATTCTTCGAGATAAAACTCAAGGAAAGACAATGTGCACTTGATTAAGATCACGAAAAATGAAAGATAAATGCTTGAGGAATCATCATATATAAATTATCTATCATGTCATGTGGGAGAAACCCAACTCTCCTCTTCCATTTATTTGACTTATTTTCTACTAAGTGATTGTCGTGCTTATTCTGGAGCCAACTTAAGCAAAACATTGATAGCTTAAACATTAGTGATAATAGATACACCTTAGTAACAAAATATCCAATTCTCTGTGGTTCAATAAATCCCATAAACTCAAACTTTCCACTTATTACTTCAGACCACGTACACTTGCGTAAATGCGCACATGCTTGTTCAAGGTCTGTTAAGTTTTTGGCACTATTGCTGGGGAATTGGAAATTATTTCATATTAAGGATAATCTATAAGTAACTAGTGATTTAAGCATTTTTCTGCATATACTTTTAATTTTTGATTTTTGTAATTATAGGTACTAATAATCTTCTTTTCTGCTTTCTTTTCTTATTGCTGAATCTTTGAACTTATTGCTATATTTGTTCTTGATAGCTTAATTGTTGTTGTGTATGAGTAGAAGAGTTTGCATTGATTACCTTTTTGACCCTGAAATTGAGAGAACTTATTTGCAGACTAGGAGAGAACAAAACATTTTGTTAAGCTAACAAGCCGTTATGGAAAATAATAATGAAAATCTTGGAGAGCCATTAAGAGAGCCATTATGAGAGCTTAGGGGAAGAGTACTTAGAGATTATGCACTACCCACTGTTAGGAGAATCTCCCATGCAATTGTAAGACCTAATATAGAAGCTAATAATTTTGAGATCAAACCTTCCACTCTGAGTATGGTTCAAAATAACCAGTTTGGGGGATTAGCCACTAAAGATCCAAATTCACATATTTTAACTTTCCTTAAAATATGTGACACCTTCAGATTTAATGGCATCTCTGAAGATGTAGTTAAATTAAGGCTCTTCCCATTTTTTTTATGAGATAGAGCCAAGAGTTGGCTCAGCTCTCTTCCAAGTGATTCGATCCGGACATGGGACGATTTGGCTAAGAAATTCTTAGCCAAGGACTTCCCCCCGACAAAAACTGCCTGGCTAAGAATTGAGATAACCAACTTTACTCAGCTGGAAGGTGAGACACTATATGACGGATGGGACCGATTTAAGGAATGCCTAAGGCATTGCCCACATCATGGGTTTCCCTTATGGATGCAAGTTCAAACCTTTAACAATGGTTTGAATGTTCCTACAAGGATACTCATTGATGCAGTCGCCAACGGCTCTATTAATAGTAAAACCCAATAGGAGGCTTACGACCTCTTGGAAGAAATGGCAAACAATGCCTACCAACGGCCTCTCCATAGGAATGATCATTATAATAAAAATGAATGTAACTCACTCGGAAATTCACAACAAATCCTTGAGCTCCAAAAGCAAATCTCTCAACTCGCTAAAAAGCTAGAATGTGGGAATGTAAATTCTTGTCAAGAGGAAGATGGTGAGTTAAGAAATGTCAACGTAATTATGAATCATGGAAAGAATAAAGAGAGATTAAAAAACTCGCTTATCGAACTTAGAACCTCTACAACCAAATTCATGAATAAAATTGATGCCACCTTAAATAGGCACGAACACACTCTTTTAAGGTAAGAAGAGTCAGTAAAAAGAATAAAACAAAAGCTAAAAGAAATCATGAAATAGTTAGAGCAACCTTCATTAGTGGGAGTCATTGGTGAGTATGGAGAGGAGTTAGGGAACACAATAACCCTAAGAAGTGAGAAAATTACAAGACCGATTGTGAGAAAGGATAATCATTAAAACATAGCAATAATTAGAGTGGAAAAGGGGGAGGAAGAAGAAATGATCAGAAAAGAGAGGAATGATGTAAGGGATTTAGAAAAAGAAGAATCTTGAGATCAACTTAAGGAAATTTCTCATATACCATATCCTCAATGTATGGCTAGGGAGAAACTTGATGTCCAATATCACAAATTCCTATAAACTTTTAAAACTCTTTATATAAATATCCTTTTTGCAAAAGCTCTTGAACAAATGCCTAGTTATGTTAAGTTTATGAAAGATATCCTCTCCAAGAAAAGAAAATTTGATGAAAAGGAAACTGTGGCATTAACAGAAGAGTGTAGTGTAGTTTCACTATCCTTTGCACTATTGGAAGCTAATCTTTCCAAAAAAGCCCTTTGTGATCTAGGTATGTCCATATATTTGATTCCATTTTACATATTCAAGAAGTTAAAAATTGATCACTTAAAACTCACCTCTGTTCTCCTCCAATTCATCAATAGATCAGTCAAATCCCCCTTAGGAATTGTGGAAAATGTGCTTGTGAAGGTTGACAAGTTCATCTTCCCTGCAGATTTCATAATCTTGGATATGGAAGATAAAAATCAAGAAATTCCTATTATTCTAGGCAGACCTTTCTTGGCCACCAGAAGAACTTTGATTGATGTAGATAAAGGGGAATTGAGGTTGCGATATGGGGATGAGGAGATTAAATTTCATGTGAATGATTCTATGAGACACCCATCTAAACCTAATGAGGATTGTTGGAAAATCAATTCAATAAAAGAAGCATGGTTAATGGGAGATGTGGAAGAAAAGGGATTATTATTAAGTGAGGATGATGAGGATCCCACGGACATGTAAGTGATGGAGGAATTGATTAAGGAGAGGAAAGTAATTCAGCCTTTTATAATTTGCCCTCCATATTTAGAATTAAAACCTCTTCCCTCACATTTAAAATACACTTATATAGGGGAATAATAATCTCTTCCTGTAATAATCTCCTCCTTATTAACTCAGCATCAAGAGAGTCTTTTATGTAAGGTTTTAAAAGAAAATAAGAGAGCAATTGGTTGGAGTATAGCTGACTTGAAGGGGGTTAGTCCAACTCTTTGTATGCACCGAATCCTTTTGGAGGATAACTCCAACCCTTCAATTGAACCCCAATGGATACTAAATCCCAACATAAAAGAAGTAGTTCACAAGGAAATCATTAAACTCCTAGATGATGGAATCATTTTTCCCATTTTTGATAGCCCTTGGGTTAGCCATATACATGTGGTTCCCAAAAAGAGTGGGATGATAGCTATTCTCAATGACAACAACAAACTGATCCCCACTAGAACTGTGACCAGATGGAGAGTGTGTATTAATTATAGGAGATTAAATAAAGCCACCCATAAGGACCACTATCCTCTTCCTTTTATTGACCAGATGCTTGATAGATTGGCAGGGAATCCTTATTTCTATTTTTTTGATGGGTATTCAGGATATAATCAAATCCTTATTTCACCTGAAGACTAAGAGAAAATGACTTTCACCTGCCCCTATGGGACATTTGCCTTTAGAAGAATGCCCTTCGGATTATGCAATGCTCCAGCCACCTTTCAACGCTGTATGATGGCTATTTTTTTCTAACATTTGGGGAGTTTTTGGAAATCTTCATGGATGACTTTTCTATTGTTAGGAGCTCTTTCAATCATTGCTTGATCAATCTAGGAAAGCTTTTAAAAAGATGTGAAGAATCAAATTTAGTCTTAAATTGGGAAAATGTCATTTTATGGTGGAAGAAGGGATTGTCCTTGGCATTTAATTTCGGGCAAGGGATAGAAGTTAATAAGGCAAAGGTTGAGGTAATTGAAAAACTTTTCCCTCCCATCAATGTAAAAGGAATTAGTAGCTTCCTTGGGCATGCAAGTTTTTATAGAAGATTTATCAAGGGCTTCTCCAACATAAGTTTGTCGCTCTGTAGATTACTATGGAAGGATGTCGAGATCAATTTTGATGAAAATTGTTTAAAAGATTTCAATGCCATAAAAACTGCTTTAATCTCTACTCCAATAATTTCTACTACAAATTGGGATTCACCTTTTGAAATTATGTGTGATACGAGTGACCTTACAGTTAGTGCTGTCCTTGGACAGCGAATGGAATGAACCTTCTATTCAATTTACTATGCTAGTAAGCTTCTATATGATGCTCAAGGAAATTATGCTACCATAGAAAAGGAACTCCTAGCTATCATCTTTGCCTTTACTAAATTTAGGTCATATCTCATCGGGTCTAAGACTATTATTTATACTGATCATGCAACTATTAAGTATCTATTTCAAAAGAAAGAAGCAAAACCTCGCTTGATACGATGGGTGTTGCTCTTGCAAGAGTTTGATCTTGAAATTCGGGATAAGAAGGGAAGTAAGAATGTGCTTGCAGATCATTTATCTAGATTGACTCACCTTGATAATGATAAGTTGACCAAAATCAGCAAATCTTTCCCCGATAAAAAGTTCTATGCTATTGCTTCAAATCATTTTCCCTGGTTTGCTGACTTTGCAAATTATCTTGTAGGAGGAGTCATACCAAAAGATATGATCTACTAACAAAGAAAAAATTATTTACTGACATTAAAAATTACTTTTGGTATGATCCATTTTTATACAAGTGTTGCAATGATCAACTCCTAAGGAGATGTGTACCTGACTCCAAAATTAGAAATATTCTCTATCATTAACACACATCCCATATGGAGGGCACCATGGGATTGAGCGAACAGTTGCAAAAGTACTTAAATCTGGATTTTTTTAGCCCCACTTATTCAAAAATGCTGCTGACTTTGTCAAAAGTTGTGATAAGTGCTAAAGAACCGGAAACTTAAGCAAAAGGGATGAGCTCCCTTTGAACAAAAATTTTGAAGTAGTGTTATTTGATGTGTGGGGAATTGACTTCATGGGGCCATTTCCCTTATCCCAAACCAATATGTACATTTTTGTGGCAGTGGAATATGTTTCCAAATGGGTTGAGGCATTAGCATGTGTGAACAATGATGCTAAAAGTATTATTAAATTTCTCTAGGAGCACGTGCTCACTATATTTGGGACACCCAGATTCCTAATCAGTGATGGGGGAAAACACTTCTGCAATAGGCAGTTGAAAAGTGTCGTAAAAAGCTATGGGATGAAACATATGGTGGGTACTCCTTATCACCCTCAAACTAGCGGGCAAGTTGAAGTCTCAAATAGGGAGCTTAAGCAAATTTTAGAGAAAATTGTGAACCAAAATAGAAAGAATTGGACTTCAAAGCTTTAGGATGCCATGTGGGCATATAGAATTGCCTTTAAGACCCCTTTAGGAATGTCTCCTTATAAGCTCATTTATGGTAAATCATGTCATCTTCCAGTATAATTGGAGCATCGTGCCGTTTGGGCAATTAAAAAATTAAACTTTAACTCCCAAAAAGCAGGTGCACAAAGAATGCTGCAATTAAATGAGCTTGACGAATTCAGAATAAATGCCTATGAGAGTGCAAAATTGTAAAAAGAGAAAACTAAAAAATGGCATGATAAGCTGATCAAGCCAAAACATTTTTAACTTGGAATGAAAGTACTACTTTTTAACTCAAGATTAAGATTATTTCCAAGAAAACTGAAGTCAAGATGAACAGGACCATTTACTATCACTAGGGTTTTCCCTCATGGAGCGGTTGAAGTCGCTTCCAAGGATGGAACTTTTAAGGTAAATGGAAATCGTCTGAAGTTATACTTGGAGGAAGGAATTTTACAAGAAAATGGAGGATGGACCCTTTAGGACCTCCCGGATGAAGGTATCACATAAATGATCTTTCTCGTGTCAAGCTGAGACATTAAAACAAGCGCTTATTGGGAGGCAACCCAAGAATAAATAGGTTGTATTTGTCTTTTTGCTTTATTTGTTTTGTTTTTTTTTTTTGTACTTTTCATCTTGTGTGTTTTATTTTGAGAACTTAATTTATGAATTCTCATATTCCCAAAATGTCTCTTGCATTTAAAAATGACAAATTTTTTTGAGTTTTTCAAGAAATGCAAGTCACAAAGATACCAATAAAGAAATGATGTGAAGTAAAAGGGTGCTTGATAAAAAGTGATCAATTATATGGACATCATTAAAACTCTTAATTAAGGAATGAATTAAGGATAATCTAATCTCCAAGAATTTAAAATGCTAAGAACTAAGTGTGGGGGAAGGCATTGGACTAAAAATTAGAGATTATGGTGAGTACTCTAAAAGAGTGTGCTAGGCTCCCGTAGGACTTCATGATCACAAAGATGTGAATTGGGGATGAAGAAAATCATCTATCCCTAAGAATGAAAATAAAAAAACATAAAAATAGGGATGATGAAAAATATCTCTCCCAAATAAATGAAATGAAAAAGGATGATGAAATATATCTATCCTTTAATCTTTTTATCTTTGTGGTTCATAAGAAGGAGAACATATGATATAAAAATCTTGAGTATTTCACTACCTCTCTAGTCTAAGTTTTCCAAGGAACCTTCCTCATTACCTAGTGACAAGCCTAAGAACAAATACTTGGAGATTAACTTATTAACCTTGCTTCATATCCAAAAATCAAAAAATATAATTCCAAATGATTTTGGTCATTTCAGTTAAGCACATACCTTGAATTACTCATCAAAATCTAATTGATGTCTTTTGTTGACTTTCATACCTAAAAAAACTGAAAAATACAATTTTGAGCTTACTCGAGGATGAGCAAGAATTAAAGTGTGGGGTGTGATAAATCCATAAATTATATCTCAAATAAAGGAAAACTTCATTCATTTCTCTTAATAAAACTGCTCCTGTAAACCAATTTTTGTTTATCTTTTCAAGAAAATACCTATCCAATGAATTCCAAGAAATTTCGACAAATTTCCAAAATTTTCTAAAGGAAAACCGCTGTCGTGCGCTGCAGCTTGCCATTTTGCGAAATCGGGCGACACAGCGCGCTGCAGCAGCGCCATTTGTGAAACGCGGGTGCGATTGTGCGCAACAGCAGGACACTTTGCAAAACGTGGGTGCAATAGCGCACTACACTGGGACAGTTTGCAAATGCGGGAGCTACAACGCGCTGCAATAGGCAAATTTACAAAACTACTGACCCGACCGCGCACTACAGCGCGCTGTAGCGACCCTTCACTTATCAAACATGATCGCCCCAGCACGCCGTAGCGGGCATTTTTGCAACATCATCCACGATAGCGCAGCGGCCCGCCACAATTTTGTCTGGCATAAGCATTAATTGCGGCTGGGATAAGACACCCAACCAGCCTCTTGTCTCCAGCCATCATTCCTCCTGCTGCATCTCCATTTTTAAATGAAAAAAGGTCTCTTTGATGTGATGAGAATGATAAAATAATGGAAAATATTGGTCACCTCATCCATCAATTGGAATTTGCCATCATTACTCCAGAATTTTAAAGGTATTTGCTGGTTTTGATCATGGGAATGAAGATGCAGCCCCTCATCTATAAATACCACCCCTCTTGACTAGAGGAGGGTTCCAAACTTGGCTCACTTCAACCTAATTAAGAAAGGGGCTGCATAGAAGAGAAGAAGAACTCCCTAATGGAGGAGGAGCTCAACTTGCTAAGGAGAAGGAGGAGAAAGGCAGCACTAGGGACATAAGAGAAGCACTTCAAGCAAGGATAAGAAGAGTCCAGAGAACTTCCCAAGGAACGTTCCAAATATTTCTAAACTCTTGTTTTGTAATTTATTTTCTTAGTTCATTATGAAAGGATCTTTATTCATGTATGTCTTCTTTTTCATCTCTTTTGTAATGGAGAGCTAAACCTCCCTTGGGGAGGGTTGAGGTAATCCCACATGTTTTGATAGTTACTATAAAATGTATGAAGTTTTCCTCATGTATTAATAAAAATTGTAAACTTAATGACTTGCTAAAGAAATATATAAGACTAATGTGGACTTGAATGTGGACCAAAGGAAAAATACTTCTTAACTCAAGAACTAAGTTGTCTTATGCTCCATAGCTCACATTAGTTTGATGCTAGATTTATGAGTGCATGAGAGCTTAAAACTACGTGAACAAGCTCTTGAGCTTAGTGCACCTTAATCTAAGCTCAACTAAAGAGTTGATGTGTGTGATGCTAAGATCCACTAATTGAGCTCCGTTGCTCAACATAATTGTGTGCTCATGAACGAGGTGACATAGTCATTGAGCCCAATGAAATCAATCCCTCATCTCAACTATGTGTGATGTGCGTGATACTCTTAGTGGAATCAATGCCTATAAAATCTTAAAAATTATCAACCCTCATCTCCATGATCAAGAGATGAGGTAAAATCTATAAGTCTAAGATCTTATAAGGATCTTTGTGCTGAAATAGAATCGACTGTGTGTTCATTTTATGCACAAGATTTAAACTTGTAATTCTTTGAGATAAAACTCAAGTTAAGACAATGTGCACTTGATTAAGATCAGACAAAATGAAAGATAAATGCTTGAGGAATCATCATATATAAGTTATCTATCATGTCATGTAGGAGAAACCCAACTCTCTTCTTCCTTTTATTAGACTTATTTTCTACTAAGTGATTGTCGTGCTTGTTCTAGAACCAACTTAAACAAAACATCGATAGCTTAAACTTTAGTGATAATTGATACACCTTAGTAACAAAACATCCAATTCTATGTGGTTCGATAAATTCCATAAACTCAAACTTTCCACTTATTACTTCAGACCATGTACACTTGCGTGAAAGCGCAGACGTGTATTCAAGGTCTGTCAATAAACTGTAAATACACATCTATGCTTGCACGCAAGTGTATGTGGTCTGAAGTAATAATGGAAGGTAAGTTCCAAGATTTATCAACCATAGGAAATGATGTGTTTTGTTACTAAGGTATATTAACTTTTAATAATAATGTTTAGACCAATGATATTTTGTAGTTTTCGTTGGCTCCTAATTAAAAATGTAAATATTTTAATTCAAAAATATAATTTGAGAAGAATATAGAGTTGGGTTTTATCATGTAATTTGTTACGGGATTGGTGTAAGTACTTGTATTTATCCACTTTTAATGAGACGTGTTCCCATGCAAATTATAATCAAGTGATAATAGCATTCCTTAGATTGGTCCTCTTATTCTAACTATTTCATGCCTAGCGCACAACAGGAACTCAAGAAGGTTCAATCTCAGTGCATAGACCCTTATGTGATCGATATGGGTTAAATCCCATTTCTTATGTCTAAGTTATCAAATTCATAATTTTAATTTCAGAGATCACACAAACCTAATTCCGCTCAATTAGCATCACGTACTTCCCTCGTAGTTTAGCTAAAAAAGTCAATTCTTGGGCAAAGTGGATTATGTCACATTCATCCACAAGCACACAATCTTTCCTCTTCCACTTTTAACTTATGATGAGCTACAAAGCATAATTGGTGGCTCTTGGCTCTCATGCATCAACCTTTTGACTGAGCTCAAGGAAAAGTGCTCATAGGCTCAAGAGCTTGTCACTGGGCTCTAAGCACTAATGCACATATTCCTAGCTTTATGCTAATTGGTAAGTTATGGATCTAAGAGAGTTATGTTTATAAGTTCAACTCATCATGTAAATCTTAGGGTGTTTACACCGAGAACCCTCGCACAGAGAATATATATTCGCGACGAGGACCTTTATGTGCATTTCCCTAAACTTAACATGACTAGTTGGTTTGATATTTTCTTCATTAATAACCATTTAATTTAAATAAAACATTCATTCACATGGCATACATTCAAACAAGATTCATATCTAAACCATAAAATGATAAAGATTTTATTCATTGAGAATTTTAGTACAAACACCATTTCATCCCATAATGATTATATGACATAGCCCCAACCCTCCCCAAGGAGGGCTTAGCCATCCATCACAGTTGAAACAGAAAAAATAAAATACAAGGAAATGAACCTTTGTATGGTTCTACAGCAAGAAAATGAAGATGATATAAAAGATAAATATTAGGAACAACGTTTATGCGTTCTCCTAATTTTTGCCTTCCTTGCCAACTTGCATTCCTTCCTGCTCCTTGAATGTTTTTTCTGCTTTATTTGGATGGTCACCTTCTCCTTCCTTAGGTTGGGTTCTCCTTTCTCTCCTTATGTGGCTTTAGAATTTTTGAACTGGGATTGTCAAAGAGGGGAATAACCCTTCCATAGTATCTCTTCTCAACTTTTATAGATGATGAGCAAAGAGTCTTGCATTATTTTAGCCAACCTTTCATCTCCTCAAGAATTTAATGAATTAAACTGAATATTTCTTTGTCTTCTTGTAAAATGAGCAGAATTGATTTTTGAGTTAATGGCTACTATGGGAAGGCAAAAATATTTAAGAATTTTGGTCTTCCCTAGATTGCTTTTAATGCTCATTCCTGGCTGAAATCACGTCAGGCGCTATGGTGCACTACATCTCGCTTGGGTGTGCTGCAGCAGTTTTGCTTTAAAATCATGCTAAGTGAATGCCCGCTGTGACGTGCGGTAGTGCCAAGCTCTCGGGCTTGAACTGTTGTGGAGAGCGATACCGCATTGTGGCACATGGTAGCGGGATACCTTGAATTTCCTTTCATTAAGTCTTGGCTTTGTTATTCCGCTGCGGCGCGCGGTACCACCAAGCTCTAGGGTTTTGTCCATTCCAGCGCGTGGTAGTGCTAAAGTCTCGTGTTGCGACTGCTATGTCGCGCTGCAGCGAGGGCCTTTAAGAATGCTGCTAAGTTTAAGTTCATTGAGTGCCGCTGCAGTGCTTGATAGCACCGAGCTCTTTGTTTGTGTTTGATGCGGTGAGCGGTAGCACCGAGCTCTCGGGTTGTGTCAGCTTCAGTGCACAGTAGCGGAATGCCTTGATTAATTTTTGCTATCTAAGTCCAATAAGTCCTGTTATGGTGCGCAGTAGCACTGAGCTTTCACATTTGTTCTTGATGCGGCGTGCGATAGTGTGTGGGGCCCCGTGCCCTCCACAACCATGCTAATACTAATACTAGCTTAATTACGGAGAGTGCGGTGCTCCAACTGTGGGAAATCCCCAACCTAAGTAGAGTTAGGTATGACCCAACCCGCCTAAAGCTGAAGACTTGTCACCTAGAATTGCGAACATACATCAACATATCAAAGTAGCGGAAGTAGAAAATAGTATAGCATAACATCCACATCATAGCATAATACAAAAAGTAAATGCAACAGTAACTCAGCTCAAAGTGAAGAAAGTAAATATATTCAAATTAATTATTACAAACTGAATAGCTTAAAGAAAGAAAGAACTCTCATCTTCATAACAGAAAGAGAAAGCTAATTAATCAACAATAATAAGATCCTCCTCCTATCCAAGCACCTCTCCTATGGAACCACCAACGAACATCTCCAAATTAAATATTTGTCGGTATCACAAATGTTAGGGCCCCAGCTAACAAAAAAAAAAGGTTACAGTTAGACAAATTGTCTAAGCACATTTTAGGCTAATTTAAGTGAACTGAACATTTAAAGATATCACCTTATTACTTTAAGAATGCAATTAAATTATGGTGCAACAAGCCACAATGGACAGGGTAGCTATAAATAATATATTTTTAACTTAAACAACAAAGTACACAAAGTACATACTAAACATGCAGTTGAACAAGGTAAGGCTAAGATGTGTAAATAACTGCAAGGCACTGAAAGTAAACTCATCCTAACATGCTTATAATCACATTGATATATACTAATTTTATTAAAAGGAAATTGTGCCAAAATATGCTGAACTAAGTATACAAAAACTAGCATCCTAAACATGCCAATATTTAATAACTACTGAACAGGAATACGTACACAAGTATGCAAAATAAATAAATGAAAGGTCACTGAAGCATGTGGCAAAGCAAGCCAAGGTACTGAAATGAACTAAAAGTAAAGCCTCTAAAGCATGTGGCAAAGCAACCAAAAATACTAAAAACTGAACTGAAGTAAAAGCATACCTAAAGTACTAATATAATATAAATAGGCCATATCGGGCCTCTGAACAAAAAGTTCAACATGTATCCATCCTAGACATTATCAGAGCTAGGTCTGAGTTGAACTTATAGAATAAGACATGTATCCATCCTAGCCAAGCACAGAGCTAGGTTCAAATCTATTCTATAATAAAATTAAAACTAAGGAGGCAAACTAAGCTAGGACACACCCTTCTGAACTGAATGCACTGGATGAACTGAATGAATGTTTATGCTATTCAAATACTAATTATGATACATTATCAATATCCTGAGTTCACCTATTATGTCCAAGGAAAAAGGCTCAATATACAAAGTATGCAGAGCAACTAAAGTCAAAGTAAGCAAGAGACTCAACTAAACTTATGTGATACCTATTGTAATCTAATTTATTCAAATCTAGCTATCCTGAGAAAATACAACTTTAGGATCTCCAATATCCAGCTATCATGTATAATCCTAGATTTACGGCCTTAAGCTTAACATTAGAACTTAACAAGTTCTAATTCAAAATCCATGATAACTATAAAGGATTGAAGTAAGTAAATCAACAACTTAATTATTATTATTTTACTCTCTTAACCCAAATCTTGATTATGTAGATCAAGATTAAGGATTCTAGACTTAAACTCCACATTTGGGGTTTAAATCCTGAATCCAAGATATTTTCCTAGCAAGAGATCTAAGGTTCACACACAACCTTAATCTAAAGATACAAAATCTTATAAGCTGAAGGATTTAGAAGCTAAGATCTTAGTGAAAGGTCATTACTGATATTATAAGATAAAATAATCAATTAAGAAATTTGAATCTAAGATCTATATTCAATCCATAAAATAATCACATTAGTCTATAGATTGAATTAATCATACACCCATAAGGAGGCTTCAAAAGAATTAAACAATAAATCAAGTAGGGAATTCCAAATGAGATGCGCTAATTCAATCATATAATCTATGATCTAAGTCTAAGGTTTGATCACTTAAGATCTAAGCTAAAATCTAGACTTAGGAATTACATGAATATTTCCTTAAAGATTTGCAGTTTATGAATGATCTAATAAAGGTAATTAAACTAGAGTTTGAGTGCTAAGCAGTTAGAGGAATCCTTAAAGGAGGTGGTTTAGATTACTCTTAAGATCATAAGATCTTATTAAGAAATTTCAAGATTTCTTCACTTAGATTAATTTCATTAAGCCTAAATTTCAGATAGGTACTAATGTATTAACTAGAAGTTTTTACTGAGATTTTAGGGTTTAAGGATGATTAAATGAAATTTTGTTCAATATGACCAAAATACGCTTCTTAAGATCAATATTAGAAATTTAAGATTCAAACATTCAAATTGATTCAAATCAGTTTTAATGAACTTAATAATGATTAATAAAGTAAATGAAATAGTTAACTTAAGATTTGATACCATAATCAACCTAATTAGCACTAATCATATTTTAAAGCCAAGTAAGGTGATTAAGAAACTTAGGGCACATTAGGGTGATCCAAGCATATTTATAGGCTCTACTAAACTTAAGAAAGTGATTGAAACCTAAATTATCCAAATTAGAGATTTAACCAAGGCTTAGTTCACTAATACAAAATTAGGGTGATTAAGAGGTGATTAGAAATTTTAATGTTTTTAAATTATATTTAGTGGTCTATATAGGTTCTCCTTAGTCTCATGAGCAATCAAAGACCTTAATCAAGATTTTTGTTCATTTAATGAATTAATAATAAATTAAATAAGAATAGAGAAAGATTAGGCAATTAATTAAAATCTAACCATTGGATCTTGCATTCTATTTTATATTATTATCCCTTACATTTTTTTGATTAAAATAGTATATTGGATCATACCATTTGGATTAGTATAGCCAAAGATTTTATTATAATTTAATCTGAATGTTTATTTAAGTTGAAATCATAAGTTTTGATTTTCTAAATTAATTTACTTAAGGAAATTAATTCCAGAAAATCTTTAATTAGCCGCCACCTAAAATCAAAAACACACGGGTCGGGGCCTGACCCGACCGGCATTGTGTATCGTCCTAACGGCAACTCCTTGATACCTAGCTTCTAAGGTTAGCTTTATCCATGAAATTCTCCATGCTCAAGCCATTCCATGCCTAGATCTTGATGGCTACACCATCAGTGGTACTAGATGCATCAATTGAGCTAGGAACCCCCATCTGGGGTGCGCTAGATCGTCGAGGTGCTACATAGCCGAGGCGTCTTCTAAGGCGCACCTGTAAGAAGTGAATTCTCCTTACAGAGCCAATGCCACGAGCTAGGGCCTAGTCCTATGCGCTCGGGGATTGAAGGGGAAATGGTTGGGTGAGTCGAGAGGTCCCGAGGAGGTCTAGATCACTGGAGGGCTACTCATGGTAACCATGGGTGAGAGATGGACCTAGTCTGATCGATACAAGACCAATCGATTGATTATAATATTCCTGATGATTTCCATGAGTTCACAATCATTCTTGGAGGGAATTCAAACTCCAATTAGGACTTATCATCCAGACAATTCGCTGCAACTTGAGATGGATTAATGGTGGCCTGGCAATGCACACTCAGATAATGAGTTCACTGTCTGGTACACTACCAGTCTTTCCTGGCGCCTAGAATACTTAGAAAGAATGGTAGGACGGTCCTATCATAGCACCTAATGCAAATAGATTAAGAGTCGAGCTACAAAGATAATGGGACAGAGGTTGTACCTTAATGGAGGGAGAGTCGATGAGATGAGCTCCCATGATTTCTGATGACGCCCGAGCTCCCTAACGATGCCTTGGGGTTTAAACATCAAACCTCACCCACTATCAGTGGTTCACGCAAGCAGAGTCACCGCGACACTTTGAACTAGAGGTGGGTGCAAACAGGGAAGGAGAGGATAATGCAACCTATCCACAGAAAGCATAGTGATTCTCTGCGGAAGCTCTAGGATATTTATAGCCAGAGCTACAGAGTGGGAGCTTCAGGCTAGCCTCCAGTGGTCGACCCGAGGAAATAGACATTGGGCCTTGACCCGTGAGGGGTAGACCCAGGAACTCACTCCCTGAGCCGTTGCGATTCAGAAAGGAGTGGGGAACAAGATCTCCCCCGAACTACCACGGCAGTAGGAGCGAAGCAAGATCTCAGGGCTTCTTCCAAACATTGGAGACGAAGCTGAACAGCGACGGGTAGGGGCACATCCGTTCAATGGATCTTCAATTGGGATGGAGTGGTCCAGATCCTTCGACCAATAATGGCCGATCTGGGAAATAGATCGTCCATCGAATTGGATCAAAATCATCCAACGGTCGATCGGGTTTACTTAGGATGGGAAGGTGGGTACCGTCGGATGAAGATGCCAAATGAGCGGCTGGGATTTGATCATTATGTGAGGCTGGTGCTCCGCTATCGAGACCCCGCAGTATATCTGCCGCGGTCCCGACAGCTAATCCCAGAATTATAAAAATTCCATTTATAATTTATTTAATTACTAAACTCATTTAACTAATTAAACTAAAAATCTTAATTAATTTTAAATCCACTTTAGAATCAAATGAGCTCTAAAAATTCCCAAAAATTTACCCTTAATAAATTAGGATATGAGGAACTCAAAAAATGAAATCAAATTTTAATTTGGAGATCAAATTAATTTAGCTAATTTTTGAGATCCAAAAATAAGCAAAAATACCAAAATGCTCAAATGAGCTCCGATTGATTTTAAACTTCTATGGTTAGGTTTAAATGACCCATTGAGTCTAATGGAATCACAATTAGAACTTGGTTTAGCTTAAATAATTTAGTTTCAGCTAGGATAACAACTAGGGTTGTTACATAATGCCAAGCTCTTGGGTTGTGTACGCGTATGCGCGCTTGGGTGCACCGCAGTGATTTTCTTTGAGATTTTTTGTTTTTGCCCTGAATTAACTCAACTCCTCTTTTTTCCCTGAAATTGGTGAAAAACCACTCAAAGTAGACAATTCTAGCATAAAGATGTTTGTATTTACTCTCTTATTTTACTATAAATCTTAGATTTATTAGTATTAGTAGAAAAACACTTAGATCAACCTAATAATTGTCTAACCCTAGCCTACAAAAGCTTGAATCTAAACCTTTAAGAGAGAGAAAGTAATAGTGAGAAGATGATTTGTTTTGTGATGACATCTAAATGATAATAGAAATAGACCAGTAAGTAGAAGTTAAGACTACTAGTGCCCCACATCTGTGTCTCATTAGTTAAATATCTAGCCTAGAAACCTTAAGTGCTTAGGTGAACCTAAAATAAAATTTCTTTCTTCCTTATATCAATAGTGATAGGAATTTAACATTATGGAGTTAGAATGAATAAACATTATTGAATGTGATTCAGCATTTAGACCCTAATTAGATCAATCCATTAGTAAAAATAACTTAGAGTTGGGAAGGAAAATAGTTCAAATAACTTAGCCTTTGATCACTTAGTATGCAAGTTAAAGTAAATAGAGGAGTTTGAACCTTAGAAACACATCATAGATGTAAATAGGATAAGAACCTTTAGCAACCTAATTATGGTTGATCATACATCCTAAAATAGGAATAGTAGGGGAAAACTTAAAAGGTTGCTACTTCTAGATTTAGGATAAGATTAATAAATTGAATTTCTTAATTATAGCTCATTATATTTCACATTAAAATAATCCAATTGCAAAATAATATTTTTAAAATTATATATATATATATATATATATATATATATAATTCAATTAAATTAGGCATTAGTTAATATCTATGCTAATTGGAGGCTTAATTAGCCCCAATCATTAAGGTGGATAATTTTATGTAAATAATAATGAATATCAGATAATTTACAATTAACCTTACTAAATCCTTGAATGTTGCATCACATTGAGACTAAATCTTTGAACTTTCATCCAGACATTGTGCACAAATAAAACATTATACATAAGGATTTCATATGTTGGATTAGTCTGTACAGATATGTTTTGAGCTATGTAGGCTATGAAGAGATCGGCAGACCACACATATCCCAAAGTTTGGGAGATCCCGCTATATATGGTCGAGCATACATGCTCAACTCCTAGTGTTGGATTGGAACATACCTAATCTATCATTAGGGTGTGGAAGTTGGTATCAGAGCCAGGTTGAGAGAAGAAAACTAAGTGGATGAAGAAATATTTGTTTATTCAAATCAACAACACAAAAAAGCAAAATAAAAACATTTGGCAAAATTCACCATAAGATAGTAAAAGTTCTTTATGTAATAATAACGACCACTAGTTCTTCTTCTACTTCTGAGGAGATCAAAACTCTTGTTGAGATGATGAAGATCTTGGTGGAAACCCTAACTCGGCCTGCTCAAAGGACCCTCAACCTTCTGGCTCCCCAGAACATATAAGTAAACCCCCAACCTACATCAAGTCCTATAGTAGATGGATTTATCCATGCTTTCCTCCATCTAAATCCCTCTACCTTGAATGGTTCTACTTCCCCCATTGAGGCAGCCCACTAATTGAAGGTCATTAAGAAAGATTTAGCAAGTATCAAGTTCTTAGTTAGTGAAGCAATTCACCTAATGACCCACATGTTCATAGAAAAAGCTAAATACTTGTGGAAAAAGTCTCATTTTTTGGAGTGGATATTGAAGATATTCTTTGGGAGGAATTCAAAGAAGCCTTTAGGGATGAATTCAATCCACCCTCAATGCAAAAGATTGTCGATGACAACTTAAATTAATTTACTCAATGCAATGGAACTTTCCTAGCCTATAAAATGGAATTGATGATGTTACCCTATTTTTCCTCAGATCTCATTCGCATTGAAGCAATGAGATGTAGTTGCTTTCTCAAAGGATTGAAAGATTCCATTAAATATCATCTGATGTCTCAATACCTTGATAGCTTTGCTAGGTTGCTAGAAGGGACAAGGTTAATAGAGCACCACTAGCTATAAAAGAGCATAAAAAAAGGTCCCTACCATCCTCAAGTAAATATGAACATTTTAAATGAAACTCTTCTTGATAGCCTAAGGTCTATCAAATGACCCATCTATAGCAGGCCAAGCAAGTATGGCAATGTCAAAAGCCCCACCCATACGAGAAATATTACTATTAAGGTAATAGATGATTTACTTGTGGTATAGTGGGCCATAGGTATAGGGACTGTATGGCTAATTAGATGGTTGACAAGGTGAGGATTAATCATACTCATTGTTCATAATCCAACCTAGTAAGAACTCAAGCTCTGGCATTAGTAATAATACCTCCTCCAGTAATAGAGTAGGTGCAAACCCAAAAATGACCACCTCATCATGCATCTACAACTCCTTAAGCTGCTAGAAAAACAACTAAAAGGGTAAGGCAGTTACTCAATCTGCTTCTCTACTGAGATGCTATACATTGACTCCCACTATCACCCCAAAAGACAATAAAGCTATTTCAAGTATGCTCATTTTCTTTCCTTTCTATATATCAAAATTTGCATTTTTTATTTCAATAGATAATAAATTAATTTCTATTCTTCATAGGCACACTTTACATTAGTAACCAATCTTGTGATCTATTATTTGATATGGGTTATAATCATTCTTTTACATCAGAAAACCATGTACAAGCTTTAAATCTTTAACAATTCAGATAAGGAAAACCTTTACGTGTTCAAATGCCATCTAGAGATAAATTGTATGCTAATAAATTATGTGTTTTGAATATCATGACTAGTAATCAATCCTTCAAAGCTAAGCTTATAATTATGCAAATAACAAACTTTGAGAAAGTTCTAGAAATGAGCTGGCTAAGTAAATATAACTCACTTATTAATTGTCAAATGAAGAAGGTTGCCTTAAGAGTATGTAAGAAACCCAAAGTGTTTATAGGAAAACTTGGCATTACTGCATCCATGATTAATGCAGTAGAGGCCAAGAGGTTATTAGATAAGGGTTGCGATGCATTTTTAGTAACTATGGTGGGATAATCAAAGGAGCATAGATTCATATAAGAAACCAAATTAATGAGAGAATTCATGGGCCTTTTCTTCATAACTATTAGGATTACCTCCTTTAAGAGAAGTAGAATTTTTGATTGAGATGATTCCGGGAACACCACCCAAATATATAGCGCTTTTTTGAATGGCTTCTAAATAATTGCAAGAGCTGAGAGACAAATTGCAAGAGTTATCAGAAAGACAATTTATCATGCCAAGCATGTCCCGTGAGGAGCTCCAGTTCTATTTGTGAAGAGAAATATGGTTCCATGAGAATGTGTATTGACTACCGTGAACTGAATAAGGTAACCATTAAAAATAAGTGTCTGTTGTTAAGGATCGTGAATTGCTTTATCAATTTGCAGGAACCAAGGTTTTCTCAAAAATAGATTTAAGATTTGGATATTATGAGATAAGGGTTAAGGAAGAATACATTCCTAAGACTATATTTTGAACTATATATGGTTATTATAAATTTTTAGTTGTCTTTTAGACTGACTAATGCCCCATCCATATTTATGGAACTAATGTTGTGCTTCCTGAAACTTATCTTAATGAGTTCATCATCAAATTTATTGATGGCATCTTAATCTATTCTAAGAATAAAACTGATCATGAGAAGCATCTCAAAGTAGTCATAGAACTGCTAAGAGATCTTAAGTTATTTACCAAATACTTAAAGTGCAAGTTTTGGTTAGATTCTATAGCATTCCTTATCCATATCATTAATGCTGAAGGGATTCGGGTTGATAATGAAAAGATTAATGTTGTCGGACAAAAGAGTGAGCTTAAGACTGTAACAAAAATTTAAAGCTTTACCGATCCAGTTGGTTATTATAGAATATTCATGCTACGATTTTTGTAAATAGCAGCATCATTAACCAATTTTACCAAAAAGAAAGCTCTCTTAATTTGGAATAAATAGTATGGTGAAGCTTTCCAGAAGTTGAAGCAGTTGTTAACTTCTGCTCCAATGTTTATATTGCCTCAGGAAGGTAAGGATTTCTTGGTGTATATCGATGCTTCCAAGATGGGACTAGGACGTGTCCTGATGCAGGAGTGTAAAGTCACAGCTTTTGTCTCCAAAAAAAATAAGCTTAATAAGAGAAACTACCCTGTTCATGATCTAAAATTGGCAATCGTAGTTTTTGCTCTGAAAATCTAGAGACATTACCTCTATGGGGTAAAGTGTGAAATATTTACAAATCACCAAAGTTTGAAATATATTTTAACACACAAAAATGCTTAGTTGCACATAGATAAGGTGGCTAGAACTAATCTATACTAATGAACTATAAATCTAGTATTATCCCGGTAAGACCAATGTCATAGCCGATGCGTTAAGTAGGAAAGTAACATTATCTTCTCTGTATTATGATTGTGTATTAATTAAAGAGTTTGAAAGGTTATAGATCCAATTTGTGTCATTTGTCTATGTGTAAATCAATCTTTGCATTGAAAGATAGAATCTTAGCAGCTCATTAGAGAGAAAAAAGTTATCCCAAGCTCTACGATGATATTCAAGGTAAGAGGTCATATTTTTAGCTGAAAGGTAGCGACTCAATTTTATTAGGAGAAAGAGTATGAGTTTCTAAAGAATGACAGTTAGAAATTATGGCAGAAGCTCATAATTCTAGTTACACTGTTCACCCTAGGAGAAGTAAAATGTACGATGATCTCAAAAAGTCATTCTGGTAGCCAAGTATGAAGTGGCACATTACTAAATTTATATCTAAATGCCATTCTTATAGCTTAGTGAAAGCTGAACACCTAAAGCCTATTGAACTTCTAAAATCCCTTGAGATTCTATAATGGAAGTGAATTGAAATTCCATGGATTTTATTATAGGTTAACCAAAAAGTAAATCAGTTGCCATCTTAATTTGGGTCATTGTCAATATATTAACAAAATCACCTCATTTCATACTTATTTGATAGACTGATTCTATTGAAAGGTTAGCTAGGGTGTGCTTAAGAGAAATTGTTTGATTACATGGTTCATATAAGACTGTTATTTTAGATAAAGATAGTAGATTGATTTCTCATTTTGGCTAGCTATTCAGCAGGATCTGGGAATGAATCTAGCAATGAGTACAGCCTACCATCCTCAAATAGATGGTCAAAATGAAAAGGTAAATCAGGTTCTAAAAGATCTGTCATGCTTGTGTGTATTAGATTTTGGTGGAAATTGGGAAGAGCATCTGGATTTAGTTGAGTTTACTTACAATAATAGTATCAAGCCAGCATTGGTATGGCTCCTTTTGAAGCACTTTATGGCACAAGGTGTAATACCTCATTAGCTTGGATTAAAGCAAGAGATGCTTAATTGTATGGTTCTAACATGGTTGAAAAGACAAATAAGAAGGTCTAGCTAATCAAGAAGAATATGTTGGCAGCCCAGTAACAAAAATAGGAGTACCACGATGTTTATCACCATCCATTAGAATGTTGAGTGGTAAATAGAGTCTATCTCAAGGTTAGTCTGATGTGAGGGATGCAGAGATTCAAAGCATTAGGAAAATTAAGTCTTAGATAAGTCAAACCATTTGAAATAATCACCAAAGTGGGACATCAGCGTATAGGCTAAATCTACCAGAAGATTTTGTTGCAGTACATAACATCTTCCATGTATCATCTCTAAGGAAATGTTTGTTTGATCCTGATTATAAAATCTAGATTCTAGCTATAGAACTGCAACCTGACCTAACCTTCATTGCTAAACCAGTCAAGATGTTAGGGAAAGATCTTAAGCAACTTAAAAGCCACATTATTCTGATGATACAAGTGCAAAATCATTTAGTTGAAGAGCCATGTGGTAGAAAGAGAAAGAAATGTGGAAGAAATACAATATACTCTTTTCTTAATTAAGTAATTTTGTAACTCATTAACCTTCTTAATTTCAAATTTTGCTCATTCCAATTGCCAAAATTGTTAGGTTATCGAAGGAAACACCTCATTTAAGATGGGGAATCTACAACAACCCTAGTGTTCTTACCTCTTATTGGCTAATAAATTTGGCATTAACTTTCTCTTTAGTCTCCAAACATCATTTAGTGCAATCCCTAAAAATTTGAGCTAATTCAAAGGCCGTTTGATTTTAGAAAATATTTTAATCAATTTAAATAATTAGAAAATTAAGAAAATTTAATTGACTACCTACCAAAAATATGATTATATTTTTAAATTCTCACCCCCAAATTAGCTAATGTTGAATTTTTGGGAATTTTGGGAGCTCATTTAATCAATAAAATTTAATTAATTTGAATAGATTTAATCATTATCTATTTAATTAATTAAGAACTTAATTTATTTTTTTAACAGCTTCCATCCTCCATTTGGATCGAAATGGCAGATAGGATCCATACCATCTAGACCTTTACGGATGCTGATCGAATGACAATGTTCTAATCCTTGGTAGACCCTGATCCAGCCATTAGATTAGCCTCTAGATCCTATGGCAAGACCTCCTCCCATGATAAATCGGACAACAGGATTTAATCCCAATTGTCTGATCGATTAGGTAGCCAAGACTTACATGAGCATTGTGCTCCTATCATCTACACCCTGCATGGCCACACACCCATGATCGCATGCTGGCCATTCAAATGGCTATCCTTCATCATGTTCTGTCCCAGATTAAATCACCATAGACCTTTCATTATACTCCAATCATTGAACCCTGGTGTTTGGTAGCATTGACATGAGCTGAGAGCCACCTGATCACTATCTAGACCTTGCCAAAGGTACCCTATCACAGAACTCAGGTACCCTCCTTCCCAAGCTCCTTATAGTATAATATACAAAACATTGATTTTGTTTATCAATATCACAGCTAGTATGATTTCAATTCGAAGCTAATTTGGTACGGTGATGTCCTATGGGACCGGTGGGACTCGGGCTATTACAATCTTACACAATAGCCTGAGATCTACCTGACCATTTGGCAGCTCAATCCACCTCTGCCTTTGGTTTAATGTTCCTTGGGTCGGCCTCTACCCAAGGAACACAGTGAAACCAAGATTGAGTCAATTGGTCCACTATGGATGGAGAATATTTTTGCCACCATAAACCATAGATTTTCCTTCTTATGAGCCTAGGAATAAGCAATTTAGGGCTTCTTAGTTAATAATTTTAAGCTCACTCAAAAGCCCTATTGACATGGTTGTTTTAAAGTGAGGTGTGTGATATGATTCAGCCTATGTTAAAAGGAATTAGAGTTTATTTTAAACCTTAATGTCTCCTAACCTTCACCCGAACACATACAGATGAGTGCAGGTTGGGCCGCTCACTACACGTGTTGTTCAAAAGCAAGAGCCTGTCGGGTGCCAGTCACCCTTAAAGAACCAAAAAATCAAATAAAGAATAATATTATTTAGGTTATAATTTAAGCTTTAATAAATTTATGCAATTTAAATTATCGAGAATACTTAATAAATAAATATCCAAAAAAATGATCATAAAATGAGTAGGATAATAATAAGAGATAAAATTTACTAATCATTATCTAATTACCATTAAGGGTGATTAGCTCATATTGGAGCCTAGAGAGCTCCAAATTCAACAAACTTTTAGTCATTATGATCTTTAGACTATGAAGATTTTCAATTTGCTAAGTTTATTCTAGTTGGACAACATTTGAAGAATTTGGTTTTAGGACCCGATTATTCTATCCATTTAATCAAGCAATTGGGATTTTTCATACGCAACCTTCTTAAACTAAGTAAAACTTACATGGATCTAAGTCATAGCATAACTAAATTGTAGAGAAGATTATTGGTAGAAAAATTCTTAGATCAACACAATAATTGTCTTACTTGAGCCTACTGAAGCTTGAATCTAAACCTATAACATATAAAAGATAAAATTAAGAAGATGATTAGTTTTGTGAAGCAATTTGAATTATGATTGACTATAATCTGAATTATAATATACTATAGTTTGAGAAATTTTAGCCATTCGATTTAAATCCAATGGTTGTATTGGATTAGTGCTTGGCTTTAAAAGACTCATTAAACAGTCATAACCTAATTATTCTCTTTATCCCTCAGCCGAATGTCTCTCCTTCTCTCCCATGCAAGTTGCAGGTTTTTTTTTTGGTTGAGACAATGGTTTTCTCCTTCTTGGTCGAGAGTCTTCTACTCTCTCTCCTCTTGATAGGAGGTCGAGAGGCTACTGTCTCTCTCCTCTTGGTCAATGGCCAAGAGACTTCCTTTTTCTCCACTCTCGGCCTGAGTTCAAGATCTAACGAGCTACTCGATCTCATCTCCACTCTCGGTAGGATGACGAGAGGCTCCTTCTGGTTCCTTCTCCTTCTTGGCAGGAGGCCTAGAGGCTCCTTCTGCTGCCTTCTCCTTCTCGGCAAGAGGCCAAGAGACACTTGATCCTCCCTAGCTGACCTTCCTCTTTGGACAACCTTCCATCTGCTCCTCTATGGTATCACCATCCTGCATTAATCTTAACTCTTTGGATTTAGTTTAGTAGGTCTCACATGAAAATATTTTTTACTCAGCAAATCTTGAAATTGCTTGTGTCAATTTGCATCCAATGTCATCTACAAGAACAACATCAAAAAAATCATCATTCACTTGAAATTGTCAAAATGATTTGAATAAGATAAATATGATTTTTAATTTTTATTACATTAGAAATATCATAATGATAAGATTGGCATGTTATTGTATAAAAAATATGTGCTTTTATATATGTAATCATATTCTTAAGGCAAAGCATTTTGGTGATTATTATTATTTTACTTTGTTGATTACTTTACTAAATGATTTGCTTGTATTCTATGCAATTGTATTGCTTAAGAAAAATATGTGGATCTTCTTATAGTTCTGTAGAAAATATGTACTTGGTCAATAAGAAGATTTATGAGTCTATGACCATTCCTTGCACATTCTAAAATATTATATGAGAGTTGTTGTCTTTTAGTTTTTGTTTGTTCAGCTTTCATAATTTTATCTTTAATTTGTAAGAATGTGGTCGCAGATCATAACTTCATGATAGTTGTTGACTTTTATACATGCATCCCTTCTTTCTTTGTTAATTGTTCTGTTAGTTATTTTTAGGTTAGTCGTATTCATGCTTATATACATATTTTATTCTTGCATAGATGATTAAATGATAAACAAATATTTCTTAATTACGTAAGTACCATTGTAATGCATATCACAACTAATTCTTAAGTACGTATAATGAAAGATTACAATCTTATATGTCATTACCCTTATAATTGTTGCTAATTCTTATCCATAAAAAGATGTATGGTTTTATTTAGGGCTAAGCTTTTCACAAATATTAAGTATCTATTGCTATATTGAGAAGGTATGTTCATCATGCTTATTTTGATATTTTTCAAACAAATATGCTTAGACCTCCATCAAAGTCAAATGCCTATCAATATTTAAATCAATAATGAGTTAAGGATATTAAAATTAAAATAAAGTCATGAAGAAAATCATTTTGAATATTGAATGTTTAGAGATGTTTCTGAGTTCATCCCAATTAAATTGTACAGAATCATTTTCAATGAATTTCATAAATCCCTCGTTGGAATGATTGTTATCAAGATATTACATCCCATCTCATAGATCTATCTCTAGCATGTTATAATTACTATTCAATTTTATGTATTGGAGAATGAATTAGTTGGAATCTATGTTCGTCTAGGAGTAAGCAAATTATCTAAGAGTATAATATAGATGTACCTTGCCCAATTATTGCAGATTATGTGATTGTCATCTTATTCCAATCAATCATTGAGCTTCAAGTTCAAATCTCTTTAAAGGTACCTTAAGTACGTATAACCTGTATTTAATTCTAATAGACTAAACTACTTTATTGGAGACTTATGTGCAGTGTGTTCATCACTCGCATATATCTCTTTCTTGCTAATGTATTTTAATTAATTAACTAATTAACAATTAGCTTAATCTTGCAAATGCTATAGCTAAGCCAATTCTCACCTGAAGTTGGCGATCCAATAGTCCATTTCAATCACAAAAATGTGTAGGACAATAATACAAATTAAATTTATGATTGGATACTTTATTTTTCTAATCACTTTTGAATTGCAATTGGGAGCCCTAAAAACTCTAATTTTCCAACATTGTCCAAATTTGACTTACTTAGTGCCATTCTTCTTCTTGTAATATGAGGATTACATATATGTTATTATTATTGTGATTGAACAACAATTAGATAAATTGAGTATTTGACTCCTCAAATGTTCATGGAATGTGATTTCCTTAACTTTAAATACTTGTGTGTATAAGTCTTAATGTCTTAGGACAGGAAGCAGGTTTATTATTTAGGCTTTCATGCCACTTTAGAATGTGAGATTACTTGATTATCCTAGTTAGATACTTTGAGTGATTTAGTAAGCTTGTGATTTAAGCCTCAATAATAGGAGAGATAGTGTAGGTTAAGAATCTCTAGTTTATTTAATTTCCATTTTAAGTGTAGAAAATATATATATATACATATATTTAAGGTGCACTTAGCTATTTGTTTATCTCCATTTATGGTAGGTGCTTCTATTTAGCCTATTTTGCTAGTACTTAAATTAGAGTTGGTAAACCTTCCCCTTTCAACTACAAACCTTCCTTAACCTCTCCATACTCCTTATCAAGTTTTATCTCACATATTCACATAAGTAAAATTAGAACTTCTAGATTATAGACTTTCATTTAAATTTGCTTATAGTACCTCCCAAGTGAGTATTTAGCTAGTTTAGTGAACCTATGAGTTAGAACCAACTTAGATCTAGTTTGTTTAGTAAGCTTCAAGATAGTGAGTTTACATTCCATCTTCTTATTATAAAACTTTAGCCTTGATGTAAGGTTAGTAGTTTGAAATCAATGAGAATTTTATTCTTAAGATAAACACTTAACATAACTTAGACTTATATCTTCTCATTAAGAGTCATATAGAATACTTCAAGTAAATCCTAAAGAGTAAATTAGTGAAAATATAAATCACACTTAAATCATGTGAAATATTTTAAATAATATTAAGTAATCCTTATTAAAAGTATTTAAGAAATGATTTGTTAGATTATTAGAATGACAATATTTTAGGAAGACTAATGCCTTCCATTTGATTGTATAGAATAACCTAAATTGCTAAGTGTAACTTACTTAGGATATATGAATAGTCTTAGCATGCTAAGTATAGAACTTAGACCTTGATCTAAGTGTGAACTGCAACCTCCTTGGTATAGTGTTATTAATCCTTCTTTTCTAAGTAAGATGCCTAGAATCATCTTAGGGAGATTAAATTAGAAAACTAAGATTTGAAGTGAGCTTAGATAATAAAGATGATTTGATCCTTAAGGCTTTGATCAGCTAAGTAAGAACAAGACTTAGAATCCACTAAGTCTTAAGCATTATTATATGAATTAGGCCTTAGTGTCCTTATCACTTAAACTTAGACTCTCTTATAATGGCTTAGTGAAATGAGCTAAGTTTAGATAATGTATTAAGTGTCAAAATGCTTAGAATCTTTTAAGTGCTTAGTATTGGAACTAACTTTAGGATTCTAAAAATTGTAATACTAGGGATTAGGACTTTAGGATTAAGAGAATAACCATAATGGTAGAATAAGTAACCTAAATGTGAGGTGAAATTAAACATTAATAACTTAAGTAATATTAATCCCTTTAGTATTTCCTTATCAGACTAGAGACTCTATTAAGATTGTAAGTTTAAGAGTAGATTAGTATTATTCTTCTAGTATCATATATAATACTAAAGTAATCGAAGTAATTTGCTAATTGAATCTTCTTAGGCATAGAGTCGTTAAGTTGTAAATCAAATAGAATGCTTAGAAGTGAGTATTAACTTGTAAATTCTTACTCTTTACTTGTTTACAGTCTTCTATACAGCTCTTACCCTTACTTTAATGCTTACTGCTCCGCTTTTAGTCTTTAATTATAAAATTTCATATATGATTTCCAGCTGAACTTTATTTAAAATTTAGTCTACTCCTAAAATGTACTTAAAATTTTTAACTCTAACCACTTGTTTTCTCTTTTTTTGGTTGTGCCCTACCATATTTTAAAACCAAAATATGGTAGATTAGGAGCATCTTCTGGATAGTGGTGCTTGGAGTGATTATTGTGCTTGAGGTAGATCAGATCTCATTATTGCAACTTATATGACTTTTACTTTTCATTATTAATTTTATCTATGCATCCTATGAGGACGAGTGTCATTATGACTAAATTTTTATATAATTTAATTAACTCTAGATGTTTTACTTTACAATTCTGTGCTGTGTTTTCTCTTTCTTTTCTATAATGGCTAGAGTGCTTTATATTTACTTAATGTTTATGCTAGTTTTCATCTTTATAGACCCTTGGTGTAGCGCCCCGCCCCATCGCCGCAAGAAAAAGGTACAAAAGATTGGCAGCGGAGCGGTGCACTACTCGAGAAGGAAGCAACCACAACTTCCTGAATAGGCTAACTAAAATTAGCTACACTTAAGGCTGCTGACTCGAACCCAAAAGTAGGATCGAGAGTCAATACTTAAGATAAGTGTAGAATACTTGTCTTAAGTATTAAACTAATACGTACATTCGATTTAAAGAGGTAAATATGAATCCAATATACGTTATCAATATATCAACATTTATAGTATGCTGATCACAACACAATACTAAGTATAATAGTAGAATAACAGAGTACGAAAGCAAAAGTAAAATATCTAGAATACATTCATCACAGAATAGTAGTAAATATTCATCTCAAAAAAGAAAATTAAAATACATCTAGAATTATTACAAATTAATTTAAATGATGTAAAAGTAAAGTCTAAATGAAGTACTAAAGGCAGAAATAGAAAAGTAAGAGGTGGAAGACAGATCCACTAGGGTTCCACGTACTCCTCCTAGATCTCCTGTAGGTCCTCCTGAACTATCTCCACAATCTGCTCGGGATCTAGCAAATTGCCAGATCCCAAAAGTATCCCATATTAGACAAGAAGTCTAATACATCACAACTAATCTAAGCAGTACCAAAGTAAATACACATAAATAGTAAAGTAAACAAAACTATAGAAAAGTAGTAAAACACTGAACCACTGAAAAATATAAAGACTAAACAAGGCAAAATAGCACTAAAAGCTAAATGCTAAAAGTAAGTGAAAATATCAAGTGCTCAGAAACCAAGGTAAAAATATCCAATGCTGTACTATATGTCACCAGGATAATGCATCTAAAAATGCCACAACACCGGTATGCCACAGATATATAACAGAACTATCATTGAAAGGCTATGAGTCGTACGGTCCAATGTATACATACACCCAGTTAGGAAGTCAGTACGGTGATGCCGATGCATCCTCAAATTCCCCAGTCAATGTATGTAATATTTCGTAACCCATAATTCATTACTGATACTCATACATCATCATGCTCATGCTCATGCTCATGTTTATGCCCATGCTGCTATTCTATATGAGGAAAATCTAGAAATCCATAAAACTTTAAATACTGATGATAAATTCAAGGTCTCCACTTTATAGAATCTTGCTAAAAGGATTCTGACTCCTAGCTTCTAGAAGGATAATTGGTTAAGGTTGAAGATTTACTTAAAAATCATTAGATGGGATGATTGTATACACATATTTAGAATGCTGTAAGAAAGGTGGTTCTTGACACTTAGTTTGATTAAGCCACCCTAACGAAGCGGTCTTTGATAGGAGGCATTGCCCATTGGCAGTTTGTATCTCACACTAAGTCATTAAGATGCCCGACTCACAATCACACTCAGTGTCTTAAAGAAGGTGTTTCTAATTACTTAGTTTGTTTGAGCCACTCCTATTGAAGCGGTCTTTGCTAGGAGGCATCGCCCGTTGGTGATTTGTATTTCAATCAAATTAAGGAATGAGTCCCTGTTTAATACACTCTTAATCTTTGGAGATTTACTCTAATGAGACTGTATTCATCTAATCCCTCGGGATAGCACTTGGTCATAAGTCCACATTAGAGTGAATCAACCAATCCTGAAATACTACTGAAGAAATCCAGTACTATGGGTATACCATACTACACCAACCAATAATTTGGGTTTATACAACTCTATTTAATCAACAAGGATTTATCAAGACTAGTAATCCCTATGCTAAATAGGTAATTCCTATACAAAGCTCCAAGAAAAATGTGGTCAAGATTAATCAATATAAATTCTACCACAAGGAAAGGTATCATTCTAATATCTTAAGTGATTCCTACCATGAGGGGTTAAGATCAACTTCTAAGGTTAAGGGATCATCTAAGCATCTACCTCAATGAGTTATACAAAATTCTCCTACCTCAATGTATATTTAAATTTTAGGTCTCTTAAAATATTTCAGACATGATCTTATGGTGAGATACTTAAGATCTCACACTCTTAACTCTAATGCTAACATTTTAGGTTTTGCTTAATATTTAGATTTAGAGTGATCAGATTAGGTGATTAAGTCAGCTGGTCATAACTTATTCTAAGATTATGGGATTTAAATCAAGGATATTATTAGAGTTAGAGCAGTTATTAAATCAATAAAATTCCATTAATCTCTTTATGCTAATAGTCTTATTTTGGAGAAAATCAAGGATCTAAAGCTTAGGTTCAGATTAAATAATCACATAGATTTATTATTAACCTTAACATGTCTAATCAAAATGTTTAAGATCAATATCAAATCAGATGCATTACTGAAATAATGTCAATTCTGTATCTTATAATCATGTCCATTTAATTAAGTTTAAGAGTTTGGATCTTAATCAAATATATTAGGATTTAACCCCTACTCATATCTAATTAAGATCAACTATTTATTTAAAGGTCAAATGTCAAATCAGTGAGTTAGGGATGGATTATTGGTGGCAATCTTAAACCTAGATCAAGTCTTAATAGCTTGATTAAAGTCTTAAGACTTCTTAAGATTAATTAAGATGGTTAAGTTCTTCAAAGTTAAGTTTACTCATATACATTATAAATTTGCATACATGGCTTCAATACATCTACCATACTGTTATGAATCATATTAATAGAGAAATTTTTGAAAACAAAAAGTAATTAGTGCTAATCAAATCCAAAATCAATCCAAAAAGATTAGCACATATATACAAATCCAACCATTAGAATTTCATTACAACTTGCCATATAAGTTCCATTTTATCATGTAATTAATTAGAGACTGAGTTTGCTAAGATCCAATGGTTATAAGCATTAATTTTCACTTATCATGGTTTAATAAGATTATGGCATAAGTTGAAATACAAAAATCAAACAAATAAACTACATAGCACATTCATCCTACTAATCATAAGGAAATTAATGGCACCCAAATCATGCAATTTGGATAAGTATTCATGCTAATCAACCATAATCAAGATCTGTAATAATTAGGAAAAAATAGAAAATATAGCCATTAGATGTTCAATATTATTTTATATTCAAATATCTGAGGATTTTCTGATCAATTTCATATATAATATCATAGGGTTTGGACCAGTTCATTAAAAGTTATTCAATTAATACATTCTATATTTTTATTTAATTAAAATCCCTATGATTGAAATAATTGAATTGTTTTACTTAAGGAAAATAATTCCAATTATTCGAATATTAATTAAATGGGTTCGGCCCGTTCACTAAAACACACCGGTCGACCAGGGCCCGAAGACCCGGGACTGTCGCACCGTGCGGGTCACGGGTCGGCCCAACCCATACAGAGGCTGTCCTCGAGCCTCCATCCCGACGAAAGGACCCGATTAGGGGAACCCTAATCTACCAATTCCAGCACATCCGACCACGGCATGATCAACCATCGGTCGCTTCTCATTCACTGTGGTCAGGTGCGTCGAAGGGGACCTGAAGCCCTCAGTGAGGTAGTCTGGATCAGCCAGACCCTACTCACCCAAGAGCTCCCATAATGGAGCTACTATGGAGAGACAATTCTCCCCACCTAGGCCCTGCCAGACCCATGGCTTGATCCCTACACCTTCAGGGAGCTGAGACTGATCAAAGCCTTTGGTCTGAGGGCCTGAGGTGGTCTGGAATGCTGGGACCTTACTCACCTAAGGCATTCCTTAAGGACTTAGCCCGATCGATCAATTCAATTGATCGGGACTAGCTCACGGCTCAATTATAAGAGCATTAGGTTTGATTTGACAATGCAGAGCTATACGCATCAAAAGAAAGAAGGTTCGAGCCTTGTTGGCTCGAAACTGGCAAATGGGGGTACCTGGTTTGTCGGTTGAGCTTGGGGTGACTGACTGAAGGTTCAGCTGGCCTAAGCTGAGCTTCCAGACAATGCAAAGGATCTTGAACTCTAGGAGAGCCTACTATCAGCAGTTCGAGAGCTCCTGGGATCGTCTAGAGGAAGCTTGTGGACCGGCAATGGCGGAAGAAGGATTGAGCTCAATTGATCAACAAGGATCAAGTGGAGCAATGCTAGAGCTATTTATAGCCTTGGCAAAGGATTGGGAAGCTTCTAGAGGTAATGCCTTAGGCTCAGGAGACCCGAGAGATCAGGCCATGGCCAAGCTCTCGGATTTCCAATTCGAGCTCGGCCAGGTCATGAGGCCCAATTGGGGCCTTTGCCAAGACGGGCGAGGTCATAACGGTCTGCTGAAGTGGATGTGGGAGCGGGGGACAGGTTTGGCAGCTGGCAATACTGGGGATCTTCCCTGTCGAGTGTGGGCGAGAGGAAGACGAAGATCCACAGTATCGGGACCTTCGGATGCCATCTGATCTATCGATCAGATGGCGCTATAGCTGGGATCGCTCGGATCCTAATGGTCGATCGCGGGAATGATCTCGACCGTAGGATTCACGGTTTCATCTAACGGTGTATCCGCTATCCTGCGAAATTAAATCCGGACTGTGGGATATAAAGGTTCGACGGTGAGATCAGCGGGACTCCGTTGTCGCATGAGCCTGGACTCCACAGTGGATCGTCCGCAGTCTGCACAGCGGAACCCGACTGTTAATTAGTTTAAAGGGTATATTTGCAATTTAGAAAAGTTAGGAACCCTTTTATGCAATTGACCATTTTAATTAAATTTGAATTATGGCCTAAATGATTTCCAAATTGCACCAAACTTTCACCCCTAACTAATTTGGGGGTAAGAAATTCAAAAATATAATCAAATTTTAATTCTAAGATCAAAATATTTTTGGTCTAATCTAGGGCATCTAGACTGATCAAAATGTCATCTTAGACTTAGAGAAGTCCAATGGACTTCAAATTTTTAGGATAGGATTTATTTGATGTTCTAAAAGCAATGAAATCAAAATTAATGATTACTTGGACTATAGATTTGTAAGGTAACAACCTAGGGTTGTTATAGACTCCCCCTCATAAGAACGATGTCATCCTCGACATCATCTCAAGAGAGAAGACAAACATGCATAAATTTTAAGGATATAATAAAATTTCAGAAAGTTAATGGGTACCTGGATTGTCAAAAAGACTGGGATACTTTCTTCTCAGATCTGACTCTTTTTCTCAAGTAGATTCTTCAAAAGAGCAATTCCTCCACTAAACCTTTACCATTGGGATTGAGTGATTTCTCAGCTACTTTTGATCATGAGCTAAGATCTTAATTGGCTCCTCCGCATAAGAAAGATCCGACTAGAGAGATACCACTGGAAGTTGAATTAGATGAGAAGGGTTGTGAAGACATCTCCAAGGAGAGGAGATGTGGAATACACTATGGGCTACAGAGAAATCTTTAGGAAGCTGCAATCGATAAGCTGCAGAACCAATCTTCTCTAGGATTTCAAACGGTCCGATGTAGCGGGGACTTAACTTCCCGGCTACACCAAAATGATACACGCCTTTCATTGGACTGACTTTAAGATATGCAAAAGTTTCAAAATCAAATTCTAGAGTATGATGATGAGCATCATGATGCTTACTCTAGTGATCTTGAGCTACTTTGATTCTTTGCTGGATCACTTGAATATTATGATTCATTCCTTCAACTAAATCAGAACCATATATCTGAACACTGCCTATTTCAGACCATGCTAATGGAGTACTGCATTTCCTACCATATATGGCTTTATATGGAGCCATACCAATACTCGCCTGGAAATTGTTATTGTATGCGAACTCTTTGAGAGTAATATGATCTTCCCAGAAGCCTCCAAAATCTAAAATACAGAGATGAAGAAGATCTTATAAGACTTGATTGACTCTTTCCGTTTGACCATCTGTTTGAGGATGAAAAGCGGTGCTCATGGCTAGAGTAGTTCCCAAGTCTTGATGCACTACTTGCCAGAATCTAGAAGTGAAACAGCTATCTCAATTAGATACGATAGATCTGAGAATTTCATGGAGTCTGATAATTTCCTTGATATACAACTTTGCTAATTTCTCCACAGAATCGGTTTGACGTATAGGAATAAAATATGCTGATTTGGTCAGTCGATCGACAATGACCCAGATTGAATCGACACCGGATCTTGATTTAGGTAAAATCATAATAAAATCCATAGAAATGTCGAACCACTTCAATTCAGGAACTGCCAGAGGATCAAGAAGTCCTCTGGGCTTTTGGTATTCAACTTTAACTAAGTTACAAGCATAACACTTTGTTACAAATTTTTCAGCCACACTTTTCTTCATTCCAGGCCACCAAAATGATTCCTTTAGGTCTTGATACATCTTGGTACTGTCAGGATGTACTTGGTAACCAGAATTGTGACCTTCTACTAGAATCCCTTGATGCATGGATTTAGGTATCCATAGGCAATCTCCTTGATATATTACATTACCTCAAAGCTAAAGATCAAAGCAACGACCACTTTTGATGTCTACTTTAAACTTCAGATAGTCGTCATCCTTGGTTTGGGAGATGGAGACATCGTGATAAAATGTGAGTTCAACTAAACTCATGGATATCAATGCTTAGCATAACACCACGCATTGGCCTAATTTTGAGCTTTCGAAGTTCTTCTTCTAGAGAACTTAATAATATCATAGAAGATAGAGTAGCATGACGACTAAGTGCATCTGCTACGATGTTCACTTTTCCTAGATGATACTGGATGCTTAAATCATAATTACTTATTAACTCAGGCCATCTTCGTTGTCGGTAGTTTAGCTCATGCTGGGTGAAGATGTACTTTAAGCTCTGATGATCGGTGAATATGGAACACTAGACGCTATAAAGATAATGATGCCAAATTTTCAGAGCAAAAACTACGGCTGCTAATTCGAGATCATGGATAGGATAGTTCTTTTCATGTGGTTTTAACTAATGAGACGCATATGCTATAACTTTTCCTTCCTGCATCAGCACACATCCCAACCCTATGCCAAAGGCATCGGTATAGACTTGGTAGTTAAGGCCTTCTTTAGGTAAGGCTAGAACTGGTGCAGAGGAAAGAGCATCTCTTAATGATTGAAATGCTTCCTCACATTCTAGACTCCAGATAAATGGTACTGCCTTCTGCATTAATTTTGTGAGAGGAGACGCAATTTGTGAGAAGCCCTTAACAAATTTTTTATAGTAACCTGCTAGTCCTAAGTAACTCTTGATATCGGTTATGAATTTTGGTTGTGACCAATCTTGAACTACGCTCACTTTTTTTTGATCGACTTTGATTCCTTGAGAGTCGATGACATGACCCAGAAAAACAACAGAGTCTAGCCAAAATTCGCATTTGGAATACTTAGCATATAGCTCATGGCTTCGAAGCTCTTCTACTACTAATCGCAGATGGTTCTCATGATCTATTTTACTTTTCGAATAAATCAGAATATCGTCGATGAAGACGATGATGATTTATCTAAATACTCTTTCAACACGGGCTGCATTAAATCCATAAAAATGGATGACACATTTGTTAAGCCAAAGGACATTACCAAAAATTCATAATGTCCATAACGGGTTCTAAATGTCGTCTTCTCCACATCAGGATCTTTAACTCGCAATTGGTGATATCCAGATCGCAAGTCTATCTTTGAGAATACTTTAGCTCCAGATAACTGATCGAATAAGTCATCGATACAAGGTAAAGGATACTTATTCTTGATAGTTAATTTATTTAATTACCTTTAATTGATGCACATTCATATCGATCCATCTTTCTTCTTTACGAATAAAACTGGCACTCCCCAAGGAGATGAACTTGGACGAATAAGACCTTTCTCCAACAGTTCTTGAAGTTGCTTGTTCAATTCTTGATGCTCCTTAGGCACCATGCGATATGGAACTTTTGATAGCGGTTGCGTTTCGGGAATTAATTCAATTGTGAAATCTACTTCTCTAACTAGAGGAAGACCGGGTAGGTCTTTAGGGAAAACATCAAGAAATTCACAAACTATATGATTCTCAGAAACAGGCATGACTTCTTTCTTCTCTCCCAACATTATTACGAGATACGCATTGCATCCCTTCCTGACTAGCCTTTCTGCTGTTATTGCATTGATCAACGACACTTCGGTGCTAAATCTTCCAATGAATGATTTTGATTTACTTCCACTGCCCAAAGTTATTTTCTTCTTTTGGCAATTTATGGAAGCACCATGTTCACTTAACCAATTCATGTCAAGGATTATATCAAAGTTTGCAATTAGAAATACAATTAATTTAGCCCCATAATTTTGTCACCAATAGCAATATCTATGTTGTAGAATTGTTGGGACTGCATACGGGCTCCAGAAGGTAACCCGATGCTCAATAAGCTAGCTAATCGATAGGTTGGTAGCTTAAGAGTTTTAGCCCAATTTTTCGATACAAAGGAATGACTCGCTCCCATATCGAAAAGGATGTTACAATATTTTTCATTTATTTATAAGGTGCCTATGATTATAATAACTTAATAAGAATAGCTACTCAAACATTTGAAATACTGAAATAGTAAAGACTGATTACTGAAACAGTGAGAACTGAATAAAAATTAATTTAAGGCGTACCTGAAACCACATCGTTGTCCTCAGGAGCAGTGGCGGGAGTTAACATATATACCCTTGCCGGTGCTGAGGGTTCTTTGTTCTGGGGCCTTTGACCCTGACAATCATAGTTCGGTTTTTGTGCATGTACAATTGCTTTAAAGTTTGAGGTAGTAGCTGGCATTATAGCAGGAGCAGGATCTCGACTGTTCCTTGGTTGGGCACAGAATGCTTATTTATGATGGGAGTGATTGATGAGCACTCCATCAATTGTATTCTTCTCATTGCATTCAAAATAGCGGTGGCCGCTACGACCATAAGTAAAACATACACCACCGAAGTGGTAGCATTTTCCATACAGATGCAATTGTTTACACTCAAGGTTCTATGGTTGGGGCTGTGTAGTCTCCATGCTATAAACTTTTGCCATCTTATGATGACCAAAATGCTCCTTCCTATGCTGCATAACTATTGCCTTTCTTTTCCAGACCAATTGACCTTAGAATCCTTCTTGTAGATGGGTAGCCTCGATCAATTCAGTCAGAGTTTTGATCTGACGGGATACTATGTGTGCTTTAATAGAGTCTCTCAGGCCCTTCAAGAAATGGTGACATCTTGATGCTTCCGTTCTCTCTAGGTCCGGAACAAAACATGACAATCTTCAAAATTCCTGTTTATAGTCGAACACTGAATTATTGCCTTGTGTGAGATGGAGGAGCTCATCCTCCAGAATTGCTTGAGCTGATGTCGGTATGAACACTTCATGGAACGCTTCCAAAAACATGTCCCAATGAATGTCTTTTACTTCATAATCAGCAAATTTGTTATTCCGCACATTCTCCCACCAGTATTCAGCTTCTTCTTAAAATAGATGAGTTACTAGGCGGATGGCTTCAGAGTTAGGGCACTTGATACTAGCTAAGTTCTTCATAGCAATCTTGAGCCAGTTTACCATGTACATTGGATTTAAGGCTCCATTGAATGTAGGAGTTTGGAGGCGAAGAAAACTGTGCAGGATTCCATCGCCCGTATAGTGGGAAGACAAAGAGAACCCTGCAGGTTGTTGCCTAACAGAAAGGATAAGAGCACGTGTCTCTTGCACCTATTGCGCATTGCTTTCTATTAAGGCTTTTACAAGACTAGCCATGGGGTTTGATCCTTTGATTCCATCTAACAACGAGACCGTATTCTTGATCGGAGTAGGAGCAGATAGAGATCCCGGATTTATGACTGTAATTGCAAGTATGGATTCAGAAACATAAAATTTACTATACTTTCATTCATTCATTTCTTTCTCACAAGAGAAGATATATGAATCCACAAAATATATAAGTATGATGAAAGAAAATGATATAATAAGATCTCAAAAATTCTAATTATAATATTCTACCCAAAAGGCAGTGCAGAAGTCATCATATGTGACTAGTGGCTCCTCCGAGCTAATCTTCTATATACCCAATACCATCAACGACTCGCTGATCCCCTCAGTAGGATCTCTACGATCTCCAGACGATACTCCTCCGGATAGGCTGTCTCTCGAAGTGCGGTAGTAATGCGATCCAACTATTCTCTGGCGAGTGCTGAAAGACTGGTGCCTCCAATGGATGAGTTGATAAGGATTTTATCTAGCACCTCAACTCCTCAAGGTGATACTCCATCGATGACACTTTCGTAGATTTGGCCATCTCAGAGCTCATCTACCTAGTAGTCGTCAAACCTCCTAAGGTAGAACCAAAATGCTTACTGTGAGTATTCCATTCCTAAAATAACTCAACTTATAAGTATTTCATTCATATTTTATCATTATTTTTAATATTCATTCAAGTCCTAAAATGTCCTTTTTGGTATTAAAAATTCATAGTTTCAATCAAATTATTATGTGTGTTAATTTCCTAGGATGTCATCTTTCTACACATAGTCAACCCTTTCATTTCTGAGGTAACTTGATGAACTTTTGGATGTTTGCTTTTTACTACACTTAGTAACTTGTGATATTGACCTGATACAGAGAATAGATCATAAAGTAGATAGGAACAAAACTACTTATCTGACACTTTATGATACTACTCTGATACCAACTGTAGCGCTCCGCCCCGTCGCCACGCGCAAAAGGAATAATAGATCGACGGTGGGGCGATGTGCTACATGGGAAGGAAGCAACCACAGCTTCCTGAATAGGCTAACTAAAATTAGCCACACTGAAGGCTGCTAACTCAAACCCAAGAGTAGGAATGATAGTCAATACTTAAGATAAGTGTAGAATACTTATCTTAAGTATTAAACTAATACATACATTATATTTAAAGAGGTAGATATGATTCCAATATACGTTATCAATATATCCGCATTTTTAGTAGCTGATCACATCATAATACTTAGTATAATAGTAGAATAACAGAGTGCGGAAGCTAAAGCAAAACATCCAGAATACATCCATCACAAAGCAGTAGTAAACATTCGTCTCAGAAAAGAAATGTAAAATACATCCAAAATTATTACAAATTGATTTAAATGATGTAAAAGTAAAGTCTAAATGAAGTACTAAATGCAGAAACAGAAGAGTAAAAGATGGAAGACAGATCCACTAGGGTTCCATGTACTCCTCTTGGATCTCCTATAAGTCCTCCTGCACTATCTCTACAAGCTACTCGGGATCTAGCAAATTGTCAGATCCCAAAGGTACCCCGTGTTAGACAAGAAGTCTAACACATCGCAACTAAACTAAACAGTACCAAAGTAAATACACATAAACAGTAAAGTAAACAAAACTATAGAAAAGCAATAAAACATTTAACCACTAAAAAATATAAAGACTAAATAAGGCAAAAAGTAACTTAAAGCTAAATGCTGAAAGTAAGTGAAAACATCAAGTGCTCTGAAACTAAGGTAAAAATATCCAATGTTGTACTATATGTCACTGGGATAATGCATCTAAATATGCCATAGCACGAGTATGCCACAGGTATATAACAGAACTATCATTGAAAGGCTATGAGTCATACGATCCAATGTATACATACACCCAGTTGGGAAGTCAGTACGGTGATGCTGATGTATCCTAAAATTCTCCAGTCAATGTATACAATATTTTATAACTCATAATTCATCACTTATACTCATACATCACCACTGAATCATTCATCATGCTCATGCTCATGTTTATTCCCATGCTATTATTCAATATGAGGAAAATCCAGAAATCTATAAAACTTTGAATACCGATGATGAATTCAAGGTCTCCACTATGCAGAATCCTACTAAAGGGATTTTGACTCCTAGCTTCTAGAACGATAATTGGTTAAGGTTGAATATTTACTTAAAAATCATTAGATGGGATAACTATATACTTAGTTTGATTAAGCCACCCTAACCAAACGGTCTTTGATAGGAGGCATCGCCTGTTGGCGATTTGTATCTCACACTAAGTCATTAAGATGCCCGACTCACAATCACACTCAGTATCTTAAAAAAGGTGATTCTAATTACTTAGTTTGTTTGAGCCACGCCTATTGAAGCAATCTTCGCAAATGCCCGTTGGCGATTTGTATTTCAATCAAACTAAGGAATGAGTCCATATTTAATACACTCTTAGTCTTGGGAGATTTACTCTAATGAGAATGTATTCATCTAATCCTTCGGGATAGCACCTGGTCATAAGTACACATTGGAGTGAATCAACCAATCCTAAATACTACTGAAGAAATTCAATATTATGGGTATACCATACTACACCAACTAATAATTTGGGTTCATATAACTCTATTTAATCAATAAGGATTTATCAAGACTATTAATCCCTATTCTAAATATGTAAGTCCTATACAAGGCTCCAAGAAAAATGTGATCAACATCATTCAATATAGATTCTACCACAAGGAAAGGTATCATTTTAATATCTTAAGTGATTCCTACCACGAGGGGTTAAGATTAACTTCTAAGGTTAAGGGATCATCTAAGCTTTTACCTCTATGAGTTATACAAAATTCTCCTACCTCAATGTATAGTTAAATTTTAGGTCTTTTAAAATATTTCAGAGATGATCTTATGGTGAGACACTTAAGATCTCACACTCTTCTCTAATGTTAACATTTTAGATTTAGAGTGATTAGATCAGGTGATTAAGTCTGCTGATCATAACTTATTCTAAAATTATGGGATTTAAATCAAGGATATTATTAGAGTTAGAGCAGTTATTAAATCAATAAAATTCCATTAATCTCTTTATGCTAATAGTCTTATTTAGGAGAAAATCAAGGATCTAAAGCTTATGTTCAGATTAAATAATCACATAGATTTATTATTAACCTTAATATGTTTAATCCAAATGTTTAAGATCAATATCAAATCAGATGCATTATTGGAATAATGTCAATTCCATTATCTTATAATCATGTCCATTTAATTAAGTTTAAGAGTTTGGATCTTAATCAAATATATTAGGGTTTAACCTCTACTCATATCTAATTAAGATCAAGTGTTTATTTAAAGATCAAATGTCAAATCCGTGAGTTAGGGATGTATTATTGGTGGCAATCTCAGACCTAGATCAAGTCTTAATAGCTTGATCAAAGTCTTAAGACTTCTTAAGATTAATTAAGATGGTTAAGTTCTTCAAAGTTAGGTTTATTCAATTTATGCATTATAAATTTGCATGCATGGCTTCAATACATCTACCTTACGGTTATGAATCATATTAATAGAGAAATTTTAGAAAATAGAGAGTAATTAATGCTAATCAAATACTAAATCAATCTAAAAGGATTAGCACATAAATACAAATCCAACCATCAGAATTTCTTTCAACTTGGCATATAAGTTCCATTTTATCATGTAATTAATCAGAGACTGAGTTTGCTAAGATCCAATGGTTACAAGCCCTAATTTTCACTAATTATAGTTTTATAAGATTAGGGCATAAGTTAAAATACAGAAATAAAAAAAATAAACTACTTATCACATTCATTCTGCTAATCATAAGAAAACTAATGGCACCCTAATCATGCAATTTGGATAAGTATTCATGCTAATCAACCCTAATCAAGATATGCACCAATTAGTCAAAAATGAAAAATCTAACCATTAGATGTTCAATATTATTTTATAATCAAATCCCTGAGGATTTTCTAATCAATTTCATATATATTATCATAGGGTTTGGACCAGTTGATTAAAAGTTATAGAATTAATACATTTTGTATTATTATTTAATTAAAATCCCTATAGTTAGAATAAATAAATTATTTTTCTTAAGGAAAATAATTCCAATTATTTGAATATAAATTAAACAGGTTCAGCCCATTCACCAAAACACGCAGGTCGGACGAGGCCCGAAGTCCAGGACTGTCGCACCAAGCAAGTCACGGGTCAGCCCGACCCACACAAGGACTTCGTCCCTGAGCCTCCATCCCGACGGAAGGACCCGATTAGGGGAACCCTAATTGGCCAATTCTAGCACATCTTGACCGCACCACGACCAACCATCGGTCGCTTCTCATTCACCGTGGTCAGGCGCGTCGAAGGGGACCTGAAGCCCTCTGTGAGGCGGTCTGGATCGGTCAGACCCTACTCACCCGATAGCTCCATAATGGGGCAACTATGGAGAGACAATTCTCCCCACAGAGGCCATGCCAGACCTAGGGCTTAATCCCTACACCTTCAGGGAGGTGAGACGGATCGAAGCCCCTTGGTATGAGAGCCTGAGGTGGTCTGAAACACTGGGTCCTTACTCACCAGAGACATTCCTTAAGGACTTAGCCCGATTGATTGATTCGATCGATCGGGACTAGCTCATGGCTCAATTATGATAGCATTAGGTTTGAATCGATAATACATAGTTATACGCATCAAAAGAAGGATGGTCCGAGCCTCATTGGCTCAAAACCAGCAAATGGGGTTACCTGGTTCGTCGATTGAGCTCGGGGTGATCGACTGAAGGTTCGGCTGGCCTTAGCTAAGCTTCCAGATGCTGTAAAGGATTCTGAACTCCAGGAGAACCTACTATCAGTAGGTTGAGAGCTTCTGGGATTATCTGGAAAAAGCTTGCGGACCAGTAATGGTGGAAGGAGTATCGAGCTCAATTGATTAGCAAGGATCAAATGAAGCAATGCTATGGCTATTTATAGCCTTGGCAGAGGATTGGGAAGCTTCTGGAGGTAATGCCTCGGGCTGGGGAGACCCGAGGATCGGGCCATGGCCGAGCTCTCAAATTTCCAATTCGAGCTCGGCCAGGTCACGAGGCCCAATTGGGGTTCTTTGCCGAGACGGGGGAGGTCATAACGGTCTGCTGAGGTGGATTCAGGAGTGGGGACAGGCTCAACAACTGGCAGTACGGGGGATCTTCCATATCGAGTGTAGGCGAGAGAAAGACGAAGGTCCACAGTATCGGGACCTTCGGATGATGTTTGATCTATCGATCAGATGGCGCTACGGCTAAGATCGCTCAGATCCTAACGGCCGATCACGGGAATGATCCGGGCCGTAGGATTCACGATTTCATCTAAGGTGGATCCGCTATCCCGTGAAATTAAATTCGGACCGTGGGATCTAAAGGTTCGATGGTGAGATCAGCAGGACTTCGCTGTCACGTGACCAGTACTCTACAGCGGATCGCCGCAGTCCACACAGTGGACTATGGCTGTTAAATTAGTTTAAAGGATATATTTGCAGTTTAGAAAAGTTAGGAACCTGTTTATGCAATTAGACCATGTTAATTAAATGTGAATTATGGCCTAAATGATTTCCAAATTGCACCAAACTTTCACCCCTAGCTAATTTGGGGGTGAAGAATTCAAAAATGTAATTATATTTTAATTCTGAGATGAAAATATTTTAGGTCTAATTTAGGGCTTCTTGATTGATCAAAATGCCATCTTAAACTTAAAGAAGTCCATTGGACTTCAAATTTTCAGGATATGAATCATTTGATGTTCTAAAAGCAATAGAATAAAAATTAATGATTACCTAAACTATAGATTAGTAGGGTAACAACCTAGGATTATTACACTTGGCTCCCTGTAGTGCTTAATAGTGGATTAAGATTCATTAATCCAGTACTAAGTACTATAGTAATACCTAATATTAGATTGAGTTCCTGATCTGATATTGGGGTCATTATAAGGACTAAATTAGTTCCCAAACCACACTCAATTCCATTCAAAGTTAGTTTAGTAAATCAAGCATCTCTCTTTGTGTCTCAAAGATGCTTAATACCTATAAAAATGGGAAGTTATGAATATAATAACTGGTGTGATGTTCTTTATATGAATTTAGCTCATATACTTTTAGGGAGACCATAGTTGTTTGACATGGATGTGATTCACTATAGAGTTGAAACATTTATTTGTTCAAATTTAAGAAAAAGGTGATCAATTTGTATACCATGAAACCAATAGTTAGAACACCACCGTCATCTACTTTAAGTGCAACATCTACATCATTAGCATTCATACCATCTATAGGCCCCTTGACTTCTAAACCCACAACTAGTTAACTTTCAAGTGTGAAAACATTACTAAAGTAAGGCAAGGAGATAGATTATAATTGATCACAATATCACCATCTATTCCACCATCCATTGACTGCCCACTTCGATCCATAGGACCACCATTTGAAGACCATAATGTTGAGTATGTCAAATTGAAGAGACTGGAGAAAGAATTTGATGGATCTATAGTGATGCACAATTTACATATGAAGAAGATTGTACCTAATTCTGACGAAGTGACTATTGTGTTATGGAGACTTCATTGTCCAAGAAAAACACAGGCACTACAGAGCGCTGTAGCACGCCCCAGTGCACCCAAGTGAGCTCGAGCGCAAAGCTAAGGTGCTATGGCATGCCTCAGCAGCTATCAATCTAGAAGTAGTTGCTGCAGAGCGCGCCATAGCAAGCTAAAGTTGAAGTGCCACAGCACGCTGTGGCACGCTCGATGGACAGCTACTTTGTTCCAAGTCTTGATTTGAAGAAATCTGAGGGGTATTTTGAACTTTTTGGGTCTGAAATGGAGCTAGCTACTTAAGACTAAGTAGTGGAGGAAAAATTAAGGCTTTTAAAATCAATTTGGAGGCTTTAGTGGCTATGGAAAGGAGAACTCTGGAAGGAATCCTAAGGGAGCTGCTTTCCAAGGCAAGTCTTGTAGGTGGTGAAGCAACTCCAAGTGGCAGTCTCTATTCTTTCTCTCCATTCTAGAGTAAGAGCTTAACTAGTTTGTGCTAAGGTGATAGCTCTTTGTAAACTTTGTAAACCTTGAAGTTTTTATAGTGTATTTTCTCATTGGTGTGGATCCATGGTTTTTCCCATTCTTGGGTTTTCCACATATATGCTTATATTTGGATGATTGTATGTGCTGCATTCTTCTTGATGTGATTTTGTGAATTCTAAGCTAGCTTGGTAACCATCAATGCACCCTGATCCTCAAAGGCTTTGGATTTTGATTTATCTGTGTGCACTATAAGTGGTATTCTGTATTTCTTATCATGCGCTCTCACAACAAGTGGTATCAGAGCATTCGGTTCTTTACCTTGTTGCTAAGGAGGGTTTGCTTATTTGAGTGGGAGCTATGGTAGAAGAAATGAGACACAAGATTGAGAAGTTCAGTGGGACAAACTTTTTGTTCTGGAAAATGCAAATGGAGGATTTACTCTACCAGAAGAAGTTATATCTTCTATTGAATGGAGCTAACAAGAAACCTGTAACTATGACTGATGAAGAATGGGATGTTCTTGATAGAACCACTTTGGGTTTGATTTGCTTATCACTATCTTCTTCTATTACTTTTAATATTGTTAATGAGAAAACTACTGTAGATCTCATTAATGCTCTGACGACGATGTATGAGAAGCTGTCAGCTTCGATTAAGGTTTTCTTAATAAAGTGACTGTTCAATATGAGGATGATGGATGGTCATTCAGTGACTAAACACCTCAATGGGTTCAACACCATGACGAGCTAGTTAAGTTTGGTGGGCATCAGTTTTGATGACGAGGTCTGAGCTTTGTTGTTCCTATCTTCATTGCCCGATAGTTGGGATGGGTTGGTTATAGCCATAAGAAATTCATCAAGGAATGCATCATTGAAGTTCGATGACATTGTTGGGCTTATGCTAAATGAGAAAGTGCAGAAGAAAACTCATGGAGAGGCATCTACCTTAGTAATGAACACTAAGGGCAGGGGAAGACATGCTGAAAGGAGACATACCAGGAATAGTTCTATGTCTCAGTAAGGTAAATCAAGACCTGAAAAAGCAAAGCTGGATTGCTGGAATTGTTGGAAAGTAGGTCACTTTAAGAAGGACTGCCTACTCTAAGGAAACCAAGTGTTGGTAAAATGTGGCACCCCGCCCCTCAATCCACCAGATTAAACTAAGGGGAGGTGTACCACCCTGGCAAATCCCTCACTTATCATTGGATTAGGTATAATTTACAATCCACTAATAAGGAAGAGATATGCTCAGAATACATATAACATGAAGCAATCACTAAGTAAATACAAACTCAGGGTGAGGAAGCAAAGAAAGGTAAAATAATACATCCAGTTCCATCATAATACAGGACATACAAATCAAAATAAAATAGTGCAATAAAAGAAAATATAATATCTAGATTATTACATCAATTTTAAATAAACTTAAATGAAATAAAAATAATATCACTCATCCTTACTTTAAAAAAAAAGACAAACTAAGGTTCTTCAATTATGGACTGATGTTCCTCTTGAGGTGGATCTACCGCAGGTACTGGATCCTCAAACTAATCAGATTTTGACATTGTCAATTTCACAATGTCAGGGCCCCATCCAAAAAAAAGAAAATATCTTATTAGACAATTATTTAAGTATATTTTAGGCTAATAAATTTTTATAAGTTTATTAATATCACTATTTACTTTAAACTAAACAAAACCTAACTAGCATAAGAGCAACATGCATGTAAATGAAAAGGGTAAGTTATAAATAAAGCATTTATAACCAAGCAAAAATAAGGTAAAAGATATACCTCAAAATAAGTCAAAACAAGGCTATGCATATATGTATAAAAAAAGTAAATAAAAGTACTAAAAGGAAAAACTACACCTAAACATGCTCATGATCATATGACATATGCAGGTTAAAAATAAATAATCTAATTGTAATACATATAGTAAGGAGAAATAAAATCTAGCATACTATGATATATGAGTAAGTAAGTAAAGTAAAGTAAAGCTGACTGAAGTAACATAGTAAATAGAAAATCAGTATGTACAAACTGCCATATTAGAAATTGGCCAATCATGCCATAGTAATATTTCCAAAGGCTTTCTGGGCTAGGGCAGAACTAAACTGAATAGGGGAGACTGAGGAGGCAGTTAATACAAATGCAGCAAATTTTAGTTATTTTACTTTGCTCCTATGGACACATCCAAAAGCAACTGAGGAGTCAAGCATGTCTATAAGACTATACGAGTTCCAAACATAACACAACACTCCTCAATGAGTAATGCTAAGTTATCCCTTATTTCTTCTTACCCCTGTCCATTATGGTAAATGTGCACCAAAATCTACCTGAATACTGAACACAAAACAAATGTTGTCCTAATTATTCTAAGTTTTTTTTCATGCAGTAATGTTATCTTAAATGATATGTTCAATGTAAAGGCACAAAATACAAGGAATGCATGAGCACAAGTAATCAATAGTGAGCAAGGGACTCTACTACACAATGTGGCATTAGTTGTTATCTATTAAACCATTCTAACTATTCTAAGTTACATAAGTTCAGGATCTTTAATTCTTACTATCAAGTGTAGCTTAGAAGCATGACCATATAAGTTAAAAGAAATTAAAACTGATCAGGTTCTAATTTAGTTCAATCAACAATGACTATAAGTTCAATAATAAATTATCACGTCCTAATTGATGAATTTAGACGTTTTAATCTAAGATCTGACCAAAATCTACTGAAGCTAAGGATTATGAATTAACACCATGAATTGGAGTTAAACACATAATCCAAAAGTAAAGTCTAAGGATCTAGGGCTTACCACCCAATCTCACAGATTAAAGGTTATGGTAAATCCTATTAAGTAAAAGTCAAACTTAATATGATGAATCTCTAATTTTAAGTCTAAGATTGAAAGATTAAAAAATCATAAACAAACTATAAAAATCTATAAACTACTAAAACCAAGGTTTTATTCATTGAGTAACTCAATTTACCTAATGAATAAATTCTAACTTAAGTCATATTCTTAATTTCTAAGGAAGAAGCTCTTAAGGAACTAAGATGAACACTCAAGCACTAACCTTGACTAACCTTGATTGAAAACTTACTTTAAGTATTAGAAAATTTTAAGAAAGGCATGATGTGAGATGAATCTCACATCATGAAGCCTAATACTTAATTATTTTGTATAAAAGAAAAGCAACTATTCAACTCGCAAATTTGTTACTATATATTTTACTGTTTCTCTATTTTACTATTCATTTTGCTATTTTTATTATTCATTTTGTTGTTTCTACTCTTCATTTTGATATTTTGCTGTTTTACTATTTATTTCGCTATTTTTACTTTTCATTTTGTTGTTTCGCTATTTTACTATTCATTTCACTATTTATACTATTCATTTTATTATTGTTACTAATCATTTTATTGTTTACTATTTATTTTACTGTTTATTATTTATTTCGCTATTTACTATTCATTTCACTCTTCTTGACTACAATACTTCATATAAGCATTCAACTAAATAGCTTTGTAGCATGTTCGATAATTTTAATAAGATGCACAAATGCATCCAAATAAAAACTATAAGTGCTTAGAATATTATATAGTCATTTAAACATGTGTTCAATATTCTTACAAATGTAGTTTTTAAGATTTATTGAGCATGTTATAAGTTATTTTTAGCATTTGTGAACGATACTTGGAAGGCATCATAAATTATATTTATCCAATAAAAGTGAGTGGCAATATTTATCCAGTATCAAGAATTGCAAATTGCTCAATGCTTGCGCAATTATTTGATGAGTGAAATCAATTACTTTAAGAATTGGTTTGATCAAATTATTATAACTATTTGAAATAATGATTCAATAATTTAATGATCATTATTATCATTTTGATATTATCTTATAATCTTTATGCATTTAATATGATATCATTAAAATCTCTTCCATGAGCACTATATGTTTAAATAGTTCTATGCATTTAACACTATATGATTTTAGATACAATAGAAGAAGCTTTTGCACAACATTATATAGCTCTCTTTGAATTTGATAAATTGGCTCAATTTGTAAAACAAAATTTATTGGGCTTGCTGTCAAGATAACCCTTGTTGTAGCCTTATGTTAGATTAAATAGCTTATTTCATATTTTGCTTTAGTTTTGTGCAATTTGTGGCTTTTATTAGTTGGTATCGTATTTGATGATTTTATCAATCATATTAGTTTAGATTTGTAGGAATTCAAAATAAAAAATAAAAATAAAAAGTCAGTCAATGTATTATTTTTCTCTCATTAATTAAAACTTGTGGTTGCTCCATTTCTCGAGTACAAGCGCTTAACCTTAATTCTATGAATATTCTATGAATCGAACATATTCCCAATTGAACTGTTTTAGCATATGAACTTGTTAAATGCATATTAACCATCAATCAGCCCAATAACAAAACAAAAAAAAAATTGTTAATAAATGGAATGGAATAATGGGAAGAAATGTAAAATAATTGAATTTGGCATTATTTTCATAACTGTGCAGATACAAGCACAAGCTGATCCCACAAGTGGTGATAAAATGAAGATTGAAGACAAATTACCTTCTCACAATATTAGGAAAAATGAATATTGTATTAAACACCTTTTTTTTTATTAGTTAAGAATTTATCTTATCATTATGATTTTGATTTTAGGGCAAGAGACGAGCAAATAGATTTAGGGAAAGTTGGGCGGTGGAAATGAGAGAAGGGAAAAAAGGGATAAAAAAAGAAGTTAATTTAATTATTTTAATAATTAATTTCTTAGTTTTATTAATTGATTTTGATTAATTGAATAATTTTCAAAAATCACCAAAAATTCATTCCTAACTAATTGATGGGTGGGGAATGCAACGGCGAAGTCGGATTTCAATTTCGATTAGTTTTTAATTTTCTCATTTTCTGAATATTTAAATATTATTAAAATATTTGACGAAATTTCGACGACTTACGATTGCCACCAAAACATCACCCCTAGCTAATTTGGGGGCAATGAGCGCAATAGCAAAATCCAATTTTTGATCTGATGTCAAAATAAATAGGTCAATTTCCAGGGTTCCTAAAATTCCCAAAATTAGAATTTGTTCCATTTGACTCATAATTTGGACTAGGTCTTGATGGTGAATTCCTAATTACTTATTAGTGCACTAAGATCAAAATCATGACTTAAATTAATCATAATTGACTAGGGTAACAACTTGGGTTATTACATAAGATGATGAACCCCACTGTAAATATTACAACTGAGGAGGATCAAGACGCTATGATCCTCTCACTTAACAACATGGAGTCCTGGGTTGTGAACTCTGGTGCCTCTTTTCATGTGACTCCATCAAGGAGTGCCTTTAAGAGATACACCAAGGGTGGCTTGGGAAAAGTATACTTGGAGATGATAAGGCATGCAACATCATAGGCAGAGGTGATGTATATGTAAAGCTACCAAGCGGCGCTGTTTAGAAGCTTAAGAATGTTAGACATGTGCCATGTCTAATGTGAAACTTGATCTTAGTGAGTCAACTAGTAAGAGAGGGCTACAACACTTATTTCATAGGAGACTCATGGAAGGTCACCAAGGGTGCACTCATTATTGCACGGGGTAGTATGGAAGGTACACTTTACCTGATCAATAAAGTGTCTGATACTATTGCAGCAGCAGAGGAGATAAATGCGGATCTATGGCACCGGCGGCTTGGCCATATGAGTGAAAGGAGGATGAAATCCCTTCAGTCAAAGGAGAAGCTCCAAGGTCTGAAATTAGTGGATTTTGATTCCTGTGAAGAATGTGTGCTAGGAAAGCTAAAGAAAGTTTCATTCTCTAATGTTGGAAGGGAGCTCAAAAGCAAGAAATTAGAGTTGGTGCATACAGATGTGTGGAGACCAGCTCATACATTTTCCATAGGTGGAGCAACATACTTTGTCACCTTTATTGATGAGCATACAAGAAAAGTATGGGTTTACTTTCTAAAGCACAAATCTGATGTATTTGATGTGTTCGGAAGGTGGCTAGCTTTGGGGGAGAATGAGACAAGTTTAAAGCTGAAATGCTTAAGGTTTGATAATAGCGGTGAGTACTGTGATAAGGAGTTCAAAAAGTTATGTGCCTTGAGAATAATCAAGAGGGAGTTTACAGTTCCTAAAACACCACAGCAAAATGGTGTTACAAAATGGATAAACTATACAATCACAGAGAGAGCCAGAAGTATGAGATTGTATGTAGGTCTCCTAAGGCAGTTCTGGGTTGAAGCTGTTAATAAGGCTATTTATTTAATCAATAGGGGACCTTTTCTACCCTTGAATGAGGGGATCCCTAAGGAAGCTTGGAGCAAAAAAGAGGTGATGTTGAACCACCTCAAGGTATTTGGTTGCTCATCCTATGTGCATATTGATGGAGGATCCAGGAGCAAACTTGATGCTAAGGCGATCAAGTGCACATTTGTTGGATATGGCGCTGGAGAGTTCAGTTATAGATTCTAGGATAATCAGAACCAAATAATCATCAGAAGCAGGGATGTCATTTTCATTAAAAGTGAGATGTATAAGGATTGTATGGGAGTCAAGACTGACTCCAAGGATGCTTCAGATGGAGAATCTCGGCACACAGAAATTGATGATAGTGCTGAGTGACAGACTGTAAAATACACGTTTGTGCTTGCACACAACTATACGTGGTCTGAAGTAATAATTTGGAAGGTAAGTTCCAAGATTTATCATCCTCAGGGAATGGTATGTTTTGTTACTAAGGTATATCTAAATTCAATAATGTCTAAATGATATGATTTTAGCTTGATTTGTTTTGTTAATAAGTAAAAATTTAGAGTTTAGAAACTATTTAAGTTAGAGAGGAGAGTTGGGCTTATTCAATATTTTGTTGCTAAGGTATATCTAAATTCAATAATATTTAAACGATATGATTTTAGCTTGATTTGGTTCCGTTAACAAGTAATAATTTAGAGTTTAGAAACTATTTAAGTTAGAGAGGAGAGTTGGGCTTATTCCATGTGAAATGAATCAGACCTCAAGTTCCAAGATCGCAATTAGAGCCTTAGTTTTCCTACATTTAAGTTACCAAAATTACAGTTTTAAGTAGCCGATCTCGAGAGCATTGATTCCACTAATGAGCATCACACGCATTATGCGCAGTTCAGATAAAGAAATAATTTCATTGGACTCTATGAACTATGTCATGTCATCCATCAGCTCTCAAAGCATCCACTCCCTCCTTTCACGTATGCTAAGCAATGGAGCTCCATCTAATGGGTCTTAGCTCACACACTTCGACTCCTTAGTTGAGAGTAAAACATGGTGCAAGAAGGCTCAAGAACTTCTCACTTAGTTCTAAGCACCCCATGCACACATATCCCACTCTTAACTGAGCCATGAGCCATGGAGCGCAAGACTTTCATTTTGATTGTTAGTATTTATAATTATATTTTCTTAATATAAGATTTTTATTTATTCTATAACTTGATCTTAAGATGATTTTATTTAGTCATTCAAAAATAGATTTTTATTTCAATGCTTGAGAAAGTTCTACATCATTCATTTAGTCCCTTACATTTTATAATGGGCTCAGCCCAACCCTCCCCAAGGGGGTTTAGCCTTCCATTACAGTTGTGAAAAGAATAAAAATAACAAGGATGAAGACCCTTTCATAATCCACAAAAAGAAATATAAAAGCAAGATTACAGTTTACTAGGAATAGCCCTTAATGGGGTTCTCTAGATCTCTCCTATTCTTCCCCTTTTCCTTTCCTTTAACTCCCTAGTGCAGCCTTTGGTTTTTTCTCCTCGAGCAATAGTTTTTTCCACCTCCTTTGGAGAGGTCTCCTTCTTCCTCTATGGAGCCCCCTAAAAACTGAACTTTTGAATGAAATTTGAGAACCCTTCTTAAGTGGAGAAGAGGTGCATATATAGATGGATTACTCTACTCTCCTATCTTTCAAATTCTGCTTTTCCCTTTTTATTTTCTGCTATGATAATTGCAAATACCATTTGAGGAGTGAAGTGACATGTTCTTTTTCCTTTTAATTCCTTGATATCATTTCAATCCACCCTCTTGCCAATAAAATAAGTTGCTATAGAAGATATGATGGCTGGGAGACAAGGAGCAGGTTGGGGGTCTTGTCCCAACCGCACTAAATGCACTAAGATGATAGAAATTCAGCATACGTAGCGCGCTGCAGCACACTGTAGCGATTGAGTTTCATAAACTCTCCCGCTGTAGTGCGCTGTAGCGATTGAGTTTCATAAACTCTTCTATTACAGCGCACTATAGCAATTGAGTTTCGTAAATTCTCCCGCTGCAGCGCACTGTAGCGATTGAGTTTTGAAAACTCTGCCACTACAGCAATTGAGTTTCGTAAACTCTCCCGCTACAGCGCGCTGTAGCGATTGAGTTTTGTAAACTCTCCCTAAGCAGCGCACTGGGGCGCGCTGTGGCACGCCGTAACAAAAATGCTCTAGAATTCAGTAATGCCCTTGATAAGCGTATTCTGTATGTAAGTAGATGTGTTGCGCTGCAGTGCATTGCGGCGCGCTATAGCGCATCGCAGCGTTTTTTTCCAAAAAATGCAAAAAAAATTCATAATTTCCCAAAAATTGCTGGGCTTACTTTTTACCTAAAAATAAGTAGAATTTTTAATCAAGGGTGATGTTTTAATTAAAGAATGAATGAGATTTTTTCTTTATTTGAGATATAAATTATAGATTTATCACACCCCCACACTTTGAATCTTGTTCGTTCTCGAGTAAGCTCAAAAATAATTTTTTCTTGTTTCTAAGGTATGAGAGTCTATAAGTAATGTCAATGTGAGTTTGATTGCAATTCAATGCCTTTGCTTAATTGAAATGACAAGCACATTTTTCATCATTTAAATTTTTTAACTTTGATTATGAACTAAGGTTGATAAGCTAGTCTCCAATTTTAAGTTTGTAATACTTGGTGTTAAGTAATGGGGGAGGTTCCTTGGAATTATTGAATTAGGGTGGTAGTGAGTAATCAAAAGTTTTGTGCCATATGTGCTCCTTCTTATGAATCACAAAGATATTTAAAATATTATGAGAGATATTTTCCATTATCCTATTTCATTTCTTTCCTTGGAAGAGATATTTTTCTTCATCCCTATTTTTATTTTCTTTTTCATTTTTACGGAGAAATATTTTTCTTCATCCCACTTCCAAATCTTTGATCATGATATCCTATAGGAGCCTAGCACACTCTTTTGCTCACTCAATATCATCAGTAGTTTTAATTTCTAAGTCTTCTCCTACACTTAGACCTTAGCATTGATTTTATTAAATTTTTGGAGACTAGATTCAACCTGAAATCATTTTTTATTTAAATGATTTAATGCTATCAATGAATTTAGTCATTTTTTGTTAAGCAAACTTTGATTGATAATCATTTCTACATTGATATTCTTGTAACTTCCATAATCTTGAAAAGTTCAAAAAAAAAAATATATCATTTGCAAACAAAGAAAGAATTTGAAAATATGATAATCCATAATTTATTTCCTTAAAGAAAAACAAAACACACAAAAGAAAAGAAAAACTAGAAATGCAATTAAGAAAAAAAATACAACCTAATTTAGTCATCCTCCTCTCTTTCTTCCGTATCCTACTCATCCATCTCTGGTAAGAATAGTCACATGGCCAACAGGTGTTCGGGACAGGGTCGCTGATTAATGCTTGTGGCAGCAAAGAGCCATCTGGTCTTCCATGCAAGCTCCAATCTTTAAACATCATTCCAAGAGCTTCATGGAATTTCAATTGGAACTCCCGTTGCTGGGCAATTTCCTTCTTGCAAAACCGCATGTCGGTGGCCATAGCCTTACCCATGTCAATTTGTTGAGCGTAAATCTGCATCAACAATTTTTCCGAGTAAAAGTGGCCGGTGGAAGTTGAAGCTTCACCTTCTTCTCCCCTCCTCTTCTTAACCTACTTCCGTACTTGGGAACAGGCATTTAAATTTTTTAGCTCAAGGGAGACACTAGGAGGGACGATGATGTCAGAGGAGAGGATCTTAACCCCTTGGGCTACACAGATGCCCGATATTAATGACCTGAATGCCAGCGCTGCACAGGACCCTTTCAGGGCATTCTAGAACTGCACATAAATAATGTCAGAGAGACAAATTTCTCTGGGCCATTGGAGCGCACACATGAGCAGTGCCCTTGAAGGGTCACTTCACTAAGGTGACTCATTGGCATGATGAAGCTGGAGATGAAAACCAGCCACACATTACTCGAGCCCGTGAGGAGGGCTCAAGGAATGTTGGTCAAATTTCCTCTCCAATCTGCATTATTGCAAACAAGTTCACTTGCGAGAGCAGCCGGGTCACAGCTAGAGTTAATGAGGGTCAAGTAAGAGCAGTCCATGACCTCTCTCAACCCATAGAATTGAATGATTTGCTCATGCCCAAAAACAACTCCCTTTCCCCGCACGAAGACTCTACTTTCTGCCGTGTTAATAGCATTGGCGTAGACTTCCTGAACAAGGTTTGGGTACGATACAGCAGGAATGGTCACCATTGGCCTCCATCCCCGGGGGTCTACTTGATCAAATGGCACTAGCAGGAGCCGCCCGAAACACTTCTTCGGGATGAGCTTCCTCCAGGAAGTAACCACGGTGAACCTCTTCTCAGCCTCCTTGGAGGAGAACCTCTTCTTGTTAAAGGCTCCATCGGATGTGGAGGCCTCGGGTTCTCTCTTTGGAATAGATTTCTTTTCTAAAGACATGCTGAAATTTTAAGGAGAGCTGAAATTTTCAAGGAAGGATGAGGAAGAGAGTAATTCTTGAGCAAAAATTAGAATGTGCAAAGATTACACCCCCGTAACTCCCCTTAAATAGCCATAATTTCAAAGGCCAAAGAAAATGTAGCCAAAGGGGCTTTCCTATGCCATAAATGTGACAAGCTTTGAATGGAATAGGGAAAAGGAGGGGGCAGCTTTATTAGCAACACCCTTTTTGACTGCCTAGGAATATAAAGTAATTTTTTTACTGCATTGATTCCCTAGGCAGTCAAAACTGCTACAGCTGAAGTAGATCGCAGTAGCGCGCTGTAGCGATCGAGTATTGAAAACTCTTCCACGATTGAGTTTCAAAAATTCTCCCACTGCAGCGCTTAGCAATAAAGTTTCGAAAACTCTCTCACTGTAGCGCACTGTAGTGATTGAGTTATGTTAACTTTTTTCACTGCAACGCGCTATGGCGCGCTGTGGAGCACCGTAGCGCAACTGATAATATATATATATATATATATATATATATATATATTTTTTTTTTTTTTTTTTTTTTTTTTTTTGTTTTGCTTGGGTTGTATCCCAAGAAGCGCTTAATTTTTAGTCATTAGCTCGACTCATTTTGGATCTCTTTGTTTCTTAGAGTGGTCAGGAAGTATCTCTTTCCAGACCTTTGAGGTATTTGAATAGGCACAAACATGCAGTGTGCTCGTATCCACCCCCTCAGCATTCCCTTCACAGCCCACAACTTCAATTTTGGGGAAAACTTTCTTTTTTTCTCTTTCCCCTCCTCATTTTCATCTTTTTCAAATTCTCCTTACTTTCCTCATCGGAGGATATGCTTGGGCTAACCCCGAGGTTTCCTTCACTAACACCTACATTTTGCAAGTTAAGCTTTTCATGAAATCCTTCCTCCCTAGCCTTCCTTCTCACATCTAATTCCATCACCTTTTGTTTGAAAATGGTAGGTTTAAGATCTATTAATTTGGATGTACCCTAGATCCTTATGCTCATGACCCCCTTGCACACATCTATGATAGCTTTAGAACTCATGAGGAAAGGTCTTCTGGAGATAATGGTGGAGTTTTCATTCCACCTATCTCATTCACAAACAACAAAATCGACGGGGACAATGAAACTTCCCAATCTTTCTGGAACATTCCTTATAATGCCCAACAGAGTTAATAATTCTAAATTAGCAAATTCAAGAATTATAGAGGTGTCTTTCATCCCTCCTATCTTAAGATGTTCATAAATATGGTAGGGCATGACATTAACTAAGGCACCAAGATCACACTGGGGATCTAAAAATACCTCATTCTTAATTACCCAAGGAATGCATAACCTCCCAGGATCTTCGCACTTAGGGGTTGTGAGTTTTTCAAAATTAGAATTTCTACCCCCTTCTCTATCTTCTAACTCTTTCTCAACATATTACTACTTTTAATATGGTCATCACCTTCCACCCCTTCTGAATAAATCACACTCACCAATTCCCTAGGATTCACTTCTGTAAAACTAGACAATGCTCCCTGCTGTCGAGTGGTCAGCAGCTTGGAAACCTATCGCAGTTGAACTTCAATTTTTTTGAGTAATGCCTCTATCCCTTGGATGGAGGCATCGTGGTGGGTAATTGTAGCTTCAGTTCTGCGCATAAACTAGATGGTTTCTATCTTAAATGTGTTAAAGGCTCCCTCCAAATTTGTACGTTGATGATTAAAATTATTCTCGTTATTGTAATTCTGTTGGTTTGACAAACTACCCCCATTAGAATTTCCATTGTGGTTATTGATACTCCAAGAGAAATTAGGGTGATTTTTTTATACTGGGTTGTACGTGTTTGAGCAAGAGTTGTTCATGACATTGTTGTTCCATAAGTAGTTAACTTGTTTGGTATTCAATTGTACGAAAGGATTATTTAAGTTGCAGTTTTCACTAACATACCTTCCCCCACACAACTCACATTGAATTTCTTGAACAACATTAACATTCATTTTCTCAATTCATTCGTTTAAAGTGTGGATTTCATTTTGCAGGGCCGTTATTTGATTTGATTCATTCATTTTAATTGATTCCTTTTTTAGACGTTCAGAAAGCCATTGGTACGCATTATTTGCCATTTCTTCTAAGAGGTCATAAGCCTCTTCTTGGGTTTTGCTACTAATTGAACCTCCGGTGGCCGCATCAATGAGAGTCCTTGTTGGAGCATTCAAACCATTGTAAAAGGTTTGCACTTGCATCCACAAAGGGAATCCATGATGCGAGCATCACCTTAAGAATTCCTTAAAGCTGTCCCACCCATCATATAGAGCCTCCCCTTCATACTTAAATTTTTAAGCGAGATCATCCCAAGTACGGATGGAATCACTCGGGAGAGAGCTGAGCCAACTCTTAGCTCTGTCTCTTAGGGAAAAGGGGAATAGCCTAAGTTTAATGGGATCATCAAAAACACCATTAAACCTGAAGGTAACACATATTTCAAGAAAGTTTAAAATGTGAGAATTAGGCTCCTTTGTGGAAAACCCACCAAATTGATTATTTTGAACCATACTGAGTGTAGAATGTTTGATCTCAAAATTATTGGCTTCTATATTTGTCCTAACAATTGCATGAGGAATGCCCTAACAGTGGGCAAGGCATAATCTCTAAGTGCTCTACCCCATTGTTTTACTAAAGGCTCTCTAAGAATTTCATCAAAGTTTTCCATAACAACTTGTTGATTATCTAAGATTCCTTATTCTCTTCTAGCTTACAAAAGGGTCCTTTCAATTTCAGGATCAAAAAGATATTCAGTACAAATTATTCTACTCATGCAGATTTAGAAATTAAGCTATGAAGAACAAATGTAGCAATAGCATTCAACAATTCAACAAATGAAAGTAAATGAAGGAAAAGTAAATGGTTAGCACAAATAATTATAGAAACAAAAAATAAGACTATATGCAAAATATGTGCTTAAATCACTATTTACTAGTAGATTCTCCTTAATACAAAATAATAACCATTCCCCAGCAATGGTGCCAATAACTTGACAGACTGTAGAATACACGTTTGCACTTGCACGCATGGGTACGTGGTCTGAAGTAATATTTTGGATGGTAAGTTTTGAGATTTATCGCTCTCAGGGAATGGTATGTTTTGTTACTAAGGTATATTTAAATTCAATAATATTTAAACAATATGATTTTAGCTTGATTTGGTTCTGTTAACAAGTAATAATTTAGAGTTTAGAAACTATTTAAGTTAGAGAGGAGAGTTGGGGTTATTCCATGTGAAATGAATGAGACCTCAAGTTGTATTACTTCTCAAGCACATTTCATTCTTTTTTATTAAGCCAATTAATCAAGCGCACATTGTATTCCTTAGAGTTGTACTCTAAATCCTTCAAGTGCAAATCTTGGGCGAGAGATGAACACACAAAGGTTCAATTTCTGCACAAAGATTCCCATGAGATTGTAACTTGAGCATCTTGGTTTTCCTACATCTAGGTTACCAAAATTATAGTTTTAATTAGTCGATCTCGAGAGCATTCATTCCACTAATGAGCATCATGTGCATCATGCACAGTTCAGATAAGGAAGTGATTTCATTGGGATCTATGAACTATGTCACATCATCCATGAGCTCTCAAAGAATCCACTTCTCCTTTCACGTATGCTGAGCAATGGAGCTCCAATTAATAAGACTTAACTCACAAGCTTTGACTCCTTAGAGCATAAAACATGGTGCAATAAGGCTCAAGAACTTCTCACTTAGTTCTAAGCACCCCGTGTACACATATCCCGCTCTTAACTAAGCCATGAGCCATGGGCACAAGACTTTCATTTTGATTGTTAGTATTTATAATTATATTTTCTTAACATAAGATTTTCATTTATTTCACAACTTGATCTTAATATGATTTTATTTAGTCATTTAAAAACAAATTATTTATTCAATGCTTGAGAAAGTTCTACATCATTCATTTAGTCCCTTACATTTTACAATGGGCTCAGCCCAACCCTCCCCAAGGGGGTTTAGCCTTCCATTACAGCTAAGAAAAGAAGAAAAATATATCAGGATGAAGACCCTTTTATGATCCACTAAAAGAAACGTAAAAGAAAGATTATAGTTTACTAGGAATAGCCCTTAATGGGGTTCTTTGGATCTCTCCTCTTCTTCTTCTTCTCCTTTCCTTTAGCTCCCTAGTGCATCCTTTGGTTCTTTCTCTTCTAGCAATGGTCCTTTCCACCTCCCTTAGAAAGGTCTCCTTCTTTCTCTATGTAGCCCCCTAAAAATTGAACTTTTGAATGAAATTTGGGAATCCTTCTTAAGTGGAGAAGAGGTGCATATAGATGGATGACTCTACTCTCCACTCTTTTCAAATTTTGCTTTTTCCTCTTTATTTTTCTGCTATGATGATTGCAAATACCACTTGAGGAGTGAAGTGACATGTTCTTTTCCATTTTAAATTCTTTGATATCCTTTCAATCCACCCTCTTACTAATAAATAAGCTGTTGCAGAAGATATAATGGCTGGGAGACAATGAGCAGGCTGGGGGTCTTGTCTCAGCAGCACTAAATGCACTGAGGTGATAGAAATTTGATGCGCTGCTGCAGCACTGTAGCGATTGAGTTCATAAACTCTCCTGCTGTAGTGCGCTGTAGCGATTGAGTTTCGTAAACTCTCCTGCTGTAGCATGCTGTAGCGATTGGGTTTCGTAAACTCTCCTGCTGTAGCGCGCTATAGTGATTGAGTTTCAAAAACTCTTCCGCTGTGGCATGCGGTAGCAATTGAGTTTCGTAAACTCTACTACTACAACGCGTTGTAGTAATTGAGTTTTGTAAACTCTCCTGCTGCAGCGCGCTATAGCGATTGAGTTTCATAAACTCTCCTTAAGCAGTGCGCTGGGGAGCGCTGTGGCGCTCCGTAGCGAAAACACTCCAGAATTCAATAATGCCTTGATAAATGTCTTCTGTATGCATGTAGCTATGGTGCGCTACAGCATGCCTTAGCGATTTTGTTCTAGAAAATGCAAAAACACTCCTGAATTTTTCAAAAATTACTGGGCTCGCTTCTTACCTGAAAATAAGCAGAATTTGATCAAGCGGGTTATTTCAATTAAGGGAATGAGTAAGGTTTTTCCCTTATTTTGGATATAAATTATGGATTTATCACTGAGCCAGATATTGGAGAAGCTCAAGAGGGTGTCAATGTTGAACCACAAACACCCATGTTGAGAAGATCCACTAGAGTGTCTAGACCGCCGTAGAGGTACTCTCCTTCTTTATTCTATTTGTTACTAACTGATAGTGGTGAACCAGAAAGCTTAGAAGAGGCATTTCAAGTTGAAGATTCAGGCAAGTGGGAGGCTACCATTAATGATGAAATGGCATCACTCATATCAAATAGGATGTGAGAGTTGGCATCCTTACCAGCCGGGAAGAAAGCTCTTCAAAATAAGTGGGTTTACCGAATGAAGGAAGAGATGAATGGAAGCAAGCGCTACAAGGCGAGACTTGTAGTCAAAGGTTTCCAGCAAAGGCATGGCGTCAACTATAGTGAGATCTTTGCCCCAGTTGTGAAGATGACAACCATAAGGGTTGTACTGAATCTAGTTGTAGTTGAAGATTTGCATTTAGAGCAAATGAATGTTAAAATTGCATTCCTTCTTAGAGAACTAGAAGAAGTGCTTTATATGCAACACCTTAGGGGTACAAGGCTCAAGGGAAAGAGAAATTTGTACTAGTGTGTAAGCTCAAGAAGAGCCTTTATGGCTTGAAGCAGGCACCAAGGCAGTGGTACAAAAGGTTTGGCAGGTTCATGTCAGAATCAGGGTAAAAAAGATGTCAGGTGAATCACTACTGCTATATAAAGCAGTGTAAGTCCTCTTATATCATTCTATTGTTGTATGTAGATGATATGTTGATATCATGATCGGACATAGAGGAGAAAAAGATGTTGAAAGAACAGATGTCAAGGGAATTTGACATAAAGGACTTGAGGCCGGCCAAGCATATTCTTGGAATGAGAATCCATAGGGAAAGAAGTGTAGGAATCCTAAAGATGTTGCAAAAGGAATATGTTGAAAATGTGCTGAAATAATTCAACATGAACGAAGCGAAGCCAGTGGGCACTCCCCTAGCAAGTCACTTCAGATTATTAAAGTAACAAATGCTAAAGTTTGAAGAATATGAGCACATGATGAAGGTGCCTTATGATTTTGCAGTTGGGAGCTTGATGTACGCAATGATCTGCACAAGATCGAATATTGCCCATGCAGTGGGAGTAGTCAGCATATTCATGGAAAACCCAGGAAAGCACCGTTGGGATGCGATCAAGTGAATCCTAAGGTACCTGAATGGTATAACGGGCAAAGCTCTATGCTTTGAAAGGTCTAACATTAATCTACAGGGATATGTAGATTCAGATTTTGCAGGATATATTGATAGCAGGAGAAGTACTACAAGCTATGTCTATATATTGGGTAGTGCAGCAATGAGCTGAATCTCCAGGCTACAGAATATTGTGTCACTATCTACAATGGAATCATAGTACATTGCCATCATGGAGGCAAGCAAGGAGATGATTTGGTTGAAGGGATTCATAGCTAAATTAGGCAAGGAGCAGAAGTATATAAAGCTCTATAGTGATAGTTAGAGCACTATTCACTTAGCCAAGAATGCCGCTTTTCATGCTAGGACAAAGCACATTCAACTTCAGTACCATTTCATCCAAACACTATTAGAAGATGGACAGCTTGGATTGGAGAAGATTCACACTTCTAAGAATCCAGCCGACATGCTTACCAGAGCAGTAACAGTGGAGAAACTGAAGCTGTGTACGTCTTCAGTTGTCCTCGGTACATGAAGGGACAGTAGTGGTGAGCCACACCACTATCCTTGACATACACAAAAGAAGATAGAAAAGGGTCTGTGATGGAAGCAGGGGAAGATTTCCTAAAAATGCTCAAGTGGGAAATTGTTGTGTTATGAAGACTTCATTGTCCAAAAAAAAATATAGGCATTGCAGCACTCCGCAGCACACCCAGGCAGACTCGAGCCCAAAGCTGAGGTGCTACGGTGCGCCTCAGCGGCCAGCAATCCAAAAGTGGTCACTGCAGTGCGCCACAGCGCTCTAAAGTTGAAGTGCCACAGCGCGCTGCAGTGTGCCACGGCACGCCTTCTCTCAAAGGTCAGGCGCTACAGTACACCGTAGCGCCCGATGGATGGCTACATTGTTCTAGGTCTTGATTTGAAGAAATCTGAGGGGTATTTTGGACTTTTTGGTTTCAAAATAGAGCTAGCTACTTAAGACTAAGTAGTGGAGGAAAACCTAAGGTCTTTGCAATCATATTGGAGGCTGTAGTGGCTGTGGAAAGAAGAACCCTAGAAGGAACCCTAAGGGAGCTATTGTCTAAGGCAAGTCTTATAAGGTGGTGAAGTAACTCCAAGTGGCAGTCTCTATTCTTCCTCTCCATTCTAGAGTAAGTGCTTAAGCAGTTTTTGCTAAGGTGATAGCCCTTTGTAAACTCTGTAAACCTTAAATTTTTCATAGTGGATTTTCTCATTGGTGTGGCTCCATAGTTTTTCCCATTTTTGTGTTTTCCATGTATATGCTTATGTTTGGATGATTGTATGTGCTGCGTTCTTCTTGCTGTGATTTTGTGATTTCTAAGGTAGTTCGATAACTGTCAATGCACCCCGATCCTTAAAGATTTTGGATTTTAATTTGTTTGTGTGCACTACAAGTGGTATTCTGCATTGCTTATCATGCGCTCTCACAACAAGTGGTATCAGAGAATTAGGTTCTTTGCCTTGTTGCTAAGGATGGTTTGCTTGTTTGAGTGGGAGCTATGGCCGAAGAATAAGACACAAGATTGAGAAGTTCAGCGGGACAAACTTTGATGAGTTACAACATCAAGTTGATTGGTTATTACAAAAGGGTTTCCTGAGTGAAAGTTAAAGCACTTGTGCTGCTCCCACCATATTAACTCTAAAGAAATATGGCACCTAGAGAATGTGTGTTTATAGTAGCCCTATAAGAAATTACTATCAAGTATAGGTTCCCTATTTCTCTCCTAGATGATATGTTAGATCTAATAGCCAATTCCACATTATTTTCTAAGAATCATGTCAATAGTGGCTATCATCAAATTAGCTAAGACCATGAGTTGAATGGAAGATTACTTTCAAAATATCTGAAGTACTTTATTATTGGCTTGTTATTCCATTTGGATTATCCAATGCACTAAGCACTTTTATGAGACTGATGAATATGATGTTGAGACCTTTTCTTAGAAAGTTTACGATCATGTAGTTTGATGACATACTCATTTATAGCACAAATGAGGAGACATAGCAAGAATATTTGAGGATTATTTTGGAAAAACTTAGAGCAGAAAAGTTCATAAATAAATAAAAAGTGCTCTTTCTTGCAATATGAGATTGTATTTCAAGGATTCATAGTATCATATTTAAAAATCAAACTTGATCTTGTCAAAAATCAAGCCATTGATAATTAGCCTACACCTGCAAGTTTCCATGGGTTAGCAACATTTTACATGAGATTTGATAGAAACTTTAGCTCTATAATGACTCCAATTACTGAGGTATTAATGGGCGATAAGTTTGTTTGAACCCATAATGCTGGTAAAGCTTTGCACCATATTAAAAGAGTCATAACAACTTCACAAGTTCTTCATTTACTTAATTTTCGAAAGATTTTTGAGATCCCTTGTAATGCCTCAAGGATTGGCATTGGCATAGTGGTTCTTCAAGATGGACAACTTATCACATATTTTAGTGAAAAGCTAAATGAGGTGAAGCAATGATATTCCACATAATAGAGAGTTTTATGCTATCATTCAACAAAATAAGCATTGGCGACATTATCAGTTACATAGAGAATTTATTTTGCTCACAAATCACCAAGCCTTGAAATTAATAAACATGCAAAAAATTGGAACCATAGGCACTGTAAATAGATAAAATATCTACTAGATTTTTTATTTGTTCTAAAACACAAATCGGGTGTTGATAATAAACCTACCAATACATCACCTCAAGTAACATTAGTGATATCTTCATTATCGAGTGAGATATTTATATTTGCTATAGTGAATGATGACTGTAAGTGCTATCCTGATTTTCATATCATATATAGCCATCCGTGACACTTTGTTACCCACTAGTTTTTATTATCACATTGTCCAAGGGTATTTATTGAGAGGTCTGGTATTGTGTATCCGTAGGACTCTCTTAATGATCTTTTAGATTGGTGAATTACATTATGGAGGGATTATAGGACACTTATGGTGAGACAAAACAACCCATCTTACTAAGGAGAAGTTTTATTAGCCATCATTCAAGGGAGACGTGGGTAGATTTGTTTCTCAGTCTCTAATTTCTAAAAAAGCAAAAATGACTTAATAAAAATATGGCAAGTATTTGAACCTAGCTATTCCATATAGATCATGGGAGGGTCTATCGATAGATTTTGTGTTGGGAAAACCTTGAATGGTGCATGAATATGATAGTGTATCTGTGGTAGTGTATAGATTTTTCAAAATGGCATAATTAATCCAATGCTCTGAGACCATAGATGCTTCTAATATTGCTAGACTTTTCTTTAGAGTGATTGTGAAGCTACAATGAGTAACTAGCACTACATTATCTAATAGTGACATAAAGTTTGTTTCTTATTTTTAGAAAATATTATGGAAGTATTAGGTACCACCCTTAAGTTTTCCACCCTTATATCGATGGTCAAATTGAGGTAGTAAATAGGAGTTTGGGTAATTTGTTGAGGTGTCTAGTTGGGGAAAAATTAGGTAATTGGGATCTTCACCTACCTACTATAGAGTTTGCCTATAATAGTACTATCTCCAAAACCCAAAAAAAAATGCCATTGGAGGTTGTATATGGTTTTAATCCTAGAAAGCTTGTAGATCATTTAGAGCATCCCAATCAACCAAATTTAATTGCTACATATTCTTTTGCTATTAATTTTTAGAAGTTGCATGAGATGGTTAAAACACAAATTGAACTTTCAAACATTTAATATATTAAAAAGTAAATGCAAAAAGAACTGAAAAAGAGTTTAAAAAGGGAGATTATGTGTTGGTACACACTTGTCCTAAGAGGTATGCCACTACCAAATATATGAAACTACATGCATGAGCTACTAATCCATTCAGAGAGAGTCGGAAAATTGGACCCAATGCATTTCTCTTGGATTTTCCACTTGACATACTAATTAGTCATGTATTTAACATTAAATATTTTATTTCATTTTCTATTAAGTTTTCTTCAAAATATGCATAATTCAATTCTAATATAGGGAATGATGACAAGTTTACACCTAAGTTTACTACACCTTTATTTGATATTGAATCTCTTGCTACTAATGAGGTCTAATGCAAGCATACTTGGAGATTACAAGTTTTTTATTAGGTGGAAGAATAAGCTACCTTCTAAAGATGTGTGCGTGAAAAAGATGGAGCTTCAAAAGCATACCTAGATCTTTTAGATGATTACCTAGATTTTAATTCCATGGTGCAGAGATCTTTTGGCAAGGGGGGAAATGATACAACACCACCACCAGTCTTTTGGTACTGCATTGTGATGTGAGCTTATGCTAAAGATCTAAATATTTGAAGAATTAATTTAAGTTCATTTTCTAGAGTTTTAGGAGTAATTTCATGTAATAATGTTGTATTTTTATTTTCATAAGCATGTGGGTCCAGTTTGTTGCATCAATTTATCGAATGGGTCATATTTTGAGCTTTTTGGTTAACCAAGTGGAACCAATTATTTATTTTTATTTAATTTTATATTTTTATGTTTGGTGCTAATTATTAATGTTTCTGTATGCATTGGGTCATCCTCCATCAAGGTTGAGGAGTCAATGAGTTACTTGGGAATCCAAAGGGTATTAAGGAAGGCTATTGTGGTTATTTAATCAAGGATTGGTCCTAGAGTTTGTAAGGGCTATATATTATAATGTTTTTGAATTCTAGTGGTTAATCAATATTTTTTTCTCTATATTTCTTGGCTTAATCTCTTGAGCATTGGAGTGGACAACCAAAATGATTGTTGGTGTGCGTAATCGACAAAGCTTCGAGTTGTGAACAACCTAAAAGGACCACAGTGTGGATAATTCTAGTAGTTAACCTTTGTTTTCTTCTTTATTTTGTGATTTTTTTGTATGTCTTGAAGTACTCCTATTAGTTTTGAAATGCATCATGTTTCATTCAATTATGACTCTATTTACCCATTTAATCATCCACTTTACAAATATTGTACAAAGTGTAACGTTTGGACACTCCACTCATTATACTCTCTCAAATCTCAACTAATTCTTTTGAAATCACTGACTACAATTTTGCAACATCCATCCACACAACATTCTAAAATTTCATAACATTTCAACTTTGTTTGGTCCGGTTTCATAACATTTTAGCTCATTATCCTACTAGTACTTAGCATCTTCAAAGAATACAAGGGTGGTTAAGTAGATCGCTTCACTTGCTGGACACTTGATACTGGATAAATCTTTTTCTATAATCTTTAACCATTGGCGCCTTCAATGGGTGTCATAGATCCATTGAAGGTATGGGATTTAGATGAAGGAAAGCATGTAGGAATTGGTCTACTACATAATTAGATGTTGCTTGGAAATTAACTTGTATAACTTGAGGGTTGGGTGAGTTTAGAGATCATTGAGCTACTTAAGTTTGAGTTTCAACTAAGAACTTCATCATTTCTACTAATGTTCTAAATTTATCTGAGGTTCATGAAGAACTTGATGCTACTGTCTTTTTATCAGAAGTGGAAGGTGTGTTTAAATCTGGATTCATTCTGATAAGAAAATGTAATGAAAATTTAATCAGAAGCAAGCAAAATAAGATTTCATTACTTTCTATTTCAAGTGTAAGATTTTAGATAAGTAGTAGCAAATAAAGAAAGAAATACTACAACTCATCCAACATGAGATTACATTCATCTACAATATTTGGCAAATAAAAGGAGATCAAAATCTTAAAAAGTAGGTGGATGATGAAACCTTCTACTCTCATAAATCATCTCCCAATATACACGATCCCACCATTATTCTATATTCTCCTCAAAGAACTGATCCAGAATCAGGAAGTGAATGTGGTCTGATCATCTAATTGCATGAAAGGCATTTGTCACCCTATGGAGACACTCCCTAGCTAGTGGGGGAAAATCACCATCTCAAAAAATAGGGAATCTAAGTATCTTATTAAGGATGTTTGCTCCAGCAAGAAAACCTCCACATTAGATTTTCTTAAATCTGGTGCCACTCTGATGATCTCTACCAATACTGATAGAATAATCTAGTGTAATATGCTAATTCTGACTCGTTATTCACCATCTTTTTTATGATACTATTATTACATATACTCTATTAATTTAGGCAAATTGTGATTTATTATGTGCATTTACACTCCTAGGTTCTTTTTATTGATGATTTTGTTTTACTTTTCTATATTATGGTGTGAATGGAATTTATTAACTTATACATTTATTTTCCTTTCTCAAATAAGCTCTGATACTAACTCTAAATACCAAATATTGGATTAAGTTATATGATCCGACATTAGGAGTTACCATAATACTTAATACTAGATTATAAGAAAATAACCCAATATTAATTATTACTTAGGCCAAGAATCTAAGAGATGGCAAAATAAACATATAAATATACATATATCTCTACTACACCATTTATCCAAAAATAAAAAATAAATCATTCATCACAGAAAATAAAGTAAGAACATCCAGATGCTTAAGTTATACAAATAGTCTTTACATAATGACACTCGTCCTCACGAGAAAAGAAATACAAAAGAAATCTTTGAGGTTGATCTTGCACCACTTTCTCTATCTCTGGCTCACACTCTTGATCACCTCTAAGATCCTAATCTATCATATTTAGTTTTTAATACAGTATGGTATATATAAAAAATGTATCTTGTTACACTTATTAAGTCTAAGTACATTTTAGGGTTTTGTGAATTATATTATTAAGGGATATCACACTTTGTTATTTACAATTAAATATAAGCAGTACAAAAATGCAATAAAGGAGAAATGATGGAAATAAAAGGAATACAAAAAGTATGGAATTTGAAAAGAATAAGTATATGTACTACAAATGGTTGTTAAAATCCTACAAAATCATGTTAAGTAAAAGGATCATGTATGTATATATGTGTGCATATAAAAAAAAGTACAAAAGTAATATGCTCAACTGAAAGAATGTTAAGTATCTAAATAATAATGTAAATAAAATAATTGCAATAAACTATGATGTATGAACTGAACTATAAAGTACATAAGTAAAAATAAATAAAGTGGGTTCAATCTCTAGACTGTGTAATGTAAATAATATTACACAATCAATGAGATTGTGTGTAAATTTGATGTAATTATCATTTAATTTTTCTTATTTTAATATATTATGTGGGCACGTACAGGACAAACAAAGAGTTTGGCATAATTTCCCAACTATATGTAGTCAGGTCTCCTGTATAATTGCACATACCCCTATAAGAAATGTGTGGGGTCTCGATGTTAAATTAATAAGAGTTAACCTAATATTAGGAGTAATCCCCTACTATAAAATCATATTGATTACTTAAGAGAAATAATACATCCATATCAAGCATAGCTCATTAATTATGAATTAGAAACATCACATCATAGATTCATGATCTCAAGGATCTTATATTACAATCATTAATAAATTGCTCACCAATAAAAAAAATAGTAAAAAGAGCATCATGATGCCGAAGTAGCCATGTTAGAGACTCTTCTCCAAAATGATCTCCTAACTTGGGCACATTTTAAAAGTGTGGGCATTCTAGTATTGGTTTGTTATAAAACTATGTATTAATGGATATCAACTTTATATCTGTTAGGCAATAAGCAAAATAAAAAAATTGAATAGGCAATATAGAGCTAAGCAATTTATTCTTATAAAAGCAGTTTCAGTAGCACCAAAACCTAATGTTAGAGATAATGCCACAAAAATAAATATTAAAATTTTTTGTTTGATATCTAGTGTTGTCTATTAATTTTATTGGGAAAGTATAAAATTGATGAATATGGTGGTTTGTGTTATAATTTATTTCCATATTCCCTCTATACATGCCCCCCTCAAAGGCTAATCAGTCTAGGCTCCTTATGGACCTCGATATTGGGTAGTCCAGTCCTAAACATCATCTTATCAGACTAATAATAAAGAATAGTTTCAACAGTGAACTCTTTGTGCATCATATTTATCCAAACTCATTCATATATTATTTTATGTGACCTCTAAAATAATAGTTTTTTCAACATTGAGCAAAGCTGAGCATAAAAGCATTTGAAATAAAAGTAAAGAAGATACATAGTACTTATAGAAATAAATGAAGAGATTTTGTGTTGAACATTCAATCTCTACTAGTTTTAGGCTATAACCTTTCTTGGGCTAGCCTAAGCTAACCTATAATGATCATTTGCAATTGGAAAAACTCTTGGGGTGTTGTGTAGTTTATGAGGAGGTTAAAAATAATTTAAGCCAACATTTGGGTAAAGTGAACCATCCTTCCATAACCTGGGCTTAAGCTAGTTTGGGTTAGCTCAAGTTAAGGATGATGTTGGCATTGGCCTATTAGGGCCATGGGGCCTTACTTTTAATCTCTCATGGCTCTACCCATTCCACTAAACCATACGAGGCTAGTGGAATACTTAGTTTGACCAAGTTGATTGAGCTATAACTCGAGGTAGCTTGAGCTAGCTCAAGCTTAGCCAATATCCCCAAGTGGCTGGGGAGGGTTTATGGGGGGCCACCATGGTTCCAATAAATAATGGTGGGCTTCACTGGCCCAAATGAGTGGGGTTGGGTTGGTCCCAAGTGGGCTGGCCTATGGAAACATGTACCCTCCGTGGTCATGCTAACTCTGAGATTAACATGATCATGAAGAACATGGTCGCCATGTGACAACCCTCCTAATTATAGTCAAGCCAGGTATAAACCCAACCCGCCTTAGCTGAGAGACTTGCTACCAGAAACTGAAGGTCAAGCATCAAAATATCAAAGTAGCGAAAGCAAGTAAGTGTATACCATCCACATCACAGAACAGTAAGGTAAAATTAAAGATAATAATTTGTGATAGTATGAAAATACATAAAATAAATATATCCAGAATTTTTAATTATTACAAATAAAGTTTGAATGAAATGAAACTCTCATCCTCACAAGCAAGAAAAAAAATAGAAACTAGATAAGCCTCTGTAGCAGGAAGGTCCTCCTCCTGGCCAAACTCTTCACCTGTAGTGATATCGACAAACAGCTCCGAATCTGATATATTCGGTATCACAATGCTAGGGCCCCAGCCAAGAAAATAAAAACTTATAATTAGACAAATTATCTAAGTACATTTTAGGCTAATTAAATGAAACTAAATATTTAAGGTGTCATATTTTACTAGGCATGCAAGTATTTAAGGTGCAATAAGTAACAAAGAATAGGATAGTTATAAATTAAGTATTTGTAACTAAAATAAAATGAGGTATGTAAATTAACATACCTCAACCAGAAGTTGTAACAAGGTTAGGCAGTAAATATATAAGTAACTAAAAAGTATTGAAAGCAAGCTCATCTTATCATGCTTATGATCATATGAATACTATTGATTTGCATAAAGAAAATCTGTATTGAAGCATAAAGAACTGTAATAAAACTAGCATCCTAAAATATGCAAGTAACTGAATTGAAAACATTGAATTGAAATAATTGTATTAAAAAGAACTGAAAATCAACTGAGAATAGAAACTATATGCATAACTGATAATATAACTTAGCTAAATGAAGCCACTGAACTGAAAGAGTGTCTAACAAATACCATCCTAGCCAACCATAGAGCTAGCCCTGGTTAGACTTAAAAGATCAAAAAATAGAGATGTATCTAAACTAGTACTACCATAATAGAAACTGGCTAAACAAAGCCACTAAACTAAAAAGTGAGTCTAACAAATACCATCCTATCCAACCATAAAGCTTGGTCTAGTTAGACTTACAAAATAGATGAATACCATCCTAGCCAACCATAAAGCTAGGTCTAATTAGACTTATAGAAATAGATGAATACCATCCTAGCCAACCATAGAGCTAAGCCTAGTGTGTTCTATTGCAAAATTACTAAATGGAAGAGGCAGATTAAATATAGTACACTCTACTAAACTAAGCACTAAAGAACTGAATGAACTGAATTTACTAAATTATACTAAAATATTGATTTAAAGAATGAGGTTGTATGCATTCAAAACTGACATAGGACAGTCATCAGAATACCTTATATTCAATTATTATGTCCAAGGTATCAAGTTCAAAATAAAAGGTATGTGAATCAGCAATAATCAAAGTGAGCAAAAAACTCAAGTAAACATATGTGATATTTATTATCATCTAATTTAATGCATTCTATCTAATTCGAGATAGTACAAGCTTGGAATCTCTAATATCTAGCTATCCAGTATAAACTCAGACTTACAGCCTTAAAATTTATATTAGAACTTAACAACTTCTAATTCATAATCATAATGGGGATTGCAAAGCTTAAGCAATTTAATCAATGACTTAATTAATGTTGTTAATAACATAACCTAAAATCTTGATTATGACAATCAAGGTTAAGGATTTTGGACTTAAACTCCCATTTGGGGTTCAAACTTAAATCCAAGGCACTAATCTCTAAGGATCTAAGGGCTTACACCCGCACTTATTCTACGGGTAAAGAAGTCTTAAGAATCTAAAAGATTCAAGAAACTATGATCTTATAGAAAGGCTGAATCTATAATTGTAAAATAAAATAATCAGTTAGGAACTTGAGAATCTCAGATCTAAGTTCAATCCATAGAATAATCACATTATTCTATAAGTTGCACCAACCTAAACCTACAAAAAGATTCTAAATGATTTAATTAGATAAGAATTTCAAGAATGGAATGATACAATTTAAATGGATTTCTACTAAGGATCTGAGATCCAAGATTTAGATATAATCACTGAAGATCTCATCAAAGACTTAGACTTAGGATTTTCATTAAGATAATTACTTAGGAGTAATTTATCATGGTTGGTTTAGATAAGATAATTAATACTGATTTCATAAGGTTAATATTTCATAAATTAAGTTTTAATGGAGAACCTAAGATCACCTTAAGATCTTAAAGATATAATTAAGTGAACTTTTAAGAGGAATTAAACTTAAATTATTAAGATTTAATCAACTAAGCCCAAGAGCTCAAGGATTGATTCTAAGATATTACATTACTAATTAAAAACATATTAATGATATTTCTAGGGTTTAAGGGTTCTTAAACCAACTTTTGGTCAAAATACCAAAAATATCCCTCTTAAGGCTAAAATTGAAATTTTAAGATTTGGGCATCCAAATTGATTATAATCAGTTATAATATGCTTAATATTATCTAATGAGAAGAATAGGACTTTAAATTCAAGTTTAGGCTTAAGGGTGATTTAATTAGCACTAAGCACTTTTTAAGGTTAAGAAAAGTGATTAATGAAATTATGGTTAAAATATGATTTTAAGTTCATAGATGGGTTCTAGCAAACCTAAGAAAGCAATAGGACCTTGGTTCACCAAAATTGGAGCTTAAATTAGGTCATTATACACGAATCAAAATGTAGGGTGATTAAGAGGTGATTAGCAAATTTAAGATATTCTTAATGACATAAATATGTTTTCCTCTGTCTTATGAATAATTAGAGATCTTAATAAAAAATTTGGCCATTAAATGAATAAATGATTCATTTATTAAGATTAGAAAATGATTAGACTTAATTAGAAAATCTAACCATTAGATCTAGGATTTTATTATAGATTAATGTTCCTTGTAATTTTTTGACCAAAATAGCATATTGGATCATACCATTTGAATCAGTATTGCTAAAGTTATTTAATTAATTTAAGCTGAGTGTTTTGGATTAATTAAACCATATGTTAATTAATTAAATGTATTTAGCATTTTATTTCCTTTAGGAATTAAATTCATAATTCATAGTAATTAGCCCGGCCCAAAATACAAAATGTGTGGGTCAGATCGGAGCCTGACTAGGTCGGCACTACCGTACCACGTGGGGCTGGGCTGGCCCCACCCAATGCGACAATGTCGTCATCTCCGCCCCTTCCTTCAACATGCCCAAAGAGGTTAATACTCCCAATCCAAATTCTTGGTGCCTGGACCATGTTGACACCTCACATGGGTCGCTACACCATCCCTGAGCATAGGCGCACCCAATTGACCTAAAAGCCTTAACCAGAATGGTCTATATCTTTAGATGACAACTCAACCTAGATCCCTACTGATAAATACTCCAATTTCATGATAGACCTTGATATGGATGACACTACACCCCTTGCTCAATATTAAAATATACAAGGCACAGAGGAGAATCGATCAAGAGAGGAATCAAACTAGCAAGCCCACTGGTCAGTCGGAGTGCCATTTATGGTGGGGTGCTAATGCGGATCGAGCCCAAGTCGATCGATTTGTGCTATATTGATAGATATGGTCAACCCAATAATTAATAGACCTTAGAAATCCCTCAATAAGGACAATGGGGTACCATTGGGTAACTCAATTTCTGAGGGAAGTTCGACAGCACAAGGTTGACGGTAGTGCACAATCAGGCGGAGATTCTGTTGTCTGGTCCACTGCCAGACCCTGCCAGCACTACAGCCACTCGCTGATGAGCTAAGGTATGGTCCTAACACATCACTTAGGGTAGATAGATCACAAGATGAGCTGAAAATAGCTCAACATAAGAATGGATCAAGGCTGCACCTGGTATTGAAGAAGGCAAAAGTGATTGCGGATGAATGAGGAGGCGCTGGAGCTTCCAAATGATCTCAAAAGGTGGACATGAAGTCTAAACACCAGACTTAATCCACTATCAATGATTCACAATATCTGGGGATTGCCAGGAATAGCAAGCAACACTAATGGATTTCAACAGAGAATAAGAGGGATAATTCACTGAGATCCCAGTGAGCAATGGATCTCAAAGGGTTGAGGGAGGGCTATTTATAGCCATAGTAAGGATTAGGGACAGATGCCATGGTTCGGGTCCATAGTAAGAGCTCGAGCCAATGGGGAGGAATGGTTAAACCGTTTAAGGGCAGAGTGGGGAGATCACTGCTCACTAGGATCTCTACCTATCTTGTGAGCATGTAGAAGAGGAAGATCGCTACCGGTCGCGTACTGCCATGGTGGCAATATCAGGTCGGGCTATGGCGGGGTGGGGGTGGTAGAAGCGCGAAGCATCGCAATGGAGACAAAGATTAATAGGGCAGCTGAAGCAAAAGCCATCTGATCACAGAGCCATTGGATATGGAGGGTTTGATGCAATTCTAGTTAAACAAAATCATGGATGGACAGTCAGCCATCGAATGCGAGGGGTCGATCTGTTATCTAGGATTACATCAAGATGCGGTTAGAGTATACCGTTGGATGAAGAGTGCTAAGATGTGTGCTAGCGTGTTCATTCGCGGTCAGAAGAATACACGTCGCTATCAGGACCCTGCAGCGGATCTGCCGCGGTCCCAACAGCAAATCCCAAATATAAAAATTAAATAAAAAAATCCAATTTAATAAAATTAATAATCCTCAATTAATATAAATTAATTCCATTAATCCTAAATCCCATTTTGAATAAGATGAGCTCCTAAAATTACTAAAAAAATTACCCTTAGCTAATTAGGGTATGAGTTCAAAAATGTAATCAAATTTTAATTTGGATATTAAATTATTTTTTCAAATATTCAGGATCCAAAAATAGGTAAAATAGCTCAAATGCTCAATTAAGCTCCGACTAATTTCAAACCTCCAGGGTTATGTTTAAATGACCCATTGAGTATAATGGAATGAAAATCAAAGCATGGTTTAGCTTAAATTAACTTGGATTAGTTAGAGTAACAACTAGGGTTATTACATGGTCGAACCCTAACCCAAACCTCAATTTGGGTTAACACGGGTTAGCCTAAATGGGTTTAAAAGAATTAGGGGTTTGGAGGATATGTGACTTACCTCACTTGTTTCCTTGGGTGGGGGAGCTTACACAGGTGGCCAGGCAAGGTCAGAGGCCATCGGTGGCGGCAGTGATGGCCTAAAGCAATGACTAAGGCTCTCGAGTAGGTTTTTAGGGAGGTAATTCTTGATGTTGGTCTTGGGCTACAAGGGTCAACTTCACCTTAGCATGATGCTGGGAGGTTTCCAGGATCAGGGGAGACCCGGAGGCGGTAAGGCAACAGTGAGTGGGTCAGGTCAATGTAGCAAGCTAAGCACTCGAGGGTCCCTAATTGCCCTAATATAAAGTTACATGAGTCAATTCTTTTATATGTTCCTTCATGCACCCTACCAGATGCCTCCACTGATGTGTGGCGATGCACCTTCCCACGATAGTGATGCGATCATAGGTGGGATGATGTCTTGGAAATGATCTTGGCCATTGAATCAAAAATAGTATCTGACGGTCTGATTTGGCTCTACAATTTTGGTGAAATCTAAACCATCCGATTATATCTAAATATGGATGGACAGCCTGATTTAGTTATGGTGATATCCATTGTTCTACCTGCAGTGAGAGATCACCAATAATGTGGTACCCCATGTGTCGATTAACACATAATTGATACCAATTGTGGTACCCAAGATGTTGATTAAGACATCTCTGATATCAACTCTGGTTCCCCAACCTACCACTTGCACAACAAAATATTATTAGCGACAAAATGGGACACTACTAACCTCAAAATTTTGGAATAGTTCCAAAATTATAAATGACTGCTAAGAGACACTTATGTTGCCCACACTAATCTTCCTGAAATATCTAAGTATCTAAGTACTTAGATATCTAAAATGGGAGTAACTATGCCCCAAAATATTATGTGATAATAATGATAATTCGAAGTATAATACTGTAATAAGCAAACATTCATCACAGAGTGTAGAAGTAATAAAAAAATATAGTCATCCATTTATCACAATCATGTAGTATGAAAAAGAGCAGTAGAAAGTAAATATCTCAAATAATAAAGTGCAAAATAAGAAACATACATGTACTTAACTTAATTATTACAAACCAAAATATAAATCTAAGTAACACTCTCTTCCAAGCAAAACACCAACTATAGCTAAGAAGATGCGGATGGATCATCCTCTTCCTCTTAATTCTCACCTGGCAAAGAATCTTCAAAAAACTCTATATCTGACACATTAGTTTTTACATGTCAGGGCCCCAGCTAGGAAAAAAAAAATCTTATGTTAGATAAAATAATCTAAATACATTTTAGGCTGATAAATTATTACTGAATTTTAAGATATCACAAATTTAACTAAGATATTTAGGTGCAAAAGGCAATCAATGAATCAGAGAAGTTATAAATATAGCATTTATAACTTAACAAAAATGAGGAAAGTAAAGTAATATACCTCAAATCCAGCTGCTGCGTAAAAAGTTAAGCATATATGTATACAAGACTTTTAAGAGTATAATATAACATTTCTAAACATATAGGATCAAATCTAAACATGCTAAACATACTGACAAAATGCTAAAATATATACAGCATAACTGAAAAATCTAATATCCCAACATGCATAGATCTATATAATACCAGAATATTTACTAAAAATAAGAAAGTACAAAAAATACTACAAAATTATAAACTGAACTGAGATGAACGGTTTGTAAACTGAACTGAAATCAACATTTAATGGGACGTATGCTTAAACTAGCCTACCATAATAATAATAAGCTAAACATACCAACTGAACAAAAAGTTCTACATGTATCATCTAGACCACTCATGGCTAAATCCGAGCAGGAGTATAAAATTGTACATGTATCATCCAAATCAATCATTGCTAGATGCGAGACAATTATACTATAATAAGAGATGAGGAGGTAGACAAACTAGAACATACTCCACTATACTATTATCTAATTTATAGAGTTTTAAGCTAACAGATGCAATAATGACATGTTTTGCACTGATATGGAATATTCATCAAATACTCTATATCTCAACTAAATATGCACAAGGCAATAAAACTCAAAATTAAGGTAAAGAATAACATTCAATCAAAGGATTTAAGAATTAGACTAATCAAGATTAGTGATATCTTTTATTTTTTAATTTATTCATTCAAATTATTCAGAGAATATATGAGCTCAGGATCTCAATTATCCTACTATCCTGTATAATCTCAAAATTATGATCATATAAAGTCAAACATTAAAACTAATCAAGTTATAATCCAAAATAGCCTATAGAAGTTAAATAATTAAATCATTCATCCTAATTGGTATTTTTATTATTGTAAACCAATATTGATTAAATAAATTAAGATTCATATATTAATAGCTAAAACTCCAACATATAGGGTTTAAGCCTCTTAACCCAAGATTCTAAACATCTAAGGTCTGGTTTCACTCAAACTAAACTCTCCAATATTATAAGTTAATGAAATCTTATTGAAGGTAATCAAACCCAATAAGAAAAGAAATCACTAATATTATTAATATGGATAACTAATTAAAGATCAAAAGAAAAAATAATCAGACTTTAAGTTTAAAGCTAAAGTTTAAGCTAAAACCTCAAACTTATAGATTTAAGACACAATTTATTGAGTCAATCCATTACACAATAAAACAAACTACTAGATTATTAAACATAGGCCGAAGAAGGAAATGGACAATTCTCTTTACTAGTTTACTTATACTAAGCTCTAAATCATTACTAGGGTTGTGATAACCTTAGGTTGTTATCATGGCCAATCAAGACTCAACCAAATCCTAATTATTATTCCATTAAACTCAAAGTGCCATTAGAACCTAATCTTGAAAATTTGAGATCAATTAGAGCTCAATTGGATCAATTAGTTATTTTGTCAATTTATTGACCCTAAAATTAGCTAAATTAAGTTGTTCTCTAAATCAAAATTTGACTTTATTTTTGAATTTCTCATCCCCCCAAATTAATTAAAGGTGAACTTTTGGAAATTTTTGGAGGTCATTTAGTCCTAAATTGGAAATATTTCTAATAATGAAATTTAATTTAATTTATAATTCATTTATTTAAATATCCAACGGTTAGTTTTTGAAAAATGGAAGAAATACCCACCATTACATGATTCTAAAGTCCTAGAGCGGATGGCTCACATCTTCACTCATTCGAATACTTCAACAATCATCGTATAGCATCTATAATCCAATGGCTGTAATCACTCCCACATTCAGCCGTCAGAGATGGGTGCATTAAATTCATCCTATATAAACGATTGATCAATCAAGCAATCAAAATTATTCAGAGTTCTATTTATGTTCATCCCCACTTGTTGATCGCACATGATAGGACTCCAAAGGCCTGTCACCATGGAAATACGTGCAAGAACCTATCCCCCACTCCTTCAATGCGCTGCAATAATCTGATGGAGGTGAACTCCCGGGTCTGCACCTCATAAGTTGAACCCAAAGATCATCCTCCAAGCCAACCAAAGAAGTCCATCCCAAATCCTTAACTATCTCCCTCGAGCTATAAAAATTCTTGGTAACCCTTTGTGAGCCTCTTTACTCACTTAAAGATCACTCGGATCCCCAATTTTACTCAAGTTGAATAGCTGGTCTTCTTGCTGACTAGTCGATGGTCATTAAGCTACGGGTGTCCCTCCCTAGAGTTTCAGTGGTGAGGTTTGTTCTTCAAACCCCCATACAAATACTGAGAATTAAGGGAAGCTCTTGTCATCAGAGACAGCTCCCAAAACTAAGATAAGGACCCCCAATGCTCTGCAAATCTTCAATCTCAATACAAGTATTGTACCACTCCTCACATTGTGCTCAATCAACTTAATACCATTCAATTCACTCTTATTAAACTATTGTGATGAGTTGAATGCATTCTAGGATCGATTAGTAGTCATTAAGATGTTGCATGGGGTCAGTAATAGTTTAGATAGTGTGAAGCACTGCCTGGTTGGGGATGTATCACAGTGAGAATGCTTTGGCTCCTCTGTAGAAATTGACACCCCATTCGGGTGTCTAATTTTCATGAGGTGCATCAGTATTGAACCAATCGATCGATACTATGTGGCTCACTCAGACTAAGTCAAGTGGCTAGCTTTAGCTTGAAGCCTCCATAGTATTGAACAGTAATGGGTTTGAGCAGCACTCCATTGATTTAGCCACCTCAAATTGATCTATCGTAGGGCTTCACTTTGTCTCAACGCACTGAAAGTATCAAGATTGAGTGCTAGCTGATCTGTTGGCTCTGTGGGGATAATTTACTTGCCATAATAAGCCCTAGATCTATAGTAGGGCCAATCTAGTGATCCAGGCACTCCCGCAAGAGGCTTCATAGAAGAATCAGTGTGTTTGGATACAAGGAGTGTATTGTAATTAAAACCAAACTGTCAGATGTCCTGGTGTCCTGAATTCGATACTTCTTCCTAACCCTAGCTGCTCGCCTGTCGAGGACCCCATGCAAATCCTGAATTTGATACTTCTTCCTAACCCTAGCTGCTCGCCTGTCGAGGACCCCATGCAAAGATGAGGAGCAATAACGGGTCAAGCCGAGCCTCAACCCACCGTTATCGATCAAATTATTAAAATCTGATTAATTGCATTTAAATTTCTTCTGTAAAATTTGAAATAATTCATTAAACCTATGATTCCTTAATTAAAATCATTACATCTGAGTAATTAAAAAACATATTCAATTTGAATCTAATTTTAATGATCCAATATATCATTTTGATCAAAAATCATAAGAAATAATAAACTGCAAAAATATTTAAGTTTCTATGAGTAATTTACTTAATCAAGCCTAATTACTCCAAAAAATAATTAGTGAATATTAGGCTTAATCATTGGCTAAAATTCATGTTTAAGGTCTCTAATTTTTTATTAGACAGAGAAGATCATAATTGGAAAGATATAAAATATTTTTTGTATTTAATTTTGCTAATCACTCACTAATCACTCCAAATCCTAATTTATAAATATTTATGCTAATTAAGCTCTGATTTTGGAGATTTTGGTGTTTATCTCTTTCTTAGTCAGTATAGAACTTATTCCTTACCTAAAATTTATGTTTTCAAAATTAAAATTGCTAATCACTTCTTAATGAGCTCAAACCTAATTAAAGCTCATTAATCCCAATTCTTAACCAAATTTATTGTTTAAGGTGTTAATCTTCTCCTTAGATAGTAAGAAACCATCTGGCATTGTAATGTCTCTCCCCGTCACTAAGTGCAATGTAATATCGTTAGCAGCAGAATAGTGCGTTAACTAAAAGAGCCTAGATTCGCCTCCTACTTAATACTCCGGGTTGAGCCTCAATAACTAATTCGATGCATTAACTATAGGAGGTGACTATATCTAAGGAAGGAACTCTACCATTAATCAAGTTAAGTATTTCATTAGCCTGATTAATAGTGCAACTTTGCGAAACTGATGATTACAACATAATATATGTAGTATAGTATAACATAGGGAACAGAATGCGGAAGCTAAAATAGTATCCATCCATTCATTCATCTAAAAGCAGTAAGTAAAATACATAAATCTCACAAAAGAAGACAGAAAATACATTCAAATATTTGTTTATTGCAAACTTTGATGAAAAGCTAAAAAGTAAACTCTCATCTCACCAAAAGCAGGAAAACTCTAAGGATGAAGATTGATAACTCCAAGATTTATATTAAAATCGGTTAATAAAAGTAAGCACTTCTTAATTAAAATTATTTATTTTGATGTGCATTCGCTGCTTTTCAGAATAAAAGATGAGTAAATTAAAATTTGGCTTAAATATGCAATTTTGGGAGAAAACCACCTCAGCGCACCCCAACGCGCCTCAGCGCGCCGCGGCGCGCCATGGCGTCATATCTCAAAGAAATATTAAAACTTAATAAAAGAGAAATTGAATAGTGAATCCGAAAGTTTATCCGTTGTAGCGCGCCGCAGCGCACCGCAGCAGATAAATTTTTATTTATAAAACTACAGAGAAACTAATTGAATAGTGAATCCAAAAGTTTATTCGCTGTAGTACGCCACAGCGAATGCTGCGGCGACCAAAGAAAAGATAATAATTTTTATGCATGAATAGTGTTTGGAGTGCTGCTGCCGCTGCGTCCAATACAATTTTTGCCAGAAATATGCATTCAAGGCAGCATTGGGAAGGCCAAAGGATTGAATTCTTCCCCTTCTCACAGCTGGAATTAATATCAAATTAATTTAAAACCTCTCATTCTCAAGAAATAATTCATGAAAAAATAAATTAAGGATATAAGGAAGATGGAAGAGGTGGATGCAATAAAAATTGAGGAATCTTTTATAAAAAATTATTTTAAGGAGCACATGTTTAAACCATCATGGGGAAGAGCAAGAGGTTGATTTAATTATTTTACTCAATAAAACATAAATACAAACAGCCTAAATCCCTTCATTACTAAGGAAATAAATGAATAACTATTTAATTAAAGCACAAATTTCTAAATGGGATTTATTTGATGAATTAAATTTTAAACAGGTGAAAGGAAGTCTATAAAAGGGAGACTTAAAGATTGAGAAAGGGTTCCAACCTTCGCTACTCAAAAGACCAAGAGAAAGGCTACAGGAGAGAAAGAAGGCGAACTCTCCAAGGGGAAGAGAGGACCAAGAACATGAAGGAAGAAAAGACAGCAAAGAACGAAGGGTGGAGCTTCAAGAGGACAGCGCAGGAAAAGTAAAGAGAACCCCAGAAATCCTCCGGGTGATTCCTTGTATTTCTCCTAAACTCTCTTGATTAATTTCTTGCCGTGAACTGATGGTAATGTTCACTTTTCTTTGCTTGTATGTTCTTTCTTGCTTAGTAATAGAAGGCTAAAAACCCTTGGAGAGGGTTGAGATGTAATTGTAGAATTATATAAGGAAAATATTAGTGTATGATGATATTGTTTAATTGTAATGAAAAACTATTTGTTGTAATATTAATTTTAATATTGAATGAATGCTTGGATGAATTGAATTCTTATTTATTTTAATTAAAAGAGCTTGTGTTTCAATGCTCATCAATTAGGTAAGAGTAGGAAGGTAGTGCGAGTAAAGATGAGAATTATGTGATAGAATTCTCAAGCTCACTTGCACCCTCCCTTAGTAGCTCTCCTAAAAGATTGATGCTTGAGAACCAAGTTCTCCATTAACCTTGCTCTACTGCTCAGCAAAGTAGAAGGGATGAGAGGATATTAGGAACTTCAATGGATGATGTGTTATAATCCATTGACCCAATACATCCTCCCATCTAATTAAACTGCGTGTGAAACGCATGACGCATGGTAAATGGAACCTTGCTTGTGAGATCATTTTAATTAAAAGATGTTTTTGGTCACCTAGACGTAGGAAGTAAAAATCAAATTAATAAAACTAGATCTCATAAGAGTTTATGTGCTAAAAAGGAACCCAAAAGGAGTTCTCTTTGTGCACTAAACTTGAACCCAAAATAATTGAAGGATACTTCAATTCCAATGGTGTTCACTTGATTTGATTAAGCAATTAAATTGAACATCAATATTCAAACAATGAAGTCATATAACCAACCCTTGCATATATTATAATGAAATCTCAACTCTCTCATTTTTAATCAATTCGTATCTTTACTCAAAGTCTTGTGTATTGCTAATTAGGAACCAATAAAAATCAACCAAATTTGTTATCTAGACATTAGTGAAATAAAATACAACTTGGTATCAAAACAACCATTCCCTGAGGTTTGATAAATCCCAGAAACTAAACTTTCCAACGATGCCAAAAACTTGACAGACAGAAATACACGTCTGTGTTTGCACGCAAGTGTACGTGGTCTGAAATATATGTGCTAAACTGTTTGCTGAAACTAAATTGCTGTATTGTCTTTACTATTTTGAGATCTTGTCTACTATACTGCTGTAATTGCTTATATCTAAGGATAGTTTTGATTGGCTAAATGGGGTACTGGAATATCATGGACATGTACTATAATAATCAAAATTGTTGTATGTGGTGCGGGGGAACACATTTAAGTTCTAATTTTAATACAAATAACCCATTTGCACCTTCAAAAACAAAACCGATCAATGACATTAAGTATGATAATAATTTGCAACAGTATGACACTCACTTTAACATGAACGTTAATAACATAAATTGGGTGTGTGAGCAATCTAACTTAGAAGAATTGGTGGACGATTATAGTAGCAATGAGATCAATAATCTGTAGGAAACTGAACCAGCCTTGGTTAGGAATGAATTTAATTTAGAAGATCATAAGCATCTATGTAAATCAACTGAGGCTAAGTTAAAATTTATATTACAACAATTAGCTATCCCCATCCAAGAAGTTGCAATAATTGAGCAAATAAAGGAACAAGCTGAAGAAGTGTTGACTTGTAGGGAAGAAACTTTAACTCAAACAAATAGTAAAAATGATAGAGAGGTGGAGTATCAACTTGAATTGGACAATTTTAAAATGAAACAAGAGTTTCAAACTGAAAAAATTGACCTAGAGCAATTTGAAATTTATGTCCCATACACACCTCAAGTGCTTTCAACTGAATGCTCAGCAAAAGGTTACCCACCATGCAAAAACAACCAAGATAAACTGATTAAAAATAATAGGAGGACCAATAAACTAAGTGAATCTCGGGGTAGTGAAAGTAAGGAAATTATTATCTCTAATATCTCAAACCTCAACAAACCTCTTAGCAATATTGATAATTATTGTGTGCAATTTGAATTTGTTTAGAAATGCTTTGATTTTACTCCTAAGAAAATTGAATTTTTTGCCTTTTTACAAAATGAAATTGAAAATGATGAATTTGATGATAAACATAAGGCAAGAAATTGGAAGAATAAAAAGAAGAATAAAGAGAAGAAATATTATTAGTTAGAAGACACAAGCTGGGATTAGAAAGAAAAAGATAGTAGAGCTATCATTCATAATGATTTCAAGTATTAAACTAGCTCGTACTCATCCTAAGGAGTTAATAAGAATATGGAAAGAAATTTTAAAAGGATATAAACTCTTTTTGGTCAGGTTGAGGACCTTAAACTAAGCGTTGGTTGGGAGGCAACCTAATAAGTAATTTTATATTTTCTGTCTATTTCAGATTCTAAGTAGTACTTGTAGGTGTCAATAAAGGAGCAGGAGGAATCTCAAGCATGATTGCAGCAATGACAATTTGTCATTATTTATATCAGGTTGTTTCATCTCTTACTAATCCTAATAACATATATTCATTTTATTTTTAATTTTGTGCTTTTTATTTTTGTTTAGTTAATTCTTAGTGAATTACTATCCTCTAATTTTTGTGCTAATAGAATGTCATTAACTAGGAAATTTTTCTGAAAAGTTCAATGGGCTAAATTTAATTGTAATGAGCATGTGAAGATTTTCTTTATTTTAATTTTCTTAACAAGAGGTGATCAAGGAAAATGTACAGTTCTAAGATTTTTCATGCTAAATCGTTTTACACTCATTTTACTATAAGTCTCCAACATCAAAAATGTATGATGCTCTAAATCTAAGTGTGGGGGTGGGGTCAAGGAACTTAATGTAGAGAAGTGAGAAATGGTGAACAAGAATGTGCTAAGCTCCTATATGACTTACTGAATGTAATGAAAAGTAGATGGGGATGAAGAAAAATGTATCTCCCTTGAATTAAATGCAAAAGAAAATATAGGGATAAAGAGAAATATCTCTCCCAAAGTAAAAATTGAGAAAAAATAAGATGAAGAAAAATATCTCTCCTGAAAAGAAATTTTCATTACGCTGTAGAAGAAGAAGCACAAATGGCTCGAGATACTTACACATTGAATCAAACTTTTCTAATTAAGCAGTCCTAGAAACCCCCCCAGGAATTATGAGTTGAGTATCATACATTTAGAAATTGGAAACTCAATTAGTCAAAAGAAAAGAAAACACTAGTATGAGACTTGTTAGAATTTGAATACTTCTAATCACCCTTGTCAAGTAATACATGAAATGGGAAAAATACTTCACACATATCCAATTAAACTTTGCAATATTTAAAATCAGAAAAAAAAAATTATTTTGAGCTTACTTGAGAACGAGCAAGAATTTAAGTGTGTGGGTGTGATAACTCCAAGATTTATAGTGAAATAGGTTAATAAAAGTAAGCACTTTTAATTAAAATTATATATTTTGATGTGCTTTCGCTGCTTTTTCGGGATAAAAGATGAGTAATTTAAAATTTGGACTGTACACCATAGCTACTTGGCAACACCATGCTTCACGTCCTCTTTAATCTATTACAGATCCACGAACAAGGGCTCTTCAAAGTCACCTAAATTTGACAATTCTAGTTTTGCAATGCTAGGGCCCCAGCCATAAAATAAAAAATATTACTTAGACAATGAGTCTAAATACATTTTAGGCTCACTAAAATGCATTCAATTAAGTTACATGGATTTTAACTTTAAGCAGTAAATACACAATAAAGTTAACTAAAATAGAAAGTAACTACTACAAGTACTAAAAGCACTAAAAGCAAGTAGCTGTACCAATACCATAATGCAATATCAAACTATAAATAGTCTAAACTGCATTTGCAATTGAACTAAACTGGACTGCAATGTGCTCCAAAATCACTCAACTGAAATGTACTCTATAGTACATAAGCATAATTAATGTGCCCAATGCACCCAAAATCATATGATCCCAATGCTCCTGATTATCATATATACATATACACATACATACACATATTCTTATATTTGTGCACAACACACCCGAAACAAGTGAGCCCAATGCACCAAAATAAGTGAGCTCAACTCTCCTGAAAAGAAAAGAGCCCAACACTCTCGAATAATATATGTATATATTTGTATCATGCATGTCTTATTTGTGCACAATGCACCTAACACCTATGAGCTCAACACTCCCATAATCTATAAGCTCAATGCTCCCAAATTTAACAGAATTGTGCACACTTAGCACCTGATCAAGCATGGCATCCATATACATGATATGCCACCCTAAACTATCTGAATCTCCTGACTAAATCACTAAGTGTGTATATTGAATGCTGTATGCACCTAAATGCAAAAATCATTGAAAATAATATATGTTCAACCTAAATATGAATAACCATTCCTATTATTAAGATAACAACAAGTCTTAGTCTAACGATCGGGCTAGCAGATCTGATCAACTATATAATTATCTTATTAATCCAACTAACTAATTCATCTTAACAATTCTAATCGTAGTCATGCAATCTCAACAATTCTCCAATTCATCTCAATAAATTGACTATACAAGCTTAACATCTTAAGCTTGTATCTGAACTGATTTATTGAGAAAACAAACCTAAACTAAGTCCTTATTAATTTACTCTTAGAACTAATTAAAGTTCTAACTAATGATTTAGACTTAAGGTCTAATCCACAAATTAGGAATCTAAACTAAGCAAAGAGCTAAGGCATAGGATTAAGAAAAAGGCTCAAGGATTCTAAATATAGAATATTAAATAATCAAATTTAAGGTTTACGGCTAAACCATCACAAATCTAACTTAAAGGCGGAGGTTAGAGAATTATAACCACAAATCTAAGCCTCTAGGAAACTAACCAAACTAAATGATTATCATCACTTAATAAGTAAGGTAACTAAGGAAAGAATGCTAACATTCAACTAAATTAAATGTAACCATAAGGGTTAAGTGTTAACTTCTAAGTCATAATATATGACTTAGCACTTAAGGATAAAGCTACTACTTAGCATGTTACATCACATACTAAGCATGGGATAAATTAAGGATCAAAGATCCTAAATGACATTCATCACTTAATAAGGCTTAGGCAAACTAGTTAAGTCACTATAAGACTTAACCAAGGCTAAAGGATAACCAATAATTATAATTCAATAAATTAGAATCCAAATGGCTTGGCATCAAAAAATAAGGATTCTTTGACTACTTATTCTATTAGGATCTAAACTAGCTACTAGCTAAAGCATTATCATTATACTAAGTCTAATAATGAAGCCAAGAGATTGGACACTAAGCTCTACTCATGAAATTACACTAAAAAGTTATATCCATTTAAAAAAGTGCAACCTCACTCTAAATAGGGATTAGAATGAACTAATAATAGAATTAATCAACTCTAAGGCTTCTATCACTAAAGGGATATTCATCTGTTGCTAAGGAATTCTCCTAAGGCAAAAAGGATCAATATCCATTTAGGATACTCAACCACAAGATCAATGGGAAAACATCAAGTCACAGAATGTGACTTAACACCAAAGGTTCAATGAAGATTACTATAAAGCTATTAAGATAAGTCATAAACTATGACTTGGTTAAGGCAAGACCTCAGTAATCCATAAGGATAAGTGCTAGAAAACTAAATGGAGACTAATAGTACCACCATAAGTCATAATTTATGACTTATGACTAGGATTCTAGAACTAAAGGTGCTAACATCTAGGTCACAAGATATGACTTAGATCACTAAGGATCTAAAGGTTAACTAGCTTGAAGGAGAGCTCATTCCAAAGAATGATCCTTAAGTCATCATGACTTAGGCACACATCCTGAGGTTGATATTAAACTACTAAGGCATGGGAAAATATCATATTCAAAGTGAATAGGAACATCCACCCAAGAGGTTATTACACCAAGTCACAAGATGTGACTTAGTCAATCAAGCTTATAAGGGTTGAATTGGCTAATCCTAAATGAATGATTGATGTCCAAGAAGTGTTAACACACTTTGGACATAATAATAGGATTCCAAAAGAGAGCACCTAACCTAAGCATAATTAATATGCCCAACACACCCAAAATTATATGAGCCCAATGCTCCCAATTATCATATATATATATATATATATACACACATACATATGCATATTCTTATATTTGTGCCCAACACACTTGAAACAGTGAGCCCAATGCTTCAAAACAAGTGAGCCAAACGCTCTTGAAAAGAAATGATCCCAATGCTCTTGAATAATATATGTATGTATTTGTATCATGCATGTCTAATTTGTGCACAATGCACCCAACACCTATGAGCTCAATGCTCCCAAATTCAATAGAATTGTGCACACTTGGCACTTGATCAAGCATGGCATCCATATACATGATATGCTACCTTAAACTATCTGGATCTCCAGACTGAGTCACTGAGTGTGTGAACTAAATGATGTATTCACCTAAATGTAGAAATCATTGAAAATAGTATCTATTCAACCTGAATCTGAATAACCATTCCTATTACTAAGATATCAACAAGTCTTAGTCTAACCATCGAGCTAGCAGATCTTGTCAACTATAATTATCTTATTAATCCAACTAACTGATTCATCTTATCAATTATGATCTCAATCATTGAATCTCAATAATTCTCCCATTCATCTCAATGAGTTGACTGTACAAGCTTAACATCTTAAGCCTGTATCTAAATTGATTTATTGAGAAAACAAACCTAAACTAAGTCCTTATTAATTTACTCTTAAAACTTATTAAGGTTCTAACTAATGATTCAGACTTATGGTCTAATGCACAAATTAGGATTGTAAACTAAGCAAAGATCTAAGGCTTAGGAATATCAAAAAGGCTCAAGAATTCTAAATATAAAATCCAAAATAATCAAACTTAAGGCTTAAGTCTAAGCCTTCACAAATCAAACTTAAAGGTTAAGGTTAGAGAATTCTAACCATAAATCTAAACCTACTAGGAAACTAACCAAACTAAGAAATTATCATCACGTAATAAGGAAGGTAACTAAGAAAAGACTTATAATATTCAACTAAGTTGAATGTAACCTTAAGGGTTAAGGGTTAACTCCTAAGTCATAATATATGACTTAGCACTTAAGGATAAAGCTACTACTTAGCATGTTACATCACATACTAAGCTTGGGATAAATAAGGGATCAAGGATCCTAAAATTTCTATACTTAAGTGACATTCATCACTTAAGATGGCTTAGGCAAACTAGTTAAATCACTTTAAGACTTAACCAAGGCTAAAGGATAACTAATAATTCTAATTCAATGAATTTGAATCCAAATAGCTTGGCATCAAGGAATAAGGATTCTTTGAAAACTTATTATGTTAGGATCTAAACTAGCCACTAGCTAAAGCATTATCATTAGACCAAGTCTAATAATGAAGCCAAGAGATTGGACACTAAGCTCTACTCATGAAATTACACATAAAAGTTATATCCATTTAAATAAGTGTAATCTCACTTTAAAAAGGGATTACAGTGAACTAATAATAGAGTTAATCCACTCTAAGGCTTCTATCACTAAAGAGATATTCATCTCTTGCTAAGGGAATATCCTAAGGCAAATATGTTCAATATCCATTTAGGATACTCAACCACAAGGTCAATGGAAAAACATTAAGTCACATAATGTGACTTAACAACAAAGGTCCTATGAAGATTACTATAAGGCTACTAATGTAAGTCATAAACCATGACTTGGTTAAGGAAAGGCTTCACTCATCCATAAAAATAAGTACTAGGAAATTAAATGGAGACTAATGCTACCATCATAAGTCATATTATATGACTTATGCTAAGGATTCTAGAACTAAAGGTGCTAACATCTATTTCAAAATATATGACTTATATCACTAAGGATCTAAAGGTTAACTAGCTTGGAGGAGAGCATATTTCTAATAATGATCAACTCGTGCTTAAGTCTCATCATGACTTAGGCACACATCCTAAGGTTGATATTAAACTACTAATGCATGGGGAAATATCATATTCAAAGTGAATAAGAACTTCCACCCAAGAGGTTAGTACACTAAGTTATAAGATGTGACTTAGCCAATCAAGCTTATAAGGATTGAATTGGCTAATCCTAAATGAAAAATTCCTGTCCAAGAAGTGTTAACATACTTTGAAAACAAGAATAGGATTCCAAAAGAGAGAACCTAACCTAAGCAAGGAGATGAGCATATGAAAAATAAAATTGGTCATTTTATAAGACTAAAACCTATATTGATCAAGATGATATCAAATCAGGGATCCAAGCTTACTAACTGATTCTTTTTATCCTAATGGAAACATGGATATCAAGATCTCCAAAATTGGAGGCATAGAACTCCTAATCTTAGCTAATCACTCTAAGAGTGATTAGGATGCAATTAACAAAATGTAAAGCAATTCTTTAATGGAGCTAAGAGTGATTAGGATTTCCCTAAGAGTGATTAGGATTACCCTAAATGGAGCTTCATGATCTTTAATGGAATCATGGAGGCCACTCTGAAAATGATGGCAACAAGCTGCCTCCATCCTAACCAGATCAGATGTAGAGTTGGTAAGTCATTTGAACTCTATTTCATATTATGACACTAGTCCGCCACCTTGTTTCATTCATAGCAGTGTGTCTTCCAGTATGTTTTGAGCTGAAGGAGGGATAAACTCAGCCTTGAATGCTTCCACAAAAGCTTCCAAAGGGATGTCTTCAATATTGTAGTCAACGAAATGAGAATTTCTTTTGTTGTCCCACCAAAATTTTTCCTCTTCTTGGGACATGTATGTGGTGAAACGAAAACCTTCGTAGTTTGGGCACTTGATACTCATGAGATTCTTCTCTACTAGCATCTTCTAACTAACAATATCCATGGTAGATAAATTACCATTGAATGTTATAGTTCTAAGACATAGAAAGGTATGCAATATCCCATCAGCAGTCTGATGGTAGGGTTGAGGAGGGTAGAAGTGAGTATGAGCTTATTAAATGAGAGACAAGTACTGATTGCCTTGACCTGCTAGTAATCTCTCTATCTATTTTGCTTGTTTCACATGTGCATCAACTAGAGTTTTAACAGTTTCTATCAATGCATTAATTTCTCCATATGAGCATGTAGATGCTACTGTCATCTTGACGGGTACAGTCGAAGAGGGAGATTCGGGATTCATTATGTCAAGTTATAGTGACTATTCATTTAGAACCAATAGGAGAACATGTTGTTTTATAAAAGAAGATTTAAGAAAAAAAGGGAGTTCTCATTTAAACTTATTTGAATATAATAAATGCAGAAAAGGTACTCAAATGATCAAGAAGATAAGAGATAATAATCATATAACTGAATAATACATAATGCTTTGAAAGAAATGCTAAAGATAGTTATGGAAACCTAAGATTGATAATCCAAAGTACTAGTCAACAATAGCTACACAGATCTCGTGGTGCATAGCTGTACGATGCTCTCTTTGACATTTTTTTACTATTTTCCAGTTGGCATCATCCCACCAACATCCTGCTCCATCCTAAAGAAGATGAAGTAGAATCAGAAAATGGATGTTGTCGGGACAATAGATGATGTTAAAAGCTGAAGTCATGTGATATAACCACTCTCGAGCTAAGATCGGAAAGTATGATCCTTTGAAAACTAGTGTAACAATTGTTACCATGTCGATTTAACCTAAGCCTAATCTAGTTAAGATGAAAATTAAAATTCTGATTTAAGTTGAATAAAATTTATATAAGAATATCCTAAAATAAAGGGTATTGAGGAGATCCTACTGCAAAAGTTTGAGCGCATTTGGGATCCATGATTGTCCTAAATTAATTTGTAAAGTTTAAACTTCAAAAATTGTTAATAAATAAAATACATATCAAAATTTAGAAATCTTTATATTCTTAGGTCGAGCATCAAATGGATTTTATATGTTTCAAGTTTCGCTAATTTTCAAGCTCTTGATTGATCGTAGTGAATTTTCAAAGTTTTTCACTTAAAAATTAATATAAAATAAAATACTCATCCAAATTCAATAACTTTAAGACATTTTTGTTCGTCTTGTTGAGACACTCCTTTTGGAACCAAGTTTGTAATTTTTGGTGCTTAATCGATAATCGATCGAATCTTAGAAGTTATGGTGATTATTAGTCACTCGATCTTGATCGAGGGCTCTCAGCAACTTGATTGCCTATACAACATCCTCTCATTTAATGTAATTTGAAATCTTAAATTCTCCTACCCTCTTATTCCTTAGCCAAAAAGTTTCATAACCTTCATCATGTTCTTCTAGGGGGAGCTCGATCACTCTCTCTTCTTCTGTCAAGTGATAGAAAATGCTTTTACTGCCCCTTTCTAGGCTGATCAGCGGCTGACAGTCATTGATCCTTCTCTCCCTCTTAGCAGGAAACTGAGAGCCTCCATCAACTTCTCCATTTCGGTGTAAGGTCGAACCCCCGCCTACATTGCGCTCAGCTGGAGGCCGAGGGTAGCTAGCTCGTCGATCCCTCCAGCCCGTCTGCTCATCTTTGCTCTCAATTGGAGGACAAGAGTCCAGTCACCAGCCTGATCCCTACAGTGCAGATCCATCTCCCTCTTGACTAGAAGTCATTGAGCCTCTTTTTCACTCAGTAGTTGAGCTCCACTCCCTCCTCAGCTTGACCGAACCCCACTATTGCGCCTCGCTGCATCCTACCTTCTTTGCTTGCCAATTTTTTCAAGTAAGAAAAGAAGACAATCCTTCACCTGATTCTTCTCGGCTTAAAGACCAACAACTCACTCTTTCGAGAGTCACCAACTGGCTAGATTTGCAGGTCGAGCCTTCATTGTATGTCCAACTTGAGTGTTTCGATCGTTGAGCCCAACACATTTCTAATCGAGGAGATTTCCTCTTTCTCCTCACATGCCTACCCTCTGCCATCTCAGTTCAGGTATCTAAAAGTTCTTGCTAAAAGTTTAATTACTTTTATTAATATTCTTGAGCTAGCTTAAACTTGAATAAATTTGATTTTAGTAAGTTTCGCCATCAAGTCGACGCATTTATAATGTTAACCTTGAGTTTTACGGATTTTATTTGTATAGCTTATGTAGAAGTTGAGTACTAAGATTGATTGGATCAATCATATTTTAGTGTTCAATATTAAGTTTAGATGAGATCATGTTGCAATTTGTTCATTTAGGCTTAATATAACCATTGGTGATCTTATCGATTATATCCCAGTTAAAGGGTAGGAACCTTGTGTAATTGTTGTAAATAGATTTCTCATTCTTAACTCTTTCAAAGTTATTATATGTTATCTTATAAACCCCTCTCTGGCATACTGTTATTTAATATGTTACATTTATGTTATGGAAATACTGTGATGATGATGAGATTTTAGATTAATGTTCTTAAATAGTTGTAAATGATCATAATGATTTTTTTCTTATCAATTGTTCTCTTATTTTTAAGCAACCAACGCCTATTAAATTTTCTCTATCTTAAATTTGTCTTACTCAAATAATACAGGTGATATGATCATTAATCATAAAGAGGCTCATAAATAAGTTGCACCATTTATGCAAGCATCAAGCCGCAAGATTCAAAATACATGTTCCATGTACGTTAAGTACTTAGAACTTATATTGAGTTATGATAGACTAAATAATTTTACTAAAAGTTCTATGTAAAGTGCACACATCACTTGCATAGATCTTATTGCTACTAATATATTTTTATTTCCTTGAATCCTGTATTGGAACGTAAGCTTTATTTTGAAAGATATTTTGCGAAAATATTATAAGCATGCATGTTAAATATTTCACATTGCAAAAATGTGAGAGTTTACGTAAATTCATTTTGATTATTATTTCAAGCTTGCCTTTATCGGTGATGAAAGAATTATTAGCATTTGAATTTTTTTTTATGTAATTTTTGCACGTTAGAATATTAAATCTTTAAGAATCATCGTGTTTTAAGACCTAATTGCTAAACTTCTTATTTCATTGATTTTCTCCTAAATCAGAAAATTACCATGCTTAATGTAACTTATAAAGTTAATATAGATATTGATTGATTCAACCACCAAATTCAATAATTATTGATGTATCTCTTGACTTGATTATTACCCCTCAGCAATAAGATAAGAAAAGATTGCAATCTTAATGGTAACCTTTAACTTCATTAAGTAACCATGATTTAGCATGAGGCCTTGCATAAAATCATATTTAACTTGATTCTCATTAAATCAAAAGAGCTTGCAGATTGTAGGTGGAATGATTAAGAACTTTTGATCTTTAAGAGAGAAGTTAAGTAATATAATTAAGGTGATTAATATAACTATAGTAGAGGTAAATTCTAGAGGTTGGAATGCCTTATTTGTCATACCTTGTGGTAGGATCCTAGATGAACCATATGACCTTTTGATATTGATCTTTTGTCCTTATGGTAGTGATAACCTAATGAGATTAAGATTGAATTCATATGCCTATAGTAATTAATCCAATTATTGAAATTAATTTCTTTGGAACTTTTTGATTAAAACCTATTACAATGAAGAATAGTATTTATAATTTCAAATTCCTTGAATGATAAATAGATCGCTTAGAAAAAATAATATTAGCATTTTTATATGGTGATTGTAGTGCACATCTGTAGAATTGACTTGATTCAGTAGGATATGGAATTGGCTAATTCGTCCTTAATAGAGTTGTAGAGTTTTGATCTTACCTCAGGTTAGTAGATAAGAATAGTTCAGAATAAATATCCCAATTCTAATGTATGTTATAAGTAAAGGATTGAACAACTTAGTTTGAGAGAATATACTGTAAGAGGATGTTTATCTCTTATCTATGTGAGAGGAGATAAGTGCAATTAAACAAACTAAGTGTTTCAAATTACTTTTTTTAGGACATATTAAGTATGTATATGTACTCTTAATATGTGGTAACTTAGGAAAATATAAAAGTAGTTTTGGATAACTACTAATTTTAGTTGAGTCAAATCTAAGTTGAGGTAATTCATATGCTTATGTGTTCTGATTTATATGGCATTTAAAGTAAATATGAATATTAGGAAAAGCAAGTTAAATAGTTAGATTAAGAAGGGATGTTTACTTTTGTTCTCTGATTTTTTGATGATTTAAAAACATTGTTATATTAGATCCCTTGGCATAAAAATTGCATAAGCATAAAGCATCAATATCATTTGTAAACTATGAGATGTAGCATGCAACAAGGTTGAGTAGTAACGATGGGATGCAACAAGCATCAAGATATTAGAATTTCTTTTGAATGCAGTGCGGTATCAAAAGTGCATATTACAATATATTCAATGGCATATTAAAAAGAATATACTGTGGCATATAGCACAGTTCTATTTTTAATTTATTTTAGTTCATTGTTTCATTTTAATCGATTTACTTTAGTATTTTGTATAGCTACAATTTTCCTACTTTTAGTTTAGTGTTTGGATTTACAGTTACAATTTTTTTAGTTTTATGTAGTTTGATTTCTATTTTACTATTATCTTGAATAATATTTCTTAAATGCAAGAACATACTATTTTTAGCCTAAATTGTACTTTTAATTGTAATAAATGAGTTTTACTTATTATTCTGCATTTTCTATATTGTATGTGAATAGATAAATGCAAAAATCCATCTGGATGCCCTTACCTTTTTTTACTGCATTTCTATGCTACTTATGTTTCTAACATAATCTTGTTCACCTCATGATTAGTATCATGGATATCTCGCCTATTATCTGTGATACTACTAATGACCACTACTTAATTGTTGTTGATTTAGTGTTAACTCAATGATGATTTGGAGGTGACCATTAAATTTGGTATAAGAGAGATCCATAGGATGTCAGATATGAGCTATGTTCATATCTACTTAATGGTTTGATCTTATGTTTAGCAGCATTTGGAAAATATTAGTATAGTAGTATCTAGATCCATAGTTCATTCAATGCAAAACTGAAATGTTAGAACGATAAGAACATCATAAAAGAACAACATAGAAATTTTAGGACTTAAAAAAGAGTCAAGTGAAAGATAATTAGGAAAATAACATGTGAGAAGAATAAAGTGGCTAGTGCAATGACATACTTAGACTTAGAAAGACAAAAGTAAAATATGGATAAAAGCAGGTGTAACGCCCCGCCCCATCGCCACGTGCAAAAGGTATAACAAATTGGCGATGGAGCGATGCGCTACTCGGGAAGGAAGCAAACACCAACATCTTCTCGAATATGCTAAGAGTGAGCCACACTGAAGGCTACTGATTTGAACCCAAGAGTAGGATCGAGAGTCAATACTTAAGATAAGAGTATAATACTTGTCTTAAGTATTAGACTAATACATACATTGGATTTAGAGAGGTAAATATGAATCTAATATACATTATCATTATATCAGCATTTCCAATATGCTGATCACATCACAATACTAAGTATAGTTGTATAATAGGGTGCAAAAGCTAAAGCAAAACATTAATAATACATTCATCACAGAGCAATAATAAATATTCATCTCAGAAAAGAAAAGAATAAAATACATCCAGAATTATTACAAACTGATTTAATACTACATATGTAAAGTTTATCAAAAATACTAAAAATAAAGCAGTAAGTAAAAGGTAGATGATAGATCCACTAAGGCTCCACGTACTCCTCCAGGATCTCCTACAAGTCCTCCTACCGTATCTCAACAAGCTACTCGGGATCTAGCAAATTGCTGGATCCCAAAAGTACCACGTGTTAAATAAGAAGTCTAACACATCGCAACTAAATTAAGCGGTACTAAAGTAAATACAAAGTGATAGTAAAGTAAAGAAAGCTATAGAAAAGCTGAAAAAGGTACTAAGTAACTGAAACTGTAAAGACTGCACAATGTGAAAATGAACAGAAAACTGAATACTGAAAATAAAAACATCAAATTCTCATAAACCAATGTAACAATGCTCAAAGTTGTACTATATGCATCCAAATATGTCACAACACAGTATGCCACAGATATGCAACAGAATTATAACTGAAAGGCCATGAGTCGTACAGTCCAATGTATACATACATCCAATTGAGAATATAGTTTACTGTGATGTTGATACATCCTGAAATTCCCCAGTCATTGTATATAATATTTTGTAACCCATAATTCATCACTGATACTCATACGTCACCACTGAATCATTCATCATACTCATGCCCATGTTTATGCCCATGCTTCTATTCTACATGGGGGAAATCCAAAAATCCATAAAACTTTGAATACCGATGATGAATTCAAGGTCTCCACTATGCAGAAGCCTACTAAAAGGATTCTGACTCCTAGCTTCTTGAACAATAATTGGTTATAGTTGAAGATTTACTTAAAAAGCATTAGATGGGATGATTGTATACACATATTTAGCACTTTGCAAGAAATGTAGTTCTTAACACTTAGTTTGATTAACCCACCCTAACGAAGCGGTCTTCGATAGGAGGCATCACTCGTTGGCAATTTGTATCTCAAGATAAGTATTAAGATGCCAACTTATAATCACACTCAGTATCTTAAAGAAGGTGATTCTAATTACTTAGTTTGTTTGAGCCAACCTATTGAAGCGGTCTTTGCTAGGAGGCATCGCTCGTTAGCAATTTGTATTTTAATCAAACTAAGGAATGAGTTCTCATTTAATACACTCTTAGGATCAATTGATTTACTCTAAGCGAGGTTGTATACGCCTAAACCCACAGAATAGCCTAAAGATAAATCTTACTTAGAGTGACTCAACCATTCCTGAATATTACTGAAATAATCCAGTACTATGGGTATACTCTACTAAACCCAACTAATAATCTAGATTTAGACAACTCTATTTAATTATCAAGGGTTCATCAAGACTATTAATTCATATGCTAAATAAGTAAGTCCTATACAAGGCTCCAAGAAAAAAAATGATCAAGAATCACTCAGTATAGATTTTACCACAATGAGAGGTATCATTCTAATCTCTTAAGTGATTCCTACCATGAGGGGGTTAAGATCAAATTCTAAGGTTAAGGGATCATCTAAGTTTCTACCTCAATGAGTTATACAAATTCTCCTACCTCAATATATATTTAATTTAGGTCCTTAAAATATTTCAGAGATGATCTATGTTGAGATACTTAAGATCTCACACTCTTAATTCTAATACTAACATTCTAGGTTTTACTTACCATTTAGGTTTAGCATGATCAGATCAGATAATTAAGTCATCTGATCACAACTTATTCTACGATTATGAGATTAAATTCAAGGATGTTATTAGAGTCAGATCAATTATGAGATCAATATAATTCTATTAATCTTTTCATGCTAATAGTCTTATTTAAGAGAAAAATCAAGATCTAAAGTTTAGATTCATATTAAGCAATCACATAGATTTATTATTAACCTTAATATGTTTAATTCAAATATTTAAGATCAATACCAAATCAGATGCATTGTTGGAATAATGTCAATTGCATTATCTTGTATTCAAGTCAATTTACTTAAGGTATAAGAGTTTGAATATTAATTAATCATATTAGGGTTTAACCCCTACTCATGCCTAATCAAGATCAAATGTCAAATTAGTAAATTAAGGTGTATTATTGGTGGCAATATCATACCTTGATCAAGTCTTAATAGCTAGATTAAAGTCTTTAGACTTCTTAAGCTTGATGAGAATGATTAAGTTCTCCATTTTTGGTTTATTCAAATTATCATCACAATTAATCATTCATGGATTCAATACATCTACCTTACTATCATGAAGCATATTAATATAAAAGTTTCAAAAAACAAAAAGTAGTTAGTGTTAATCAAACCCTAAACCAATCCAAAAGGATTAGCACATAATTACAAATCTAACCATCAGAATTTCATACAATTTGGCCCACAAGGTCTATTTTATCATACAATTAGTCAGAGACTAAGTTTGCTAAGATCCAATGGTTAAAACTCTAATTTTTACTAATCAAGATTCAACAAGATTAATGCATACATTGGAATATAGAGATCACAAAAATAAATCACTTATCACATTAATTATACTCCTCATAAGGAAACTACTAGCACCCTAAACATGCAATTTAGTTAAGTATAATTACTAATCCATCCTAATCAAGTTTTTGCAATACTTAGGTTAAAATAGTAAATCCAGCCATTAGATGTTCAATATTATTTTATATTCTTATTCTTGAGAATTTTTTGATTAATTTGATATATAATATCATTGGGTTTTGACCAGTTGATTAAAAGTGATTCAATTAATACATTATGTATTTTTATTTAATTAAATCCCTATGATTGGAATAATTGAATTAGGTTCCTTAAGAAAAATAATTCCAATTATTTGGATATTATTTAAACGTGCGCGACCCGAATCCAAAACACGCGGGTAGGCCGGGGACCGAAGACCCGGGACTGTCGCACAACGCGGGTCACGGGTCAACCCGACCCGCACAAGGGCTTCATCCCTGAGCCTTCGTCCCAATAGAAGGACCTGATTATGGGAACCCTTATCAGCCAATTTCAACACATCCCGACCATAGTACGACCAACCAACGGTTGCTACACATTCCCCGTGGTCAGGCGCGACAAAGGGGACCCGAAGCCTTCTGTGAGGCGGTATGGATCGGCCAGACCCTACTCACCTGAGAGCTCCCACAATGGGGCTACTGTGGGAAGACTATTCTTCCCACAAATGCCATGCCATACCCAAGGCTCGACCCCTACACCTTCAGGGAGGTGAGACCGATAGAATCCCCCTGGTCTGAGGGCCTGAAGTGGGCTGGAACACCGAGGCCTTACTCAACCCGAGGAGTCCTTAAGGGACTTAGCCCTATCGATCGATTCAATCAATCAGGGCTAACTTAGGGCATAGACACAATCGCATTGAGTTTGTTTTGATAATACGCAGTTAAACAAATCAAAAGGAGGGGAGTCTGAGCCCAATTGGCTCAGACCGAGCAAATGGGGGTACCCGATTTCTCGATTGGGCCCGGCACGGCTGGCAGAGGGTTCAGCTAACCTTAGCTGAGCTTCCAGATGCTGCAAAGGCTCTTGAACTTTAGGAGAGCCTACTATCAGTAATTCAAGAGCTCCTGGGATCGCCTACGCAAGTTCGGACAGACGGTAATGGTGAAAGAAGCATAGAGTTCAATTGATCGGCAATGATTAGATGGAGCAATGCTATGGATATTTATAGCCTTGACAGAGGATTGGGAAGCTTCTAGAGGTAATGCCTTGGGCTGGGGAGGCCCGAGGGGGTTGGGCCATGGCCGACCTCTCGAATTATTAATTTGAGCTCGGCCGGGTCACAAGGCACAATTGGGGCTCCTTGCCAAGATGGGGGAGGTTGTAACAGCCTAATGAGGTGGATGCGGGAGTGGGGGACATGCTAGGCAGCTGGCAGTATGGGGGGTTCTTCCCTATTGGGCATGGGCAAGAGGAAGATGAAGGTCCACAGTAATGGGACATTCAGTTACCATTTGATCTATCAATCAGATGGCACTATGACTGGGATCGCTCGAATCCTAATGGCCGATCGTGGGAGTGATCCTAGCCATAGGATCAACAGATTCATATAACGGTGGATCCGCTATCCCGCAGAATTCAATTCGGGCTGTGGGATCTAAAGGCTCAGCGGATGACCCGTGCTCTGCAGCGGATCGCCCGTTATCCGCACAGCGGATTCCGGCTGTTAATTTAGTTTTATGGATATATTTGTAAATTTCAAAAATTATGAACCCTTTTATGTAATTAATCATTTTTAATTAAATGTGAATTATGGCCTAAATGATTTCCAAATTGTACTAAACTTTCACCCCTAACTAATTTGGGAGTAAAGAATTCAAAAATACAATCAGGTTTTAATTTTGAGATCAACATATTTTATGTCTAATTTATGACATCTAGACTGATCAAAATGCCATTTTGGACTTAGAGAAATCCAATGGACTTCAAATTTTCTAGACAGGCTCAATTTGATGCGCTAATAACAATGATATTAAAATTGAAGATTGATTAAGCTATATTTATTAGTATGGTAACAACCTAGGGTTGTTTACAGTATGAGCATATCTCAGACACACACATCTAGAGGTTTATACATGTAGGTACCCATGTTTGTATTTTATTTCCATTTTCCCATGTAGTTAATTTACAAGGCAGAGGTGCTACCAGGTGTGTGCCCACCTCCCCTTTCTTTTTATTTTATTTTCATTTTCTCATGTGGTTGATTTGCTGGGCGGAGGTGCTACCAAGCTTGTGCCCACCTCCCCCTCTTTTTTTTCTTTTCTTTCCTATTTGTTTGTTTATTTCCATATGTTGATTTACTTTGAGATGGAGGTGTTACCAGGTGTGTGATCGCCTCCCCTTATTTTTGATTTAAATGCTAAGTAATTAATTAACCTCAACCACCTCACTTAGTTTATTGATTTATTTCTAAGATAGTAACCACAAAACTAATAATAGAGAAGAAAATAATGAATACATAATTTGTAGATTCTATTGCAGACAAAACTACAGAAAGTACATTTGTATATGTTTCTTTGATATTAATTGGCAACCTCTCAAGCTACCTCTTTGAGTTATTGCAAATGGACTATACACCTTGATTAAGATGATTATTTCAACATTTTAGTCTTAAGTTGTCGATTATCTCATGTAAAAAATGTTGAGGAATTTTTATCTTTAGGTGCATCCTAAAATGATTGATTGGGATGATATTGCTGCTGCTATTACTAATTTGGTAAAAATGATGCTGCTACTATTTCTACTATTTTAGCCTATAAATATGATGTGGTTTTTAACAAGTTAATGTTTTTCTTTAAGAAAAAAACATTAAAAATTAGCCAATTAAGGTGATTAAAGAAATTATGGCATACTAACATGATCTAATTGCTTTTATAGGCTCTAATACACTTAATAAATCATTAGGAACTTAGTTCACCAAAAAAATTAGAGGGCTAATTATAGTTTAATTCACTAATCTCTTTAGGGTAATTAAGTGTGATTAATAAAATTAAAAAGCTTAAATTACCTATAAGGGTCTACATAGGTTTTTTATGATCTCATGAGTAATCAGAGACCTTAATCAACATTTTTGGATAATTAATGGATTTATTATGATTTAAATAAGAATAGAGAAAGATTAGGAAGTTATTTAATATCTAACCATACGATCTTTGATTTTTTTTATATTATTATTCCTTTTTTTTTTTTATTAAAATGGTATATTGTATCATATCATTTGGATAAGTATAAAAAAAGTTATTTAAATAATTCATTATGTATTTTTTATTAAATCAGAACTATAGGTTTAATATTATTCACTTATTTAACCTAAGAAAATTTAATCCAATATTATTTAAATAAGCCGCAGCCCAAAACAAAAAGGCGTGGGTCGAGGTCTGGCCCAACCCGACACTATTCGTCTTCTCGTGGGGGCTACCCGACAGAGGGGAGGATTAGGGTTAGCTTTCTTCGATCAATTCAACGTGCACAGACCACACCTCGCCTGGAACTCGATGGCTGCACCTTCAGGAGAGCAAGACATGTCGACTGAACCCAAAATTCCCATCGGTGCTGTGCCGGATTACCGGGGTGCTACTCAGTCGGGACGTCCTCTTAAGATGCACCTGTGATGATCGAATTCTCCTCATAGAGCTGATGATACATACGAGCTGAGCTCTATACCTATGCGTTCAGGGATCAAAGGGGCATCGATTGGGCGTCTAACTTAGTCTCGAGCGTGGAGAAATCAATGGGCTGCTACTCATGGCATTTCACAGACATTGGCTCGCTCTGATTCGATCGATCCCAGTCATATCGATCGATCAGATCGAGCCCAATTATTGCAATTAATTTGCAATCACTTTAAGAAGCTTTAGATGTGCTAGATAGAGCTTGAAGCCTTGAGAAAACGGTGACATTCTAGCGTCTTAAGGATCGGCTGCTAGTGCACACTCAGACGGGATTACGCCGTCTGGTCCACTTCCAGTCCCTACCAGAGGACTTAGATGCTTACCAGGGAACTAAGATGAGGTCCTATCACAACATCTAGGGTCAATTCAGTGCGAGTCAAGCTGAAACCAGCTCGACAGAGGAATGGGATCAGAGGCTATACATGGAGCTCGAGAATGGCCGTGACTGGGATGCAGGGAGGAGCTCTGAAGCTTCCAGGCAGTTGTAGAAGTATTGCAAGGGGGTATGAATGCCAGACCACACCCTCAATCAGCAGTTTGTGATTACGGAGCGTCGAGATTCGCCGAGAACTCTAGAACCTTACCGAGCAATCATAGGATCACAGTGAGCAAAAGAGCACCCTGAGGGGTTGATGGGGGTATTTAAAGGACTAGGGAAGGTCTAGGGTGGCTGCCGAGGTTAGGAGCCATGGCACTGGCTCGGCCCGAGCTGTCTTGACAACCCACCCCTTAAAGGGATTACTCCTAGCCTCAGGGTCGCCCGGGGGGCTCGGCCAAAAATGGGAAATCTCTAACGGCCTAGGTGACCTAGCGGAGGAGTGGCAGACAAGGTTTACGTGGTAGGTATGGGCGAATTTCCTCTATTGGGCCAGGATCTCAAGGGGACGAAGGTGAACATGGAGGAGATCCTAGTAGTCGTTTGATTATGAAGCCATTGGAAATGGATGGCTTGATGCATCTTATGGTTCAACTGAACCGCGAGCGACTCCTCAGTCGTTGAATGGGAGATGCCAATCGGGTGGGCAGGATTAGATCACATTGCGTGATATGTGAGCTGTTGGATTTTGAGCGTTAGGATGTGTGCTAGAGCATCCATACGACGGGTATGCTGCCCCACTGTCGGGACCTCGCAGCGGGTCTGTCGCGATCGCGACAGCAAATCCTACTGAATTAAAAATAATAAATATAAAATTAAATTAATTTAATTAATTAAATATTCCAATAATTTTCAAATTCCATTTAGGACTAAATGAGCTCCAAAAATTCCCAAAAATTCACCCTTGGCTAATTAGGGATGAGGAATTCAAAAATGAAATTAAATTCTAATTTGAAGATCAAACTAATTTAAGTATTTTTCAAAGCTCAAAAATAGGCCAAAAATACTAAATTTCTCAGTTTAGCTTCGATTGATTTCAAACTTTCAGGGTTAGGTTTAAATGATCCATTGAGTCCAATGGAATCAAAATTAGAACCTAGTTTAGCTTAATTACTCTAAACTTAGTTATGGTAACCACTATGGTTGTTACAGACTCCCCCACTTAAGAATAATATCGTCTCCGACATCACTCAGTGAAGAAAGTACTACAATGATTGAAAATTTTAAATGGAATAGAAAGGGAAGAGAAGAATAGTACCTAGATTTGCAAAAAGTAATGGATATTTATTACGCATATCCACCTTTTTCTCCCAAGTAGATTCTTTTAAATATCGATTCTTCCATTAGACTTTGACCAAAGGAATTGAACGATTCCTTAGCTACTTCTGATCACGAGTTAAGACTTTAACTGGTTCTTCGACATAAGAAATATCAGGTTGAACTTCTACTGACGGAAGTTGAACGAGATGAGAAGGGTCTCTGAGACATCTTCTTAATGACAATACATGAAACACATTGTGAATGGCTGTGAAGTTATCAGGATGATTTAACCTGTAGGCAGATGATCCTACTTTGGCCAAAATCTCAAAAGGTCCAACATAGCGGGGGCTGAGTTTCCCTGCTACACCAAATCTGTAGACACCTTTCATTGGACTGACTTTCAAATAGGCAGAATCACCAATATTAAATTCCAAGAGATGATGATGAGCATCATGATACTTGCTATGACAATCTTAAGCTGAACAAATTCTCTGTTGAATTAATTGGATCTTCTTATTAGTTTCTTCAACTAACTCTGAACCAAAAAGTTGAACGCTTCCTATTTTTGACCAAGCTAATGGAGTACCGTATTTTCTACCATACAATGCCTCATAAGGAGCTTTAATACAGGCTTGAAAACTGTTATTATAGGCAAACTCCACCAATAAAATATGATCTTCCCAGGAACCGGCAAAATCAAGAACACAAAGCCTAAGCAAATCTTCCAGAACTTGGTTCACTTTTTCAATATGTCCATCCATTTGAGAATGAAAAGCTGTACTCATGGCTAGAGTAGTACCCGGATCTTGATGCACGCCTTGCTAAAACTTAGAAGTAAATCTGTTATCTTTATCGGATACGATTGATTTTGGAATACCATACAGTCTGACAATTTCTTTAATATAGAGCTTTGCTAGCTTCTCAACAAAATCAGACTGACAAGGAAGAAAGTGCGTTGATTTAGTTAAACAGTCTACTATAACCCAGATTGCATCGGCACCATATTTTGCATGAGGCAATCCCATGACGAAATCCATAGATATATCAAACCATTTCCATTCAGGAATTTCTAATGGATGCAGAAGACCACCAGGTCTTTGGTGCTCGGCCTTTACCAAATTGCAAGCATGACACTTAGCCATAAAATTGGCTACATCCTTCTACATATTGGGCCAACAAAATGATTGCTTTAAATACTGGTACATCTTGGTACTGCCTGGGTGAATGTCATACCCAAAATTATGACCTTCAATCAACACTTCACGGTGCATGGATTTAAGAATCCACAATCGATTACTTTGAAAAATTGCGCCATTGTGCATTTGCAATTCATGACGATGACCACCTCCAATATTTGTTTTGAATTTTAGATAGTCATTGTTGTTGGTCAGTGAGATAGAGATATCTCTAAGAAAGGTAGGTTCTACATTGATATTTGCTAAGAGTGAACTTAGCATATCGCCACTGACTGGAGAAATATCTAGCTTACGAAATTCTTGTTCTAACGAACTAGAAGCGATTATGGCAGATAAAGTAACTCGATGGCTAAGAGCATCGGCCACTACATTTGCTTTCCCTGGATGATATTGAATGCTCAAATCATAATCACTGATGAGTTCTAACCATCTCCTCTAATGACAATTTAGTTCTCTTTGAGTAAAGATATACTTTAAGCTTTGATGATCAATTAAAATTGAACACTGAACTCCATACAAGTAGTGTCGCCAAATTTTTAGAGCAAAGATTATAGCTGCAAGTTCAAGATCATGAACTGGATAATTTTTCTCATTGAGTTTTAACTAATGAGAGGTGTAAGTGATTACCTTACTTTCTTGCATTAACATAAAACCTAGACCAATTCCAGAGGCATCAGTGTATACCTGGTAGTTCAAGCCTTCCTTGAACAGAACAAGTACTGGAGCGGTAGAGAGTGCGTCTTTCAGGGTTTGAAACACTTCTTCGCATTCTGGGCTCCAAATGAATAGAATGGCTTTTTCGGTTAATTTAGTCAAAGGCGAAGCGATCTGGGAAAAGCCCTTAACAAACTTTCTGTAATATCCGGTCAATCCCAAGAAACTTCTAATATCAGTGACTGTCTTAGGTTGAATATAGTCCTGAATAGCGCTTACTTTATTTTGATTTACACAAATACCCTGGGCATCGACGACATGTCCCAAGAATGCAATGGACTTAAGCCAAAACTCACATTTGGAGAACTTGGCATACAGCTGATGTGCACACAGAGCTTCTAATACTAACCTCAGATGTTCTTCATGATCTTTTAAGGTTCGAGAATAAATAATGATATCGTCGATAAAGATGATTACAAATTTATCTAAATATGGCTTTAGAACTCGCTGCATCAAATCCATGAAGATTGACGGTGCATTGATGAGTCCGAAAGACATCACTAAGAATTCAAAATGACCATAGTAAGTACAGAAAGTAGTCTTTCCTACACCATCTTCATTTACTCACAATTGATGATATCCAGACCTTAAGTCAATCTTAGAGAATATGATAGCTCCAGATAATTGGTCGAATAAATCATCAATTCTATGCAATGGGTATTTATTCTTTATGGTGACTTTATTTAGTTCGTAATAATCTATGCACATTCACATATACCCATCCTTCTTCTTTACAAATAGATTGAGTGCCCCCCAAGGGGACATACTTGGCCTAATAAAGCCTTTATTCAAGAGCTCTTGTAACTATTCGTTGAGTTCTTGAAGTTTCTTAGGCACCATTCTGTATGGTGCTTTAGATATAAGTTGGGTACCTGGAGCTAATTCAATATAGAACTCGACTTCTCTAGAAGGAAATACACCAGGCAGGTCTTCAGGGAATACATTGGCATAATCCTTAACTACTTTACAATCTGAGATGGGGACACTTTCTTTTGCTTCACCCATCATAGTGACTAGAAAAGCATCACAACCCTTACTGATGAATTGTTCATCTTTAATAGCATTGATGAACGATAGTGTGTACTGGTTTTTCCTATAAAGGTTTCAGATTTGCCCTGGGAATGGAGAGTGACCTTCTTTTTCAGGCAGTTTATCACGGCATTATTGTCACTGAGTCAGTTCATCCCAAGGATGATATCGAAGCTTGCTAATGGCAGGATGATTAATTGAGAGTGAAACTCCTGACCATTTAATAGAATTTTGATGTTGCAAAACTTATGAGCACATAGTTGGGCTCCAGATGGAAGTCCAACACTCAAAGATTTTGCTAAGTTGTACGAGTGTGGTTTAAGGATGTTGGCAAAACATTCAGAAATAAACGAGTGACTAGCACCAGTGTCAAATAACACATTGCAGGGCTGGTCATTAAAGTAAAGTGTGTCTAATTTATTCACATGAATCACATTAACAAATTGCAATAATTAAGGTACTGAAATACAATAACAAAGGTGAAGTTCAGAAATGTGTACCTAAACCACATTATTATCTTCTGCGGCTTCCAGAGGCGTTAAAGCATACACTCGCGTAGGGCTAGTAGGACGGTTGTTTACCTGCTTCCAGGGATAGTTCTGGGATTTAGGAGCTGAGGGCTGTTATGGTGCAACTTTAGGTGCAGGTGCTGGCATTATTGCCAAATTTAGTTCTCTCCTATTCAGCGGAGTTGCTCTAAACACTTAGTTCTTTTGAGATGGCTTCATAGGAACTCCATCCACTATTTCTGTATGTGTACAGTGATAGAACCTGTGGCCTTGTCGCCCACAATTGTAGCACTTATGGCTGATGTTGTAACCCCTGCCATATGGATGAGGCCTATTACAGCCTTGAATTTGTTTGACAGTTCGTGCAGCTTCAAGTTGATAGACCTTTGCAGAGTTAGGCATGTGCCTCTTAAAGGCTTCATGCTAGTTAGGAGTTGATTGCTTCTTTTGCTTGAGATTTTTTTTGAGTGATAATACCAAAAACCTTAGCTATCTGTACTAATTTAAAGAAGCTAGTCAGGCGAAGTGGAACAATCTGATCTTTTAGTGAATCTCGGAGTCCACTGAGAAAGCAATGACACTTAGCCAATTTGGAGTGGTTAATTTCTGGAGCAAAATGAATCAACCTACAAAATTCCCTTTTGTAGACCGCGATAAAGCGACTTCCTTGAGTCAACCTTAGAATCATGTCTGCAATGATATTCTGTGCAGACGGGGGAATGAGTTCAGCTTTGAATGCTTCATCGAACTCATCCCAAGGGATGTCTTCTAATTCAAAGTTGACAAACTTTGTATTCCAGGCCTCCTCCCACTAGTATTCTACTTCAGCATGAAACAGGTGTGTAGTGAGATGGACAGCTTCTGAGTTTGGGATCTTCAGACTAATAAGATCTTTCTCTACTGCTTTCAGCCAGTCGGCTGTATCCATCGGTGATAAGTTTCCATTGAAGGTGGAAGGCCTTATTATTAAGAAGTTATGGAGAAGACTATCCATTGAGTGATGGGAAGGAAAAGTATATTGCAGAATAGGGACAGCATGAGCAGTAGCAACGGCTGGTACTAGACGATCGGACATCATCTTTTCCATTACTAGTGCTTGTTGAGCTTGATTCTCTAACAAGGTTGCCACCATTTCTCGCAGATGAGCTACTTCATTAAAAGAACTACTCAAAGTGATAGTATTCTTGATTGGGGTAGCAGCAGGAGGTGATCCATTATTCATACTAATTAAGCAACTACAAAAATAAATCTGATCCTAACATGCTTATGATCACATGGGTACATGCTGAGCATATAAAGAACACAGATGCTGGAATAAACATACAATTCTAGCATCCTAACATGCCATTTACTTAATAACTAATCAATGAAAGCATATATATAAGCATGCAAATTATTATGTAAAAGGCCATTGAATCATGTGGCAAAAGTAAGCTAAGTACATGAATGAGCAAATAGTAAAGCCACTGAAACATGTGATAACGTAATCCAAGCACTAAAGTAAGGCCACTGAAATATGTGGCAAAGCAAAACAAATACGAAAAATTGAACTGAAGTAGAAGTAAGCCTAAGACATAGTACTGCCTTAATAGATTCAGGCCATACCGGCCTCTAAACTGAAAGTTCAACATCTGTCCATCCTAGACATCCACAGAGCTGGTTCCAAGTTGAACTTATAGAATAAGACATATATCCATCCTAGGCATCCACAGATCTAGGTCCGAGTCTATTCTATAATAAAACTAGAACTGAATAGGCAGACTAAGCAAGGACATACTCTACTAACTAAAAGCACTGAAAGAACTGAATGAATGCTATGCTTTTCAAGTACTAACTTAGGATGTACCTTCCATATCCTAAGTTTACCTATTATGCTCAAGGAATGATGCTCAATATTCAAGGTGTGCAAAGCAATCAAAGTCAAAGTATGCAAGAGAATTAATCTAGACTTATGTGATATCTGTTGTTGTCTAATTTATCTAACTAACTATTCTCAGAAGACACAAGTTTAGGATCTCCAATATCTAGCTATCGAGTATAATCCCAGATTCACGACCTTAATTTTAACATTAGAACTTAACAAGTTCTTATTCATAATCATATGATGACTATAAAGATTCAAAGTAAATAATTTAACAACTTAATTGCTATTATTTTCCTTTCTTAACCCAAATCTTGATTAAGTAAATCAAGATTAAGAATTCTGGATCCAAACTCCACTTTGGTGTTCAAACCCTAAATCCAATGTAATATTCTAATAAGGATCTAGGGTTCACACCCAAACATAATCTAAATGAGAAATACCTATAAGCTAAAGGATTTAGGAACTATGATCTTAATGAAAGGTTGTTCTAATATTTTAAGATAAAATAATTATTAAGTACTAAGAATTTAAGATCTATATTCAATCTTTAGGGTAATTACATTATTATATAAATTGAATTAATCCTACACCCACGAGGAATGTTTCAAAGGATTAAACAATAAATCATTTAAGGGATTCCAAAGAAGATAATTCAATTCAATTAGATGATCTAAAGTCTAAGATCTAAGGTCTAAGATTTGATCACTTTTAGACTTAAACTAAGATTTGGACTTAAGGATTGTACAAGAGTATTTCTTTTAGGATTCAAGCTTAAGGATCAACTTAATTTAGCTATTAGACTAAGAGTCTAGTACTTAAATGTAATTAGGCTTAACTCTTAAGAAAGAGGGTTTTAAAGACACTTAACATCTTAAGATTTTAATAAGACTAACTTGAGATTTCTTCACTTAACATCAATATTATTAACATAATATTTCAAAAAGGTGCTAATAATCTAACTAAAGATATTTTACTAAATATTCAAGGCTTAAGGAGTGCTTAAAAACATTTTTGGTTAAAATGACCAAACTACCCCTCTTAAGGCTAAAAATGGAATTTTAGGATTTAATTATCCAAATTGATTCAAATCTATTTTATTGAGTTCCATCTTGGTTAATGAAGTAGGATACACACTTATCTTAGGTTTTGGTAACCTAATTGGTCTAATTGGCATAAATCACATTTTTAAGCCAAGTAAGGTGATTAAGGAAATTAGGGCATACTAATATGATCTAATTACTTTTATAAGTTCTAATACACTTAATAAGGCATTAAGAACTTAGTTCACCAAAATTAGAGGGCTAATTATGGTTTAATTCACTAATCTCACTTTATGGTGATTAAGGGTGATTAACAAAATTAAAGAGCTTAAATTACTTTTAAGGGTCTATATAGGTTCTTTATGGTCTCATGAGCAATCAGAGACCTTAATCAACATTTTTAAACAATTAATGGATTTATTATGATTTAAATAAGAATAAAGAAAGATTATGCAATTATTTAAGATCTAACAATTAGATCTTTGATTTTATTTTATATTATTTTTCCTTGCATTTTTCTGATCATCCTATTTGGATAAGTATAGATAAAGTTCTTTAAATAAATCATTCTATATTTTTATTTAAATTAGAACTATAGGTTTAATATTATTCACTTATTTAACCTAAGAAAATTAAATCCAATATTATTTAAATAAGCTACGGCCAAAATAAAAAGGCACGGGTTGGGGTCCGCCCCGACCTGACACTATTCGTCTACTCGTGGGGCATACCCGATAGAGGGGAAAATTAGGTTTATCTTGCTTTGATCAATTCACCATGCACAGACCACGCCTCGCCTGGAACTCAATGGCTACACCTTCAGGAGACCGAGACGCATCGACTGAACCCAAAATCCCCATCAGGGGTGTGCCGGATTGTCAGGGTGCTACTCGGCCGAGACGTCCACTTAAGAACATGTGAGGATTGAATTCTCCTCACTGAGCTGACAATATAAGCTAAGCTCTATACCTACGCATTCAGAGATCAAAGGGGCATTGATTGGGCATCTAACTTAGTTCCGAGCATGGAGGAATCAATGGGGTGCTACTCGTGGCATTTCATGGATGTAGGCTCGCTCTGAGTCAATTGATCCCAGTCGTATCGATCGATCAAATCGAGCCTAATGATTTCAATTAGTTTGCAATCACTTTAGGAGGCTGTAGATGTGCAATATAGGGCTTGAAGCCTCGAGAAAATGACGGCATTCCAGCATCTTAAGGATCAGCTGCCAGTGCACACTTAGATGGGATTATGCCATCTGGTCCACTAGCAGTCCCTATGTAACAACCCAGAGGTTGTTACCTGTCAATTAGTGCTCTAATTGACTCTAAATCTCTTTCATTACTCTTACAATAGAGTTAAAAGTCTCCACTTCAAATTTCGTGCGATTTGGAGACCGTTTGGCAATTTCCAATGTTTCCTAATTTTCTGATAATTCTGAAGATGCCTAATTTAATTAGACTTCAGAATCGAAAATGGACTTCGCCATTGCATTCCTCACACCCAAATTAGCTTGGGGTGAAATTTTGGTGAGTTTTGGAGAAAGTCAAAACTTCTTGATTATTTTATTATATTTTTATAATTTGATAATTAAAATAATAAAAGTGAGTATTTTTATTCATCTAATTTCATACTGTCTTCCTTACAGTTATATTTGTTTATTTCCCATACTTTACAGCTTTATAGCACCGCTGCTTACATTAAATTGTAAATCAAAATTGTGATATCTTGTTAATCTAACAATACAGCCAATTTTAAAATGTGCTTAGACTATTTAGTCTAACTACACTTTTTCTTTTTCTTGGCTTTGCTCTATCATATTTAAATATCAAAATATGATAGATCAATAACCCTTTTATCCAAGTGATATAGGTCCAAGTACGTGAAGGACTTATAAAGAAATCTGCTTCCGCTTGATTTTAACAGATTACTTATTTAGTGAGAGAGAGAGTGATTTACATATTGCATATTTCTCTTACTTTTAAAATTTGTAATAAACTGTCTAAGTTACTTTTACCTACATTTATTAATCTGTGTTATATCTTCTGTGTTTAAAAACTGCTTGGGATGAATGAGTGTATTATTCTAATTTCTAGCATTGTAAATATTTGCAACATTGCATTTATATGTATCCTCATTTTTATTCATTTAACTTAACATATGCTCAAAAAGTGACTTGGCCACTTAGCATCAACATTTGATTTGGTTCCTTCTAATCAAGTGTTGGGTGTTAAGGTAACATCCCAATAATTGGGTTGATCTTCTATCCAATTATTGGGGCCGCTACAGTTGGTATCAGAGCCAAGGTTGAGAACGTTAAGTTAAAAGAGAATATCCACTCATCCAAGTCAACAACACAGAAAGGTAAAAGTACTTAAAGAATGTCACCTTAGGAAAGTGAACGCACTTCAAATTCAATAATTGATAAAACCTTATTTGAATTAAGAAAGTGAGTCTAAGAGAAAATAATCTAGAGTCCAAACTAGAATATATTTATATTCCTTTCAAAGTCATTTATAACTTGTAAGTTTTTATTTCCAAACAATTTTATGTATTCTTTCTAAGTACTACAAACTCTTAAAGAATTTCTCTTTCATTTACATTTAATTTGACTCACTCTTAGATGGAGAATTCTGAGTCAGAGTTAAGACACTACACTAGAGAGTTTTATCAGTATTGGGATGATGAATACAACTTTAGCTCGATATATGGATTCTCTACTTAGAAGTATCTAATGATGGAGGTGAAGTACTTGATAAAATGTTAAAATACTGTGTGTTCAGGGGAGATTGCATCCCTCAATTAGCAAGGGAGTGGCTTTCAAGGGTCTCTGATACCTTTGCGGCCATAGAATGCCTCGACCATATACGCCTCCAAATGTTAGATGAGTTCTTCGATAATTATGCACAAGGTTGGTGGGATTATGCCCATGACATCCTTATTCGAACAAGCAGATGCCTTCATCAGGCACCCCTTTATACTGACTTTGAATTTATATTTTATAACAAATTTTGTAAATAAATGATTAGTTTTCTTTTAAAAATACTTTCAAGGTAGTTTATAGTTGTCTTTTCTCGACTATCGTATATACTTTCTTATTGTATCACAAATTTTGAATTTTAATAAAGAGTATTTCTTTTCTGCATGCTATAATTTTTCATTCTTTCTTTATTTAAAGAATGAATCCGGATCAAGTAGATCCTTCTTCCTCAGTAGTAAAGGATGCTGAATCCAGTAACCTATCTCTTCAAGAAGAGATAAGACAAATTATGGGAATATTTAAAACTATGATTGAAGCTTAAACTAGAGAAGCAGAGAGGATGTCAGCTACTAGCAACACCTTTCACCCATCTTCAACCTTCCTACTTTCATATCTTCTATCTTTCATTCTCTCTGCATTTTTATTTTTTATACTATTAACATTCATTAGTTGTAATTAGAGTTTATTTTCCCTATTAAAGGAACTCTAATTTTAAGAACTAACCTTGTGTCACTCTCTGCATTAAGGGTGCTTGTCACTCCTGCATATCAGTGAGTAGTACATTTCTTTAAAACTTCCAGCATTTCAACCTGAGTAATGCTTAGATAATGTAAATACCAACAAGTGTTGAAATATATGTAGTATGTTATGCTTGGTAAGCATCCCTATCAATAACCAACTCTTCCCATCAAGCTTATCATAATACTGATTATGAATTTTGACATATATTTTAAGATTGGATTGATTGAGTCAGTATAATGTTGTAACAATCTGCTCGAAGAAAAGAAATTCCCTTAGAGTAGGATGAAAGCCTAGGGTCTTCATAAGTATGGCTTGACCTTTGGTCGTGTATACCAAGAAGTATCTCTAGTCGATTAAGATGTGTTGATAAAGATATTAAAAGTATTGTATCTTTAGGGGCGATGATTTTCCTAGATTGGCAAGAGAATGGCTCCATCGCGATACTTTGGTATTCGATGCCATTGAATGTCCAAATCTTATGCGTCTGCTGATGTTAGAACAGTTCTTTGATATCTATGCCATGAACTAGTTGGATCATACATATAATATGCTAGTTCATGAGTACAACCATTTACACCAAGCTCCATCCTATGAAAATTTTAGATCTATGTTTTATAATAGACTTCATCAAGTATAGTGTTATTTCTTTTTGCACTATTTGTTTCTTCCTTAATAGTTTAATGTATATAGTTTCTTTGCTTTTCCTTCTTCCTTTCGATTAATGAACCTTCAAGGTCTTCCAAATTAAGAAGAATTTTCTTTTCCAAAATTTTCAAGCTTCTGATTCATCTTTCTTTTTCTTTCTATTAGCATGAAATCTGATCCAAAATTATCTTTATGTCGATTACAAACTTCGATATAATTTTAAGTATGGATTGTTGAGTAGAATTCATTCGACTCAAGGTGTTAAATGAATCCTAATTGATGAATTCTAAGTGAGAATCTAATTAAGTTATTCTCCTAAATTGGTGAGGACTTAAGAAGCTAGACTTAGTCGTTAACTCTAAAATTTAGGAGACTCGATTTATAATCATCTTGTATCCTGCCACTATATCAATTTCTCAGAATTGCTAGAAGGTGCAAGATTAATAGAATACTATAAGGAGAAGTAGAGGAGGAGGATGAAACCTTATATTCCTTAAGAGGGCTTTAAAGTATCCTCGGAGGATAGGAATCCAATCACCTCGAGCTTTTCTAATGATTTAACCACCGCAACTTTAGGTGTATAGCGATCATCATCCTTTCAATCTGAAAACCATTTTTCTATTAAATTTCTAACTCCAGCTTATGCAATCATGTCTTCTCCCGTGGCAAGATCATTTCCTTTACCATGGAGTGATCTAAATAGATGTGCAGATAATCTTCTTACTGCTCTATTGAGGGTGTATGCCCTTGTTTCCAGTTGTCAGCATCAGGCTTGATTTCAAATTTAATTTCTAAAGTTTTCAGTCATCCCTATCTTAATTTTTTATTAATTCTATTCCTCATTATGGAGCATTAGGAATTAAATTAACTTCTTAATTAAGATTTGAGTAGTGCATTGTTCTTGCGCTGCTTAGATAGAAATCTTATTCTTCCTAGTTAGAATAATAAGGAAATTACTTTAGCATATGTTTAGATCTTAGTAAGGAGTAAGATGAGCCAGCTTATTCCTTTGCTAAAATAGATAATGGGGAGATCCTATAGTATCTAAGTAGATCTTATTAGTATTAAGATAGCTAGTCTATTAAGTCCCTACCTAAAATAATATATAGGACTAATTTTTAAGTTATTAGAAATCCTAAACCATATGTGTTTAGAAGCGTAAGTTGAGAGACTTGAACATCATATTTGGAGTTTGATCTCTTGACTTTTAATTTTGATAGATTATATCAAGTTTACTCATAGTGTAAATAAGATGATCAATTTAAACCATTTAATTTCATTAGTCGAATTTGACTTATTGAAGTTAGAACTTGATTAGTTCTAATACTTTGACTTCTTTAAGACCGTTCAACAAAGTTTACACTGATAGTAGGATCTTGTGAATCCTGACTTTGTGTATTCCTAGTAAGATTTAAAATGAAAGTTTCACCAATAATAGAAAAGTGAAAGATGAGTATAGAATCTGTAAATCCAGCTGCAGATGAGTCTACAGAAACTACACTTGTGTCTGTTCCTTTAATATTATTGGGTGGCAGTAGGCTGTCTCAACTTTTGTAGAAGTCCTTCTGGTGGCTGAGCACTAAAAGAGGTATTGATATCTTTATCTCTAAATGTCTACCCTATGATTGGTGGAGGCTATGCACCAGAAGCTTAATAGACTTCTTAAGCTGATGAAATTTCTTCTTAGAAGTGGTCTTTCATCTCCATGGTTAATTGTAATCTTGCCAAAGGGCTAACCAAGGAAGTGCTGTGAAATTGGTGTTTGTCAATAAACTCACCAAGCCATTTCTTTTCCTTTCAATTTTTCTAATTTGATTCAATAAGAAGGTTAATCAAGTTCCATTTTTTAAAGATCTTTTATCTATTGAGACACTGAGACAACATACTTACATCTTGATTTTGATCAAACTATTTAGCAAGATCTGGGGACCATCTTAAATATGAATATTGTGGTACATCCCCAAATTGATCATTACACTAAATGAGTAAATCAAATTCTAAATATTTTCTTACATCTCTGTGTTATATATTTCAGTAAAGCATGGGAAGATCATTAAGTATTAGTGGAGAGTTCACCTACATTATTAGTTATCAATTCAGTATTGGTATGACTCCTTCTGAGATTTTTTTGGAAGGAGATGTACAACTCCAATTGCTTAGACTGATGTAGAAGACTCTCAACTTTCTAATTCTGAGTTTATAGAAGAAATCCTTAAGAAAATTCTTCTGATCAAGAGTAGTTTAGTTGGCAGCATATGATGGATAAAGAAATAAGTATGACGCTTGCCACAAACTCTTGAAGTTTCTAATCATATAAATTTAATTCTTCCATTCCCATTATCGATTCTTCAAACTTCTTTTTTTTTCATTTTCTTTTTCCTATCCTTAATTGTTATGTGTCGTGGGAGACACTCTTTTTAAGGGTGGAGTTTGTAACAACCCAGAGGTTGTTACCTATCAATTAGTGCTCTAATTGACTCTAAATCTCTTTCATTACTCTTACAATAGAGTTAAAAGTATCCACTTCAAATTTCATGCATTTTGAAGACTGTTTGGCAATTTCCAACGTTTCCTGATTTTCTGATAATTATGAAGATGCCTAATTTAATTAGACTTCAAAATCCAAAATGGACTTCGTCATTGCGTTCCTCACACCCAAATTAGCTTGGGGTGAAATTTTGATGAGTTTTGGAGGAAGTCAAAATTTCTTGATTATTTTATTATATTTTCATAATTTGATAATTGAAATAATTAAGATGACTTCCGATTAAAATTTTGACTTCATTTTTGAGTCTGTTACCCTCAATTTAGCCAAAAAGCAAGTTTCCAATATTTTCTAGAAATTATAATTTAAATGAAAGATTTTAAACTAATATATATATATATATATACAATATATATACATAGATATATATATATCCATTTTTCCTTCTCTAACCTAATCCTTCGATCGACATCTCTATCCCTTCGCACGCAGTCCTCCATTCGCGACCGAGAACCCCATTCCAAGATCTCCTCTTCCTTCGAATGCGATTCGGCGACGCGTGGCTTCCACCTCTCGCGAGATTCAATGGTAAGTCACCATGACCTCTTCTCATCGTAAGTCAAGAAGGTCGGCTATCATCTTCAGTTAAGCCCATATTCCCCCATCTTCATATCTACCCAAGCCCTAGCCGAACCTTGCACTCGAAAAGTCGACCCTCCACTCGCCGAGAACCTTCACTCGCCGAACCCTTCCACTCGCCGAGTGCCTCTTCTAGCCGAGTGAAGAAGCAAAGGTACGAACCTCCACTTATCTCATTCACTTCATAAATTACTTAATGAGTGTTTCCCTACTTTTAAGGGGATTATATATTAAATGGGTTGAATCTGTTTATACCAATTAACTTTAAGTTTTTGATCGTCACTTCCCATTATGATTGATGATATAGAAGTGGCTTTAAAAAAATTAATGAATAAGTTGTTATATAGATTTCAATCCAATCATATATAATTGATGTATTAGCAATTTAAAGTTCCTCTTTACATCAAATATATGCTAATCTGAGATTTGTGAATGTTCAAAGTAATAATATCTTCAAATCTGAAATTTCAAGTTATTTGGTGGTGCTCAAGCTCTCTATATTGTATGAACTTATATAATTATAAGAAAAATTTGATAACTATGCAGTGGTTTTAGATGTTAATAGCTATTTTTTGGGTATTGAATACATATTAAAGGTCTTTCTATATGTAATAACTGAATAATGATGCAATCTGAAGTTTAAGTGTTTAGTGATGGATGTAATTTAACATTTTCATGCAATCTTTTTATAATTTGCTGCATATTGATATCAAATCAAAAGTTGTAGATGTTGGTGGTACATTATCAACATGTTTTAATAAGATTTTTGAAAGGATACAAGATATTGATTATATCAATTAGAATTATATATATATATATATATATATATATATATATATATATATATATATATATATATATATATATATACTGAAGTCTTTTGTCCTCAACCCTTACTTATTTTATGCTGTTATCAAACCATACATGTTAAAAAAAATTTATAATAATAATATTAACTGCTGCTAGGCTGTTCCTCTTATCTTGGTTATATATACTTTAAATTAAATCATGATCCTTATCAATTGCTGGGGAGTAATCCTTAGTAATTTCATTTAGATATAATTGGATAATGCAAAGTTATCATTTAGTGCAATCAATGTGAAGTAGTGGTTATCTTATTATGGAATCTTGTCATACTACACATAATTGCAAAAGTAGTCAGTTATAATAATACTTTGTTAGCAAGCCATGTTGACAATGAGATATTTCCTTACATTATATTGTGTCTTTCCTAAGTACTAGCAAATGCTTATTTGGCTTAGAACTTTACTTATAATGCTGAAGCAAATGTAGTCCATCAATTTTGTCATCTTGGTTCATATTCTTTCATTGGTGGAATCTGTGATATATTAACCATTTTCATCTTATGTGTGCAAGTTTATATATATACATATGTTTATAACATACCAAACAACTCCTAAGAAATTGATGAACTAAGTTAAACTTAAAATTATTCAAAAACATGCTGCTTAACAGCTTAGCTGATAAACTAAATATGTTTCAGTGGATAAGCTGCAGACGCACTTATCTAAACATAGTTGTACTAATCTTAATTATATTGTCATGTTAAATCATGGTACTAATTTTTTTTTTATCACATCCGTGATTTCCATTCACATATTTTGACTTTATGAAGTGAGGATTTGAGATCTAAACTTTTTTGCAAATACATAAACAGTTGATAATAATGACATCACGATGCCTTATTTTAGCAGTAAAATTGCTTAATCTTAAAAAGACGTGGAAGTTGTACTAGGATATTTTTCTTATATATATGTTACATCAATTAATAAGACTTAGTATTCTTTAATTATTACAGAAGTTGAACTGTATCATGCATAATGTAACAAAGTATATCAAACATTTTTATTGTCATCACATTATGCAGTTTTTGTAAAGCTGAGATAATATAGCGGCTCACATTTGATTAAAGGATGGATGGGGTGGACCAATATTTTTTTTTAAGATATACTTTTGAGTAGTCAAAATAGGTTCTACACTTTAATTATAAATTGTTCTTTTATATTCCATTTAACTATCTGTTGTAGAGGTAGAAAATGATACTATTATCACTTACGGTGGTTTTATAAACTGAATTTTGAACTATACTAGTATTTTTTTCTTATATGGCACAATTTTGGCATTCTGCCAGTTGCTGTTAAGAATTGCTGGCTATGGTTGGTTGCTGCCAGCTGCTGCTGGGAGTTGCTAGCTGCTGCTAGGAGCTGATGGCTGCTGCTGGCTACTGTTGAGAATTGATGGTTACTGCTAACTACTTATATAATAAATAAATCTTAGCTTTATTTAAATATATGATGTGGATCCTATGTATGCAAATTAACCTATTCACATATACCTACACACACATGAGTTTACATGTATACACACATATATTACTCCTATACACTTATACTCATACCTTGATAAAGTAGAGATTTGTGCCATAATTTCTGTATTTTGCAAATTTCTGCATATATTTTGATAGATAAAGTCAAATACGATACACATATGCAAATATTTGTAACCATACTTAACATAAAACATAGAAACCCAACTTGATTTTGTTTATGTTGCAATTATTATCAACTTCTCAGTTTTTGCTCCATAAATATGCTTGATGTTACCAAAACATTGCTGAATCAAATGCTGTCATACAGATGCTACCACGTATTTATATTAAAATTAAATACTATAATTTGCTTTATACAAAGGCTGCCATTTATTTTAGAAAAGTCCAAGTGCTACCATTTATTTCAATAAATTCAAATGCTGCTATGTAATATTGGAAATAACAAGTGCTATCATTCAAATGCATTTAATTAAATTTCATAAAATGCATTAAGCTTGCACCTTTAAATATTCTTATTCCATATTTTCTATTAATAAAAGTAAGAATAATGACTATCATTTAATTGTGAAATCTAAATGCTGTCTTTCTTTTAATAAAATCATATGCTGCCTGATTTCTTTGACATTTTAAATGCTAAACTTTTAATAACATTTTTCTTTGCAGGTTGAGCTATAAAATTAATACAGGCATGCTAAATTAGATGCTATGTGCAAAAAGTCACATAATACTATTTCAGCATATCTTTTTTTTATTAGATGTTTAATATAGGTTGTGTAAACTGCTTAGTTTAGTTTTATATATTTGAAACTGTTTTAGAATTGGAAATGAGCAATTCTATAAAAAAAATTGAACTCTATTGTAGAACTGGAAATGAGCAATCCTATAAAAAGGATTGAACTCTACTTTAGAACTGGAGATAGTCAATAAAATTGACTTATTTTGATTGTGATAAATTGTTTACTTGAGCAAAAACAAAGGAGACTCTGCCGAAATTTCTAAGAATTTTAAGACTTAGAAATTTTTTAGAAAATTATTCAATTCAAAATATTCATTTCAAATGGTTCATTTTTGAACTTTAACTCCCAATCAACTTGATTAAAAATAATAGTTTTCTTTTTAAGCTTTAGATAAGTTTTTCTTTTATTTCAAATTGAGTTTAACTTATCTTTTTCCTAATTTCAAGTTTTATGAAAATAAACTTACATTCATTTTAGAATTGACTTAAGATCAAATATCTATGAGTCAATTTGGAGTTTAATTAACTCCAATTATGAGTAGAATATTAAAAGTTTAGATAAACAAGAAGATATCACATACATTTACAACTTTTGCAATCTATTGAGTGCTTGCCTAGCTTTGAGCCTCTTTCCTTGAACATTCATTGAAGAGCATTGTGCATAAATAAAAAATTTTCTTAAAATTTTAAAGGGGAATGCCTTATGGAAAATTGAGTACAAAAGAAATCGCTTATATTAAGGACTTCATATTTTAGAGAGGGTAAATATGAATGTTCAACTTCCCCACTGTTTTTGGTTAAGCAGACGTGCTTAACTCCTCGCCCATTCTGTTGTGTACTTCTCCAGAATGAGGTAATTTCTAAATATAACTTTAATTAAAGATATAAGAGTTATTTTTCAATGTTATTTGATTAAAAGATCTCTTCATAACTGTTTAGTTATGCTTTCATTTCATAGTTCTAGACTATATTTGTCTTAGATTGAGAATCTAAGATGTTTCCATATTTCCTTGGCTTTACACTCTCTATTTTCAGTTGTGTATTGCTTACTTCAGTTTAATTTGAATGCAGCGTATATTGCTTAATTCCAATTTAATGCTTCACTGTATGTCATTTGCTTACTTAGCATAAATTCCATTAAACATATATGGCTTTCATTTCATGCACATAGTAGTTTCTAGCCTTTAGGATGCTTACCCTTACTAATTTTTAATATAGGCTAGAACTTTAATAAAAGTGAGTATTTTTACTCATCTGATTTCATATTATTTTCCTTATAGTTATATTTGTTTATTTCCCATACTTTACAGCTTTATAGCACTGCTGTTTACTTTAAATTGTAAATCAAAATTGTGATATCTTGTTAATCTAACAACATAGCCAATTTTAAACTGTGCTTAGACTATTTAGTCTAACTATACTTTTTCTTTTTCTTGGCTTTGCCCTATCATATTTAAATACCAAAATATGATAGATCAAGAGCCCTTTTATCCAAGTGATGCAGGTCCAAGCACTTGAAGGACTTATAAAGAAATCTGATTTCGCTTGATTTTAACAGATTACTTGTTTAGTGAGAGAGAGAGAGTGATTTACATATTGCATATTTCTCTTACTTTTAAAATTTGTAATAAACTATCTAAGTTATTTTTACCTACATTTATTAATCTGTGTTATATCTTCTGTGTTTAAAAACTGCTTGGGATGAATGAGTGGATTATTCTAATTTCTAGCATTGTAAATATTTGCAACATTACATTTATATGTATCCTCATTTTCATTCATTTACCTTAACATATGCTCAAAAATTGACTTGGCCACTTAGCATCAACATTTGATTTGTTTCCATCTAATCAAGTGTTGGGTGCTAAGGTAACATCCCAATAATAGGGTTAATCTTCTATCCAATTATTGGGGCCGTTACACCCTACCAGAGGACTTAGTTGCTTACCAGGGAGCTAAGAAGAGGTCCTATCGCAGCATCTAAAGTCAATTCAGTGCGAGTCAAGGTGAAACCATCTTGACAAAGAAATAGGATCAGAGATTGTACCTGGAGCTCGAGAATGGCCACGATTAGGATGCAAGGAGGAGCTCTGAAGCTTCGAGGCAGTTGCAAAAGTATTGCAAGGGTGTCTGAATGCCCGACCGCACCCTCAATCAGCAGTTCATGATTATGTGGCGTCAAGATTCACCAAGAACTCCAGAACCTTGCCAAGCAATCAGAGGATCACAGTGAGCAAAGGAGCTCACCGTGGGATCAATGGGGGTATTTAAAAGACTGGGGAAGCTCTATGGTGGCTGCCGATGTCAGGAGCCATGGCACTGGTTTGGCCCGAGCTGTCTCGACAGCCCACCCCTTAAAGGGATTACTCCCAGCCTCAGGGTTGCCCAGGGGGCTCAGCCAAAAATGGGAAATCCCTAACGACCTAGGTGACCTGGCAGAGGAGTGGCAGACAAGGTTTATGTGGCAGGTATGGGCGAATTTTCTTTGTTGGGCCAGGATCACACGGGGACAAAGGTGAACAGGGAGGAGATCCCAGTAGCCATCTGATTGTGAAGCTATTGGAAATGCATGGCTTGATGTGTCCTTAGGTTCAACTGAACCGCGGGCGACTCCTCAGCCGTTGGATGGGAGATGCCAATCGAGCGGGCAGGATTAGATCACGGCGTGTGATATATGAGCCGTTGGATTATGAGCGGTAGGATGCGTGCTAGAGCATCCATACGATAGGTATGCTGCCCCGCTATCGGGACCCTGCTGTGAATCTGCTGCCGTCCCGACAACAAATCCTACTGAATTAAAAATAATAAATATTTAATTAAATTAATTTAAATTATTTAATTTAATTAATTAAATATTTTAATAATTTTCAAATCCTATTTAGGACTAAATGAGCTCCAAAAATTCACCCTTAGCTAATTAGGGTATGAGGAATTCAAAAATGAAATCAGATTCTAATTTGGAGATCAAACTAATTTAGGTATTTTCTAAGGCTCAAAAATAGGCCAAAAATACAAATTTCTAAATTTAGCTCCGATTGATTTCAAACTTCCATGATTAAGTTTAAATGACCCATTGAGTCCAATGGAATCAAAATTAGAACTTGATTTAGCTTAATTAATCTGAAATTAGCTATGGTAACAACTAGGGTTGTTACACAAAGCTTCATATGAAGCCATGCTAATACTTGCCTGAAAATTGTTGTTATATACAAACTCTATGAGAGGATTATATTCTTCCCAAAAGCCTCCAAAATCTAGAATACAGAGACAAAGAAGATCTTCCAAGACTTGATTGACTCTTTCAGTTTGACCATCTGTTTGAGGATGAAAAGTGATGCTCATAGCTAGAGTAGTTCCCAAGTCTTGATGCACTGCTTGCCAGAATTTAGAAGTGAGATAGCTATCTTGATCAGATACAATATATCTGGGAATTCCATGGAGCTTAATAATTTTCTTAATATACAGCTTTGCTAATTTATCCACAAAATCGATTTGACGCATAGGAATGAAATGTGCTGATTTGATCAGTTAATCGACAATAACCCAAATTGAATCAGCACCGGATCTGGATTTAAGTAAACCCATAATGAAATTCATAGAAATATCGAACCACTTCCATTCAGGAATCACTATAGGATAAAGAAGTCCTCCATGCTTTTGGTGTTAGGCTTTAACTAAGTTGCAAGCGTGACACTTTGCTACAAATTCGGCCACTCTCTTCTTTATTCCCGGCCACCAAAATAATTTATTTAGGTCCTGATACATCTTGGAACTGCCATATGTACTTGGTAATCAGAATTATGACCTTCTACCAGAATCTCTTGATGCATGGATTTGGGAATCCACTGATGATCTCCTTGATAGATTACATTACCTCGAAGCTGAAGATCAAAGCAACAACCACTTTCAATGTCTATTTTAAACTTCAGATAGTCTTTATTTTTGGTTTGAGAGATGGAGACATCACGTTGAAATGCGGGCTCACCTGAACTCATGGATATTTATGTGCTCAACATAGCACCATGCACTGGCCTGATTTTGAGCTTTCAGAATTCTTCTTCTAGTGAACTTGATGATATCATAGAAGTAGAGTAGCATGACGGCTGAGTGCATCTGCTATGACATTCGCTTTTCTTGGATGATACTAGATGCTTAAATCATAATCACTTATTAACTCAAGCCATCTTCGTTGTCGGCAGTTTAGCTCACGTTGGGTGAAGATGTACTTTAAGCTCTAATGATCGATGAATATGGAACACTGGATGCCATAAAGATAATGATGCCAGATTTTCAGAGCAAAAACTACGACTGCTAATTTGAGATCATGGACAGGATAATTTTTTTCATGTGGTTTTAACTGACGAGATGCATAGGCTATAACTTTTCCTTCCTGCATCAACACACATCCCAAACATATGCCAGATGCATCAGCATAGACTTGGTAGTTAAGGCCTTCTTTAGGTAAGGCTAGAACTGGTGCAGAGGAAAGATCATCTTTTAATGATTGGAATGCTTTCTCGCACTCTGGACTCCAGACAAAAGGTATTGCTTTCTGCATCAACTTCGTGAGAGGAGATGCGGTCTGTGAAAAACCTTTAACAAATTTTCTATAGCAGCCTGCTAGTCCCAGGAAACTTCTGATATCGGTCATGAATTTTGGTTGTGACCAATCTTTAACTGTGCTCACCTTACTTTGATCGACTTTGATCCCTTGAGAGTATATGACAAGACCCAAGAAAGCGACTGAGTCAAGCCAAAATTCGCATTTGGAATACTTAGCATACAATTCATGGCTTCGAAGCTCTTCTAGTATTAATCGCAGATGGTTCTCATGATCCATTTTGCTTTTTGAATAAATCAGAATATCATCAATAAAAATGATGATGAATTTATCTAAATACACTTTCAACATGCGTTGCATTAAATCCATAAAAATAGAGGGTGTGTTTGTTAAGACAAAGGACATTACCAAAAATTCATAATGTCCCCAACGGGTCCTAAATGCTGTTTTCTCGATATCTGAATCTTTACTCGTAGCTGGTGGTAGCCTGATCATAAATCTATATTAGAGAAAACCTTAGCTCCAGCTAGTTGATTGAATATATCATGGATATGAGGCAGAGGGTATTTATTCTTGATAGTTACCTTATTTAGTTCCCTATAATCGATACACATTCTTATCGATCCATCTTTCTTCTTCATGAACAATACTGGCGCTCCCCAAGGAGATGAACTTGGTCGAATGAGACCTTTCTCGAGCAACTCTTGAAGCTATTTGTTTAATTCCTAAAGCTCCTTAGGCGCCATCCGATACGAAACTTTTGATAGCGGCTGTGTTCCAGGAATTATTTCAATTTTAGTTTGCTAATTGATAGGTTGGTAGTTTAAGTATTTTAGCCCAATATTTTGATATGCAGAACTCCTTATCTAGCACTTTATGATACTTCTCTGATACTAACTGTAATGCCCCGCCCCATCGCCGCGCACAAAAGGTATAACAGATCGGCGGCGGAGCGGTGCGCTCCTCGGGAAGGAAGCAAACACCAACATCTTCCTGAATATGCTAAGATTGAGCCACACTGAAGGCTGTTGACTCGAACCCAAGAGTAGGATCAAGAGTCAATACTTAAGATAAGAGTAGAATACTTATCTTAAGTATTAGACTAATATGTTTATTAGATTTAGAGAGGCAAATATGAATCCAATATATGTTATCACTATATCAGTATTTCCAGTATGCTGATCACATCACAATACTAAGTGTAGTAGTATGACAAAGTGCGGATGCTAAGGCAAAACATCCAGAATATATTCATCACAGAGCAGTAGTAAATATTCATCTCAGAAAGGAAAAGAATAAAATACATCCAAAATTATTACAAATTGATTTAATACTACAAATATAAAGTCTATCTAAAATATTGAAAATAAAGCAGTAAGTAAAAGGTGGAAGACAGATCACTAAGGCTCCACATACTCCTCCTAGATCTCCTGCAAGTCCTCCTGCCCTATCTCAACAAGCTGCTTGGGATCTAGCAAATTGTTGGATCCCAAAAGTATACTGTGTTAGACAAGAAGTCTAACACATCGCAACTAAACTAAGCGGTACTAAAGTAAATACAAAGCGATAGTAAAGTAAAGAAAGCTATAGAAAAGCTGGAAAAGGGACTAAGTAATTGAAATTGTAAAGACTGCACAATGTGAAAATGAACTGAAAACTGAATATTAAAAATAAGTGAAAAACATCAAATGCTCATAAACCAATGTAACAATGCTCAAAGCTATACTATATGTATCCAAATATGGATATGCAATAGAACTATCACTGAAAGGCCATGAGTCATACGGTTTAATGTATACATACATCCAATTGAGAATATAGTTTACTGTGATGCCAATGCATCCTAAGATTCCCCAGTCAAGGTATGTAGCATATTGTAACCTATAATTCATCACAGATACTCATACATCACCACTAAATCATTCATCATGCTCATGCTCATGTTTATGCCCATGCTTCTATTCTATATGGGGAAAATCTATAAATCCATAAAACTTTAAATACCGATGATGAATTCAAGGTCTCCATTGTGCAGAATCCTGTTAAAAGGATTCTGACTCCTAGCTTCTTGAACGATAATTGGTTATAGTTGAAGATTTACTTAAAAATCAATAGATGGGATGATTGTATACACATATTTAGTACTTTGCAAGAAAGGTAGTTCTTAACACTTAGTTTGATTAAGCCACCCTAACAAAGCAGTCTTCGATAGGAGGCATCACCCATTAGCGATTTGTATCTCAAGCTAAGTTATTAAGATGCCAACTTATAATCATACTCAGTGTCTTAAAAAAGGTGATTCTAACTACTTTGTTTCTTTGAGCCACACCTATTGAAGCGGTTTCGCTAGGAGGCTTCGCCCATTGGCGATTTGTATTTCAATCAAACTAAGGAATAAGTTCCCGTTTAATAAACTCTTAGGATCGATTGATTTACTCTAATCAAGGTTGTATCTGCATAAACTCGTAGGATAGCCCAAAGATAAATCTTACTTAGAGTGACTCAACTATTCCTGAATATTACTAAAATAATCCAGTACTATGGGTATACTCTACTATACCCAACTAATAATTCAGATTTAGACAACTTTATTTAATCATCAAAGGTTTATCAAAACTATTAATTCCTATGCTAAATAGGTAAGTCCTATACAAGGCTCCAAGAAAAAAATATTCAAGGATCACTTAATATAGATTCTATGATAAGGAGAGGTATCTTTCTAATCTCTTAAGTCATTCCTACCACGAGGGGGTTAAGATCAACTTCTAAGGTTAAGGGATCATCTAAGTTTCTACCTCAATGAGTTATACAAACTCTTCTACCTTAATGTATATTTAATTTAGGTTCTTAAAATATTTCAGAGACGATCTTATGTTAAGATACTTAAAATCTCACACTCTTAATTCTAATGCTAACATTCTAGGTTTTACTTATCATTTAGATTTAGAGTGATCAGATCAAATGATTGAGTCATCTGATCATAACTTATTCTACGATTATGGGATTTATATCAAGGATGTTATTAGAGTCAGATCAACTATAAGATCAATATAATTCTATTAATCTTTTCATGCTAATAGTCTTATTTAAGAGAAAAATTAAGATCTAAAGTTTAAATTCAGATTAAGCATCACATAGATTTATTATTAACCTTAACATGTCTAACTCAAATATTTAAGATTAATACCAAATCAAATGCATTATTGGAATAATGTCAATTGCATTATCTTGTAATCAAGTCAATTTACTTAAGGTGTAGAGTTTGGATCTTAATTAATTAGATTAGGGTTTAACCCCTACTCACCTAATCAACATCAAATGTTTAATTACATATCAAATGTCAAATTAATGAATTAGGGTGTATTATTGGTGGCAATCTCTGACCTAGATCAAGTCTTAATAGCTTGATCAAAGTCTTAAAACTTCTTAAGCTTAATGAGAATGATTAAGTTCTCCATTTTTTGTTTATTCAAATTATCCATCAGAATTCATCATTCATGGATTCAATACATCTACCTTACTATCATGAATCATATTAATAGAAAATTTTCAAAAAATAGAAAGTAATTAGTACTAATCAAACCCTAAACCAATCCAAAATGATTAGCACATAATTACAAATATAACCATCAAAATTTCATACAATTTGGCCTATAAGTTCTATTTTATCATATAATTATTCAAAGACTAAGTTTGCTAAGATCCAATAGTTAAAAACCCTAATTTTTACTAATCATGATTTAATAAGATTATAGCATAAATTAGAATATAGAGATCAAAAAAATAAATCACTTAGCACATTAATTATACTCCTCATAAGGAAGCTACTGACACCCTAAACATACAATTTGGTTAAGTATAATTGCTAATCCATCCTAATCAAGTTCTTCAATATTTATGTTAAAATAAGAAATTCAGCCATTAAATGTTCAATATTAATTGATATACTTATTTCTGAGGATTTTTTGATCAATTTAATATATAATATCATAGGGTTTGGACCAGTGAATTAAAAGTTATTCAATTAATACATTCTGTATTTTTATTTAATTAAATCCCTATGATTGGAATAATTGAATTATTTTCCTTGAGAAAAATAATTCCAATTATTCGAATATTATTTAAACGGGCGTGACCTGAATCCAAAATACGCGGGTCGGCTGGGGCTTGAAGACCCAGGACCGTCGCACCACACGGATCACGGGTCGGCCCGACCCGCTTAGGGGCTTCATCCCTGAGCCTTTGTCCCGACGGAAGGACCCGATTATGAGAACCCTAATTGGTCAATTCTTGCACATCCTGACCATGGCACGACCAACCAATGGTTACTACACGTTCCCTATGGTCAGGCGCATCGAAGGGGACCCGAAGCCCTCTGTGAGGCGGTCTGGATCAGCCTGACTCCGGCAATGAGGCTACTATGAGAAGACAATTCTTCCCATAGAGGTCATGCCAAACCCAGGGCTTGACCCCTGCACCTTCAGGGAGGTGAGACAGATCGAAGCCCTCTGGTCTGAGGGCATGAGGTGGGCTAGAACGTCAGGGCCTTACTCGACCCGAGGCGTCCTTAAGGGACTTAGCCCAATCTATCGATTCAATCGATCGGGGCTAACTTAGGGCATATACACAATTACAATGTGTTCACTTTGACAATACGCAGTTAAACGAATCAAAAGGAGGGGCGTCTGAGCCCAATTAGCTCAGACCGAGCAAATGGGGGGTACCTGGTTTCTCGGTTGGGCTCAGCACGGCTGGCAGAGGGTTCAGCTAACCTTAGCTGAGCTTCCAGATGCTACAAAGGATCCTGAACTTCAAGAGAACCTACTATCAGCAGTTTGAGAGCTCTTGGGATCGCCTACGCAAGCTCGGACAGACGGTAATGACGAAAGAGACGGAGAGTTCAATTGATTGCAAGGATCGGAAGGAGCAATGCTAGGGCTATTTATAGCCTTGGCAGAGGATTGGGAAGCTTCTGGAGGTAATTCCTTGGGCTGGGGAGGCCCGAGGGTGTTGGGCCATAGCCGAGCTCTCGAGTTTCTAATTTGAGCTCGGCCGGGTCACAAGGCCCAATTGGGGCTCATTGCCAAGATGGGGGAGGTTGTAATGGCCTGCTGAGGTAGATGCTAGAGTGGGGGACAGGCTCGGCAGCTAGCAGTATGGGGGTATCTTCCCTATTGGGCATGGGTGAGAGGAAGACGAAGGTCCACAATAGCAGGACCTTCGGATGCCGTCTGATCTATCGATCAGATGGCGCTACAGTTGGGATCACTCGGATCCTAACGGCCAATCACAGGAGTGATCCTGGCCGTAGGATCCACAAATTCATATAACGGTGGATTCGCTATCCCGCAAAATTCAATCTGGGCCATGGGATCTTAAGGATCAACGATGAGATCAGTGGGACTCTGCTGCCACGTGGCCCGGGCTCCGCAGTGGATCGCCTGTTGTCCGCATAGCGGATTCTGACTGTTAATTTAGTTTTAAGGATATATTTGCAAATTTGAAAAATTAGGAACCCTTTTATTCAATTAACCATTTTTAATTAAATGTGAATTATGGCCTAAATAATTTCCAAATTGCACCAAACTTTCACCCCTAGCTAATTTGAGGGTGAGGAATTCAAAAATGTAATTAGGTTTTAATTCTGAGATCAACATATTTTAGGTCTAATCTATGGCATCTAGACTGATCAAAATGTCATTTTGGACTTAGAGAAGTCCAACGAATTTTAAATTTCCTAGACGGGCTCAAGTTGATGCTTTAATAACAATGGTATTAAAATTGAAGATTGATTAAACTATATTTATTAGTAGGGTAACAACCTATGGTTGTTACAGCAGGAGCATAGCTCAGACACACACATCTAGAGGTTTACACACGTAGGTACCCATGTTTGTATTTTATTTTCATTTTCCCATGTGGTTAATTTGCAAGGCAGAGGTGTTACCAGGTGTGTGCCCACCTCCCCTTTCTTTTTATTTATTTTCATTTTTTCATGCAGTTGATTTGCTGGGCGGAGGTGCTACCAAGCGTGTGATTTTTCATTTTTTTCTTTTCTTTCCTATTTATTTGTTTATTTCCATATGTTGATTTAGTTTGAGTGTAGGTGCTACCAGGTGTGTGATCGCCTCCCCTTCTTTTTGATTTAAATGCCAGGTAATTAGTTAGCCTCAACCACCTCACTTAGTTTGTTGATTTATTTTTAAGATAGTAGCCACAAAATTAATAATAGAGAAGAAAACAATGAATACATAATTTGTAGATTCTATTGCAGATGAACCTATATAAACTACATTTGTATATGTTCCTTTGAAATTAATTGGCAACCTCTCAAGCTACCTCTTGAATTATTTCAAATGGACTCTCCACCTTGATTAAGATGATTATTTCAACATTTTAGTCTTAAGTTGTTGATTATCTTATGTAAAAGAAGTTGATGAATTTTTATCTTTAGGTGCATCCTAAAATGATAGATTGGGATGATACTGCTGCTGCTATTACTAATTTAGTAAAAAGGATGCTGCTATTGTTTCTACTATTTTAGCCTATAAATATGATGTGGTTTTTAACAAGATAATGTTTTTCTTTAAGGAAAAAAACATTAATAGATTAGCTTGGAAATAGATCCATTTTATATGGAATAATAGAATGGTAGTTATGGGTTAATTATAAGGAGCTACTTACCATTTAAGCATAGATAGAATCTGTGAGTACATAAGTTGGTAGTAATATTTTCTAACTTGAGTAATGAATCATGTATCATAATGAACAACTTTTAATTAATTTTGAAGTTAATGAATTCTGTAATGCAAAGGAGAATGGCTATCGAAATGAAATATTGTGCTATAGTATATACTGAACTGAACAAACTAGATGAAGTAATTCCTGCTACCATGATAGAGTTTCTAATCGGACAAATCCATAAAAAATTTGTCCAAGGATGAATTGATAGTTCTCTAGTGTATTCAAAAAACTTTAATTTCTTTAATTGTTCATATCACTAATCTAATGTGTGAATTCATAATTAACCAAGCATCTACCAATTATTAGCTCTTCTATTTATTCATTGAAGCGATCTATTCAAAAATCAGAAGTTATTGAGGAGTAGAGTAAGTTAATCAATCCAATTTAAGGTGCTGACTTGCATACATGGGTTCCATAAGCCAATCATGCAATGAAAAATCCTAATTCAGCTCATTTATAATTCTTAACTTAATACATATATTCACTGCTGTTATAATTCAAGATTTATACAGTTTGTTATGGGTTAGAATGGTTCAGCAGATTATCATAAACACTTTATCATGCGTAATCGCCACCTGTTGTAAGTTGCATATTCATGAGTAGCAACTGCATTATTGAAACACGATCACTGTAGCTGAATAAACAACATTAAAAAAAGGTATGAGCTAAAAGTAAGTGGTGAAAGGTGACCCCCCGGCTTCTATCATTTCCATTTGCCGATAATCACATTGTGTTATCGTTTATGCACTCTTCTTGTTATATGAATACCTCATGATGTATCACAGAGTGCTTCCTATGGTGCTCCAGATGTCCTCTCGTGCTATGGCGTCGGAGCAGCTTGGATGACCCATATATCTGTGGAAGACCGCTACGTCTGCGCGATATTAACAAAGATTGGCTAGTTGAATATAAAAAAAAAATGTGTGTCAATATGAGTAAAATATAGTTATATTCTTAAAGTTACTTGTTCTAAACCAATCAAATTGTAATGATGATCTAAAAGTATTCCAGATTCAATAAGAAATTTATAATTATTTGCTTTTATTACCAACATCCTTCTTAAATCAAATTTGAGAACAGCTTAATGCTTCAAGTTCTACATTCTTAAATTCATTTTTTTTTAAATAAGATTTTTTTTTTCTTTTATACTTAAGGTTCATATATGTACATTAATTGCTTTTTATTTTAATCCATTGTTCCTAGAAGTTTTCTGATTACATATTAGATGGGTTCTGAGATATTCTAAGGTGCAAATCTTAATTAGAGCATTCATAGATAATGGGATCATGATATTAATCTAATATTTGATTTTTAATTGGAAAATCTTTGTGTTCAAATTAACAGCAACTGTAGGATTCTTTAAATCTCTTCAACTTCCTTAGTCATAGACTTGTGAAAGAAAACCCAGCCCGAGATTCATAAAGTTTTTGTTTTAACTACATTGTTGATTCTAAATATTACATTATCGATAAGAAATGACTTAACCCTACTGCATGATAGGATGAGATAAATGTGTCAAAATCTATTTATACTAAGGAGTGTACTATGAATTCTTGTAATAGCTTCTATCGAAAGTTGATTGGTATGCCTGCTATTTGAAAAGCTTAAGAATTTAGTAATTACTTTATTTATTAATTGGCAAGTCATTTAATATTAAGATGTGAATGCCAAATAGCTCTGTATGCATATAGTTTAAACTTGTAAATGAAGATTCAAGAAAGGATAAGATTTAGCATGAGCATAGACTCTTAAAATTATTCTATTATAAGTTGGATCTACAAACTCTCTAAATGAGACCTCTATCAATCAAAGTTGATAAGGAATGCTCTCTATGAGTTATCGAGTGAGAGTCTACCTCAAATTTCTGTGTGGAGGAGTCTAAAGTTGTAAGTGTTGTGATGGTTGAGATGGAATTGTAACCATTATGAATGGCTATGGCAGCACATGTATTGTGAAGTTATTCCAATTAGTCAATTCTATATATTAAAGATGATTGAATTGAGTAGGTGAAGGGAAGCCAAAGGAAAAGGAATTTCAGCATTTAGACTTTAAACTAATTACGATTGCAAGGCATGAGAGCATGCATTTCAGTAGTGCAGGATTCTAAGTTTATATACAATGTTTCGGCAATGAAGTTTTTTTTTTAGTCCTCCGAAATCTAACCAAAATTGCCAAGTTAATGAAATTAGTTAAAATAGAAGGGAAGCGTATTGTGAAATTGATTTCAGACCAGATAAATTTGTTTGCTGCTCTTGGTTCTTGTAATGTTATTATTCATAAATGTGGTATTTAGTATGATTCTTATAATGATTCAGGCATATTAATTGCATTCGATTGTTTCATCTCATACGTAAGAGTCATGATACTGCCATGTGCTCATGTGCATTAAAAGTTGTGATCTTCTATATTTTGCAATGTAACTAAGTTAGCAAAGTTCTCTCTTAGTGATTACATCAAATTAAATAGTATGTTGTTGTAATTTCATGTGTCATAAGTTAATTATAATAAATTTCACAGTAAGAAGTTAGCATTGCGGATGTTACTTGACGATAATTATCTTTGTTAATTAACAAAAGTTATTTATTGAAGTTGAAAAGTGAATTGATTATTGCTTTAAAATGTTTAATTAAGTTCATATCATATTAGTTATCAATTGGTCTATGTTTCTTAGCAGGAACTTGAGCTAAATTTTCTTTATGTGCTAATTTTAAGGGATCTGTGGTTTTATCAGGGTAAAGCCACTCCATTAGGCTTCAAATGGAACAAATTTACGCTAAAACTAATAGGGTTTATGCTGAGATACATACAGAGTGAGAAGAGTGAAGAAATAGGAAAATGGCAAGATAAATTAGCATGGTGGGAAGCATACAATAGAATTCAGAATTTTTGTTATTATTGTAAGCCTTTACTATTGCAAATAATAGTTGTTGTTATTACTATGTCTCTTTTACTCTTTCTCCTTGATATCATCTTTCTTTGGTATGTGCCTATCCTTCTTGATGCATGTTTCTTCATTAGGGTTGTTCTTCTCGAGTTCAGTACAGTGGTAGCTCAATTGAGTGGTTAGTAGTTAATTAAGTGGTGGTCATCATTAAGCTGTTGTTAGTATGTTAAGCTCCACTCCCTCCTCAGCTTGATCAAACCCCATTGTTGCTCCTCGTTGCATCCTAACTTCTTTTCTTGCTGATCTTTGCAAGTAAGCAAGGATCTCACTGATCCTTCACCCAAATCTTCTCGGCTCAAGCACCAATAACTCTGCAACCTTTTGAGAGTCGCCGATCGGCTAGCTTTGCAGTTCGATCCTTCATGCATGTCTAATTTGAGAGTTTCAAACGTTGAGCTCCCAACGTGTTTCTAATCGCAAAGTTTTCCTCTTTCTTTTCTCACACCTACCCTCTGCCATCTCGGTTCAGGTATTTAAAAGCTCTAGCTAATAGTTTAGTCAACTTTATTAATATTCTTGAGCTAGTTTAAACTTGAATAAATTTATGTTCAGTGGGTTCCTCCATCTAGTCGATGCATTTATAATGTTAACCTTGAGTTTTATGGACATTTATTTGTATAGCTAATGCAGAAGTTGAGTGCTACGATTGATTGGATCAATCAGATTTTAGTGTTCAATATTAAGTTTAGATGAGATCATATTGCAATTTGTTCATTTAAGCTTAATATAACTATTGGTGATCTTATCAATTCTATCCCAGTTAAAGCGTAGGAACCTTATGTAATTGCTGAAAATAGATTTCTCATTCTTACCTCTTTCTAAGTTATAATATGTTGTCTTGTGAACCCCTCCCTAACATGTTGTTGTTTATGTGTTACCTTTAAATTTTGGAAATAATACGATGATGATCAGATTTTGGATTAATGTTCTTAAAAAGTTGAAAATGATCTTGGTGAATTTTTGCTTATCGATTATTCTCTTATTTTTTAACAATAAACTCCTATCAAATATTCTCTATCTTAGATTTGTCTTACTCAATTAATTCAGGCAATATGATCATTTATCATATAGATGCTCATAATTAAGTTGCACCTTTTATGCAAGCATCAAGTCGCAAGACTCAAAATGCATGTGCCATGTACATTAAATACTTAAAACTTGTATTGAGTTTTAATAAACTAAATTATTTTACTTGAAGTTCTATATAAAGTAAGTACATCATTTGCGAAGATTTTATTGCTACTAATGTGCTTTTATTTCCTTGAATCATGTATTGGAACGTAAGCTTTATTTTGGAAGATGTTTGGCAAAAATATTATAAGCATGCATGTTAAATATTTCACCCTACTAAAATGTGAGAGTTTAGGTAAATTCATTTGATTATTATTTCAAATTTGCATTTATCAGTGAGGAATGAATTAATAACATTTGATTTATTTCTTGAATTAAATCTGCATGTTAAAATATTAGATCTTTAGAAGAATTATCATGTTTAAGACCTAATTGCTAAATCTTGTATTTCATTGATTTTATCTTAAATCAGAAAATCAACATGCTTAATGTAACTTAGTAAGTAAATAAGAGATGTTGATTGATTCAAGCACCATATTCAAGATTTATTGATTTATGTTTTGACTTGACTATTATTCCTTAGAAATAAGATAAGAAAAGATTACAATCTTTATGGTAACCTTTAGCTTCATTAAGTAACCATGATCTAGCATGAGGCCTTGCATAAAATCATATTTAACTTGATTCTCATTAAATCAATAGAGCTTATAGATTGTAGATGGAATGATTATGAACTTTTGATCCTTAAGAGAGAAGTTAAGTAAAATAATTAAGGTGATTAATATAACTATGGTTGAGGTAAGTCTTAAGGTGGGAATCCTATATTTGCCACACATTATTTTAGAATCCAAGATGGACCATACGAACTTTAGAGATTGATATTTTGTCTTTATGGTAGTGATAACCTAATGAGATTTAGATTGAATTCATATACTTGTGGTAGTTAATCTAATTCTTGAAATTCATTTCCTTGGAAATTCTTGATTAGAATCCTATTATAATGGAGAATAATGTGTTTATAGTTTCATAGTCCTTGAATGATAAATAGATCGCTTATAAATAATAATATTAGGATTATCATATTGAGATTGTAATGCATATCCATAGAGCTGACTTGATTCAATAGTATATAGAATTGGCTGATTCATCCTGAATAGAATTATATAGTTATGGTCTTATCTTAGGTTAATAGATAAGCACAGTTCATGATAAATATCCCAATTCCAAAGTATGTTATAAGTAAGGGTTTGAACCGCTTAGTTTGAGAAATTAAACTGTAAAAGGATGTTTGTCTCTTATCTCTATGTGTGAGGATAAGTGCAGTTAAATAAACTAAGTATTTCAAGTTATTTTTCTTAGGAATTACTAAGTATGTATATGTACTCTTAATATGTGGTAATTTAGGATGATATAAAAGAGTTGTTTTAGATAATTACTGATTTCAATTGAGTTGAATCTGAGTTAAGGTAATTCATATGATTAAGTGTTCTGATTTATATGGTATTTAAAGTAAATTTGCATATTAGGAAAAATAAGTTAAATAGTTAGATAATAAGAAGGGATGTTTACTTTTGTTTTCTAGTTTTTTGATGATTTAAAAGCTTTGTTGTGTTAGATCCCTTGGCATAAAAATTGTATAAGCATAAAGCATCAAGATTATTTGTGAACTACGAAATGGAGCATGCATCAAGATTGAGTAGTAACTATGGGATACAGTAGGCATTAGGATATTATGGTTCCTTTTGGATGTAGTGTGGCATCAAAATTGCATATTACAGCATATTCAATGGCATATTCAATGTCATATTCAAATGCATATATAGTGGCATACAATCCAATTTTGTTTTCATTTTATTTCAGTTTACTATTTCATTTTAGTTGATTTACTTTTAGTATTTTGTAATGCTACAGTTTTCCTTCTTTTAGCTTATATGTTTGTATTTACAAATATAGTTTTCTTCAATTTTAAATAGTTTGATTTCTATTTTACTGTTATGTTGAATAATATCCCTTAAATGCAATAACATACTATTTTCAACCTAAATTGTACTTAAACTTTATAAGTCTAACAAGAATTTTCTCTTTTTGATTTTGCTCTGACATATATGTACATATGACAGAATCAGGTTATAGATTAGATCCAGCACTTGAGGATTAAATTTGTGATAGAAGATCAAAGTAAAGTATGCAGCTTGTAGAAGGAGATTGTTATTTTAAATTTCTTTTTTCCTTCATTTAATTAATTGTAATAAATGAGTTTTTCTTATTATTTTGCATTTTCTGTATTGTATGTGAATAGATAAATGTGGAAATCTATTTGTATGCCCTTACCTTTATATTTCTGATAATATCTTCCTCACCTCATGATTAGTATTAGGGATATCTCATCTATTATCTATAATACTAATGACAATGACCACTTAATTATAATTGAGTTAGTTTTAACTCGATGAGGGTTATGAGGCGGCCGTTTGAACTAGAGATCTTAATATTTTATCTAATAACTACATTTCCTTGGATGATACACCCTGTACAGTTATGCCATGACTTTGGTCATGCTGGAAGTCTTTTTCCCAGATGGCATCAAACCTCCTAAGGTCTACTGAAAGGTAGAATGCATCCTGCACAATTTACAATTCTATAAGTTCTCTTATTATTTATTGGATTTATCTTGCTTTAAGTTTAATGTTGGCAGCATTGATCCTTAATATTTTCTTTAAGAGTTCATTATAATCTCTAGAGTGTCATTACTAGTACATTTCTCCTTTTAGTTATATTCTGAGATGACAAGAATGTGAATTTATGGATGTTTCAAGAAGTTTGATTTGTTAGAGCCTAGCCCATTAAGTAGATAGGAGCATGGCCCCCACCAGAGATCTTATGATATGCTCTGATACCAACTATGGTGTCCCACCCCGCGCTTGCGTAAATGAAGTATATTTAATTATGAGATGGGCCAACACTAAATGATAACCTCGAATTAGTGCTAACAAAATAAATGTCTACTGAGAGACACTTATATTGCCCACACTAATTCTACTAGAATGTTTAAGTAGTTAAGTACTTAGACATATGATTGTGCCCCAAATTATCATGTAGTAATAATAATAATTCGAGGTACAAGGCTGATATATGCAAACATTCATCACATAGTGCATAAGCTAAGAGAAAATGTGAACATCTATCCATCACATTCAAGTAATATAAAAGAAAATATTATGAAGTATACATATCAGATAATAAAGAGCTGAAATAATAAATATACAATGTTGAATTTAGTTTTTATAGACCAAAATACAATAAAAATAAAGAGAATGAAGAGCTAAAAATCACTCTCTTCCAAATAAAAGAATAACTAAATCTAAGCAGTCATAGTAGGATCATCCTGTTGCTCCTGCTCCTCGCCTGGTGCAAACTCCTTAAACAAACTCTAGATTTGATATGTTAGTTTTTACATGCCCAGCCAAAAAAATAAAAAGAACTTATATTAGACAAATTGTCTAAGTACATTTTAAGTTGATAAATTATTACTGAATTTTAAGATATCACAAATTATTCTAAGCATTATAGGAGCAACAAGCATTAAATTAAACAAGAAAGCTATAAGTAAAGTATTTATAGCTTAAACAAAGTGAGGCAAGTAAAATATTATACTTCAAATTCCAATTGCTGTAAAAAGGTTAATAATTTATATATAATGGAAACATCCCTAAGCATATATGATCAAATCGTACATACTGAATATACTGATGGAAATATTGAAATGTGTATAATAGAATTGAAATGTAGCATCTTAACATGCTCATATATATAAAGTTAGCAAATCTGCTGAAAATATGCAAATACAAAAAAGGCTAAAAGCTGTAACATATGTATCATTAAGACCACTCATGGCTAGATTTGAGTCAAACTATAGAATCAAAGAATTTAAACTGAAAGTCCCATATGTATCATCTAGAACACTCATGGCTAGATTTGAGTCAAACTATAGAATCATACATATATCATCCACACCACTAATGGCTAGATTCGAGTCGAATCTACCACAATAAGTATTGAGGAGGCAGACTAATTAGGACACACTCCACTGTATTATTATCTTATTTACTGAGTTTTGAGTTAAGTGATGCAAAAATGATATACTTTACAAAACTAGTATGGAATATTCATCAAATACTCCATATCTCATATATCTATGCATAAGAAAACAAGGCTCGATCATCAAGGTAATGTGACGCAACCAAATCAAAGAATTTATGCAATTAACTAATCAAGATTTGTAATATCTTTTATTTTCTAATTTATTTCTTTCTAATTATTTGAGAATATACAAGCCCAAGATCTCTAATTTTTACTATCCAGTACATTCTCAAAGTCACGATCTTATAAGGTTAAATATTAGAACTAATTAAGTTCTAATTCAAAATCAGGCAATATCGATTATAAAAGTTAAATAAATAAATCAATCGCCATAATTATGTATTTATTACCCCTAAACTAATCTTAATTAAATAAATAAAGATTTAGAGACTAAGAGATAAAACTCTAAAATATGGTGTTTAGACCTCTTAATCCAAGGTACTAGAATCTAAAATCTAGGTTTCCTCAAAGTAACTCTCCAATCCTATAAATTTAGGAGTTCTTATTGAGTGTAATCAAACTCAATAAGGCAAAAAATTATATCCTTATAAGGAGGGACAATTAATTAAGATCAAAGACAAAATATTTAAGTTTATATTTCTAAAGGTTAAAGATTAAAGTGAAATTGTTATCTTATAAGTTTAGGCTCAATCTATTGAGTAATTCCTAACCTATTGAAATTAAGGATTTAGATCTAAGCAGGAGGTTGTAAATTTTATTCACTAGAATATTTATAAAACCTTTTAAGCCATTAACACAATTTTAAATTAAAAATATTCAAGTGTCCAAATCAAGTATAAGATGATAATAGGTGCTTTATTAAGTCATATTTAAGCATTAATAAAAAGAATGTGGATTCTAAATCGACATTTAATTATTCTAAAATTACTTAATCAATTTAGTCAAAAATTAGAGCTAGGTCAATATAACTAAACTAAACACTTACTTTATTGATTTTAAGGGTAATGATCTGTGATGAAGTTTTAATTGCACTTTAAACAATGTTTAATAAAAATTACCAAAATGCCCTTAATTAATAATCTAAAAGTTGACTTTAACTTCTAGAATTATAAACTGAAATTACTCAATGCCAAATGATTTCTTACTGTTTAAGGGGAATGTTAATATATTAAACATTGAATATGGTTAAGAATTGGGCTTAATGAGCTTTAATTAGGGTTTGGGCTTATTAATGAGAAATTAGCAATTTAACTTATGGACATTGAAATTTTAAGTTAGGAATAAGTTCTACTTTATCTAAAAGTCCTTAAACACCTCAAACATCAAAATCAAAATATTAATGATATAAATGTTCATTAATTAAGATTTAGAGTGGTTAGTAAGTGATTAACAAAATTAAGTGTAGAAAGATATTTTTATCTTTCCATTTATGTTCTTATCTATCTAATAAAGAATTATAGACCTTAATCATAATGTTTGGTAAAGAATTAAGTTTAATATTTACTAATCTTTTTTTTTGGAGTAATTAGGCTTAATTAAGAAAATTATTCATAAAAACCTAAATAATTTTGTAGTTTATTATTCCTCATGATTTTTGATCAAAATAATATATATGCCAATTATGAGATAGAGACTCATTATTTTAATTTTATATTATTTTATATTGATTTGTTAAGATAATTTGTATAATTTTAATTTAAATTTTTGGTTCTATGATGTATGGATATTATTTTACATAGTAATTTTTGTGATGAATATTTCTTCTTGAATTATTACTTGAAATCTCTCAACCCCGGTCTTCGGGTCATTACACTTGAATACCAAGCCTCTCCCACTACAGCTTCGGGAAAGACAGTTGGAGTTTGTCGACCACTGACTAGACGGTAGGAAAGGAAGTAGAAAGAATGCAGTGCGATTGGATGGATTCGAGGATTTGAGTGATCTCACAGAGAGCAAAGAGCATTCCAAGGAGGGTTTCCCAGGCTATTTATAGCATGGAGGCTTGGAGACGGCTCAAGCTGGCCATTAATGGCCGTCCCAAGAGATGAGGGGAATGGGTTTGGGCTCAGAAAGGCAGATAAAGAATCTTGAGCCTCAGGCCATTGGGGTGCAAAAGGGATTAAGGGACATGGTGAAGCGGTCGTACTGTTAGCTTGGATGACTATTGATGCACCCATCCTTAACGGCTGAATGCCTGGATGATTACTGTCGTGGTATCGTGGCTGCGATCTGACAGCTGTTGAAGGATTTGAGTGAAGGAAAATTTTAGAAAATTTTCAAACTAGAAACCAGGAAATAGTCGAGATCTCTCCATTTTTTAGTTGTCGACCGTTGGAAAATTTTAGAAAATGGAATTTTAATTAATTTTAGTTAATTTAAATATCTTAATTAGAAAAAAATCTAATTTAGGTCTAAATAACTTCCAAAAATTCTAAAAATTTATCATAGCTAATTTGGGGTGAGGAATTCAAAAAATACAATCATATTTTAATTTAGAAATCAATTTAAATTAGCTAGTTTTATAGGTCAATAAATTAACAAGATAGCCAATTGATCCAATCAAGCTTTGATGGATTCCAAATTTTTATGATTATATTCAAATGACAAATTAAGTATAATGGAGCAAGAATTATGACTTTGTTTAATTCAAATTAAGCATAGTAATAACATTGGGTTGTTGTACTACCAATTATTAGAGCACAATACCAAGCGGGTCAGCCCGTGACCTATACAACATTGTAATATTCCCCAAATATCCGTCGGTCCGCCGAGTCACACAACCCAACCAACCCGATTCCCCTGCCATTTATAAAAAGGGAATATTCATATTCCACAGGAATGTTCCCATTTTTAATTAAATTGAAATCTCAGGAAAATTAATTCCAAATAAATTAATGAAGTAAATTGAATTTTATGAATTCAAATATATTGATATTATATATCAAAATAATCAAAAAAATATGTAGAACAATAATATAAAATAAAATCTTATTTTCAACATTTAATTTTGTTAATACTCTTTTAATCATCATTAAGGGTGATTAGTGAACCCTTGAACGTAGAAAGCTCCAAATTCAATAAATTGAATGTCTTTGAATTCCTTATGATATAAGAATCATAAAATACCAATAATATGATACCTCATCATCAATTTAGAAATTAATAATTTTTGCACCTTATATTATTTATATTATTTTAATAAAAAATGAACTTAGTCTCAATTTAGATCATTTAGCTTTCTAGATGACTTGGGACTTAGAGTAGCTTAAATAAATGATTTAGGAAATTAGTAGGAATATGCTATATCTTAAGATCTTACGCAGATTAAACCTTAGGTATATAATTAATTAAGCATAGATCCCTTCACATATTAGGTAATATTGGTGCTATATAGCTTAACTTTATAGAATATGAGGATAACTTTATTTAATAGTTAAACTATATATATCAATTGGTTAAGACAATAAGTTAATATCTTAATTCAATTGAAATTTTGATTAGTTTCAATCATTAAAGTTAGATAATAATTAAAACAATAAATGATATCCATATTTTATCAATAATAATTAAATTTTTTTGTATGATGCAATTCATTAATCTTAAATCTTTGAATATTACATTAAGATAGTTGTGCATAAATGACCTAAAAATAATAAGATAAGAGTTTTTATTTCAGGTGGATTAGTTTGTACAAATATTTGAGTTATAGTAGACTATGGAGATGTCAGGAGACTCTACATATCATAGAGTATGAGTGTGTAGTTGTACAGGAGACTCCACTACATATGTTGGACAAACATGCCTGACTCCTCATTTGTTTTGCACGTGTCAATATAATATAATAAAATGAGATAAACTAAATTAAAACCAACTTTCATATTATATGCACAATCTTATATACTGTGCAAGTTCAATTACATTGTATAATCTTAAGGATTGTAATATGCAATTCATTTCAGTCATAGAGACTTGACTTGCCTTATTTATATTTACCTTCACTATTTCTTATAATTCAGCTTTCGTACATTTCAATTTACTACAATTAAATTTACTTATATTATTTTTTAATTTACTTAGCATGATTATTTTATAATATATTTACTTTCTAAATTTCTTTTATAAACACCCACACTCTTGTATATATATTGCTTCCAGTTGATAGATTTTGTAAAATTATTGTAAATCATACTTATACGTATTACAGTACTTTTGTATTTGTATTTTTACTTTTTGCTTCTAATACTGTGTATAAAATTAATTATAAATATTAAGGATGATATGCTAAAATATAAAATTATAAAATTTAAAATATACTTGGACTCTAAAAATAAATTTATGCTTAAATTCTTAAGATAAGGTAAATAATAATAATAATAATAATAATAATAATAATAATAATAATAATTTATAGCATAAGAGAAAGATCGAGAGAGGCGGAGGAGGAGGCCAAGAAGGCTCTTGCTGTGCAGACGCGGGAAGAGGAAACGTTGGCCCGGGCTCCCGACGACGGCGTTGGCACAACCGGTGAGGTCGTTGAGGCCTATAGCGGCCAGATATTTCCTGCGCGCCAGGCTTCGTGCGTAGTGGAGGAGCAGCTGCGGAGCGAGGATGAACGGGTAGACACGGGGACGAGGGAGGTGAGTGCGCACGTGAGGTAGGTGGGGATATGGGGCACACGGTTGACAAGGGAGGTAAGTGTGCACGGTATTTATTTATTTATTTTTAGTTGTTTCGGTAGCATTATCTTTATCTGCTGCAGCTGATTCTCATCTCATCCTACAGGGAATAAATTCGATGGGAAGGATGCACTGTCTTACGCCAATATTCTTCGTTCTCGAAACAAATTTGGTGATGCTCTTGTGTTGTATAATGTTGTTCTTGAAAAGGAAAGTGACAACCTCGAAGCCCTTGTAGGAAAAGGGATTTGCCTGCAGGCGCAGAATCTGAATCTGCAAGCTTTGGACAGTTTTATGGAAGCGATTAAGTTGGACCCACAAAATGCATGTGCTCTTACTCATTGCGGAGTTTTGTACAAGGACGAAGGCCGTCTTCTTGAAGCTTCTGAGGTATGGCTTCAAAACAAAGCGTTTTTTCTGTAACGAGATTAACTTACTACTGTTTTTTGAAAACTTAAGAGTTTTATGTTTAAAATGAGTAATTTGAGAGTATGGTATTTTAAGTAACATGAGAGTGGTCAAATTAAATTACCCACTAATTTTTTTTTCAAATTTTTGTTAGGGTTTCTGCTCGATCCCATTTCGCATAGAACAAAATAGTTTTATACAAGTTCGAATCAAACGATTCACATTTAAATCGTATAAAAATCACATTCGAATCAAACAATTTCGTCCGAATGAAGCTGTGAAGGCAAACGTCAGAGGCGTGGACGAAGCTCCGCTTCATGCTGTTTTCCTTCATGTAAAGCACGATTTGACCGATTTGGCCGAAAAAACTTTTGCACATTCGGTCGTTATTGCGGCGTAAAATGGGATTACAGTGTATTTTCACCCCTTTTGCTACATGCCAAATGCCAGTATTCCTGAATTTCTTGAAAAAATTTCACTTTACACCAATTTTACTCCTTGCCAAACAACCCCTAAATATCATGACAATTATAATAATGTAATTGCCAAAATATTTTCCACCAAAATTTATATATTAAAATTTAAATTTATGAGAAAAAATACAATTTAACACTTTAGAAATCTAAAAAAATAAATTAATTTAAGTTTATAATCTCTTCTATAGTATACACAACCTCATTAATTTGCATCTATTAGAACCATATTAAATAGTTTTGTGAGCCAAGAAACTCATTATTACCTAAACATTTCCATGCGTCAATAGGGATGCCACCAATTGATACAACTTTCCCCCTCTTCATTTCCTTTAATCTTTTCAAACTTTGATTTTATTACAATCTCTATGATTTTATTACTTTCCATATGAAAAATTTTATCTATAGTTGCCACCAAGTTAACTTGTGTCAATCACATTATTAAAACCTACATTAAAAAGCTTATGGAAGTAAGTCAAACATCCATATTGATTGTTGTCATTTTTGAAAAGTCTAGTTGATAAACATCTTTAATAAACTTCACTTGATTCAAGTTCTTAAAACTTTGATATATTAGTTTGGTTGGCTTATGCATATATTTTTCTTTCTCAAAAGTATTTGATCTCATATAAGACCTTATAAAACACACTCTTAGTGCCACTAATTGCTTTTCAAATTTATGAAAAGCCAATTTTGATCTCGCCCTATCTCATTATTTTTGCATTTAAACTGTTATTATTAATAAATTTTTTTCTTTAGTATTTTTTTGAACGTATTGTTTCCACCACCAAATTTCTTTATCGTTATAACTTTCTCCATAGATTTTTTAAGAATATCTATGGATATCATATGGATTCACTTGACAATTATTTGTCACATAAGATTAAGTTTTTTCAAAGTTTCACAGCCTAAATTTAAAATTATATTTATAAATATTTCACTATTTTTATTCTTAAGATTATAATATTTTGTCTTCACTCATAATTTATGTTAATATTTTATTTCTAACTATTTTCAAACCAATAAATTGTATTAGGTTACTAAACTTTATCCTAGAATGACCTTGTATTCTTTGCATACAATTAATATTTTCTTATAAGAAAATAACAATTTGTATTTTAGAAGCACCTCTTTGTCAAGTTGTAACATTTCCCTTCTGTTTTTGTATAATGTAAAACAATTATGATTTATAAGCTAAAGGAAACCCCAAGATTATTTTCTATTTTCATTTAACTTACAAAACCAAAGCAACTATGGCTTGTTTTCTTCTGTTACACTTGTCCTTTTAAATATACTCTAATAAATATTAGATCATCTTGAAGTATTATATGAATCAATTTTTAAAGTTATTGTAATTTTTTTGTGTTTACATGTAATTTTAATGAGGGTCATAAATGCTTATAATATTAAATTCATTTAACTAACTAGAATAATAAAAGCTATAATTCTCTTATATTTGCTTAACTTTAATTGCATCATTTTCTTAGATTTTGATTCAAGATAATCCTCACACCAATTTTTGGTTGATTTTTATCATAATACCAAATCTTGAATCATAAATTATTTTTAGCTTCCTTGCCTATCCATTTTGGATTATGACATTAAAATATTTAGCTTTTTATTTGTCTAAATATCTACACATTCTATATTCTTTTGCTTATAAGTGTACCAACATTCTTAGTTCCTATACTCATCATTATGTTTGTATTAATTTTTTCCTTACCCGCATTTGTCCATAATGGGGAACACTTCTTAACACTAAAATATGGTGTTGATGCATTGGCATTGGCACTTTTTTCACTACATTCTGACAAGACAATGCATTGTTTATAAGTGATGGATTAGCTTTAGCACCGATTTTCTAAGGGATTCAAACCATCTTAATTTGTCAATTTTCACACTGATTGTGAAGTACTTGATGCAACTGTCTGCCTTTCTCATCTTCAACTTGGGAAGTAGCTAGACATTGTTGAAAATTATTGCTATATTAAAATAATTAAGTACAAGAAAGTTATTGCATTTATGTCTGAATCTAGTTATGTAGGATGCGTGAATAAGTGCATGATGTTGGACATGTCTTGTCTAATTTGAGTCAATACTGGACGGTTTTGTTTGTCAAGTACTGGCTTTTTTATGTGGTTTGAACTTATAAGAATAACTGTTATATGCTGATCGTTTTAATTGTTTTTAAATCTTTTCATTATTGAATGTTTATCTCAATTCATGACTCGTACCAAAATGTTGTGTGCAGTCATATCAAAAAGCTCTCAAGGCGGACCCCTCGTACAAACTCGCTGCAGAATGTCTTGCAGTTGTTCTGACAGATATCGGGACTAGCTTAAAACTTGCTGGGAACACAGAGGCTGGTATTCAAAAATATTGTGAAGCCCTTAATGCAGACAGTCGATATGCGGTAAAATCACCACCAATGTGTATTTTAGTTGTAACCCTTCGAAACTATCTCTTGATGATTGCAATGGCATTTTTTTTTGATGCAGCCTGCATATTATAATCTTGGAGTTGTGTACTCAGAGATGATGCAATTTGATTTGGCACTTAGTTGTTATGAAAAGGCTGCCTTGCAGAGGCCTATGTATGCAGAAGCATACTGCAATATGGGGGTTATATATAAGAATCGTGGGGACCTAGAAACTGCTATTGCTTGCTATGAAAGGTACTTGGTAATTTGGTGTATGTTCAGAATTTATTATATAAGTGCCGTCATTGTTGTTTTAGTCACTGAAAGTTTGGCCTGTTTTCATCATTATCATATCGTTTCCCACTATTTGTGCATGCTTTTAACTTTTTTGTCAATGCTCTATTTCAGGTGTTTAGCTGTATCTCCAAACTTTGAGATTGCAAAGAATAACATGGCAATAGCTTTGACTGATATGGGCACCAAGGTAGAGTTGTAATAACTAGAAATATGTTTTGGCTCCAGGATGTTGCTTTTTTTTCAAAGTTATTTTGATTTGGCATTTTGCTTTATTCTGTCTGTATGAATCTTGCTGTTTGTTTTGGTTTGTTCACAAGAACCTTCATACATATTTTTTATTTTTTTGGTAGGAAATAACATCTTAACCTTATTTTTGTGTCTATTGCAAAGCATGTGTTATTTTTTCAGCACTTTTTTTTTTTTTCATTTTTGGCTATGTAACACTTTTTTTAAATTTTTTGGTGCAGTAACATTATAAATTCTCGTGAAAGTTTGCACTATAGTGTCGTTATATGCTAATACTATAGCTATCAGTCATGATATAGTGGCCATGTAATTTTTCTACTGCTCCAAACCATCTACCACTATGCTTCATTATCTTTTTTTTTTTATGTAAGAATCCAAGCTACCATCTCAAAATGTTGATTAATGAGAGCTAATGTTATTTCAGCTGCACTGCTTGCCAAGAATTATGAATTTTATTGAAATCAGTTGTCATGGACCGAAAACTAGACATGTATTCTATTGCCAACTGCTTATATAGGAACATTATAGTTATTTTCAGTCTCATCCTTCATCCTTATCATTGTACTGACTCTTATTGTATTCTAGACTACAAAGTGTGAAAAATGTTTTGTTACTTTTGGCCCACATATAACTGGTATCAGTAAGTATTTGATAGTTGATGTGGTAACTTGATTTTGGATTGGTCTCCTCTTGTGAGTGATTTCAATATTGTTTGTTATTATTCTAATCAATGAAGGGTGTTTTTTTATTGTGTCAAGTCAAATTATCTTTTAAGCATCATACATTTCAAATGTTCGCTTAAAATAAAATGATTGTAGTTATTGGCATCCTTGCATTCAGTAAATTTTTTTTCGCACTTATTGCATTAGAACCAAAGTAATGATGAAGATACAAAATAAATGAAGAACGTTTTATTCTGTTTATGTTTATTCATGAACAAATTCTTGGCTGACACTCTATGTGTCCTGCAGTTATGATTTCAAAGGAATACCTTTTTGTACGAGTACAGAACATGGCAATTGGTTTTATGAATCCCTATAGTTGGAATGATTGTAACTTCCATGCATCAAATGTTACTCAATTCATTATTATGTTGTTTTCCTACTTCCCAAAGCCTTGGGTCCTCATTCTAGTGGCAATTATAATTTTGAAGTCTTTGCAAACTGCTGACTGACTTTAGGGTTCCCTTGAGCTTATCGATTAGGGAAGCTCAATTAACATGATAACAAATTTGTGAGTGGAGTACTAATGTTTCACAATGATTTTGGTCTTAATGAAATATTATCAATGATTGAGAGTTATCTATTGCAATATTTATATGCATAAAAAATTTGGTGAATTGCACAAGAGGACTCAAGTTGACTAGATGACGTTTTTAAATGATTCTTGCCTTTAGCTTTATATGGTTTGCTATTTTGTTGGAATTTCCTTTCATGTATTTTACTTTTATTAAATTTGTAAAATTAATTAATTTGTATATTACACATTATTAACGAACAATACAACAATAACTTTAAACTTTAGTCCCACCAAGTTGGATTGACTATATGAATCCTTAGCCTCTATCGTGTAACAACCATTCTCTAAGTTATGAGTACATGAGATAATTCCTAATAATTTATTGCCATATTATTTTTTGGGCTTCCTCTTTCTCTTTTAACATGAACAAAATATATTACCTCAACTTTTTTAATTGGAGCATTTAATGATCTTTGCTTAGTATATTCTTAAATTCTAAGCTTTTTTTCATCTGGAACTTTTCTAGCCTTACTACAAATAAATTCAATTCCCATCATATCCTTTCTTGTACACCACTCATCCACTTTAGCATAATCATCTCAAGAATACTTAATTTATTAGCATGCTTCTGCTTTGTGGGCATCTATTCTATTTTATATAATTTTACTAGTCTTATGGCTATTCTTCCTTTAAATTATGGCTATTCTTCTTTTAAGTTTGTGTGATAATTTTTAATCCACAACACCCATGAAATACTTCTCCATTTCATCTTATCCGCTTGAATCTTGTTAATCATATTGCACTTTATATCTATTTTAGTTAATTTAATTGAGCAAAGATATTTGAATCTCTCTTTTCTTGATAATACTATATGTATTTATCATATCTTTAATATTACAATATCTATTATGATTAAACTCACACTTTATATATTAATTTTGGATTTACTAAGATAAAATTCCTTAGATTATAGGGCAGTTTTTCATAATTCAAGTTTTACTAAACCCATCTTGGTCTTGTGAACTATTTTTGATAATTTTTTCTCTTTATCTAATGCAACATATTTAAATGAAGTCCTTCTCCTAAGATGCGCCAATATCTATGAAAACTAGTAGTTGTGTGTATAATTGGAAAGAGTATTTTCTTGTCATCATGCTTTGATAGCATACTTCTTCAACATAGAATTTTCTTTTTCATTGCTGTTAAGTTTTAATGTAGTTCATTGCTTACTAAGCTAACATTTTATCACATATGTTCATTTTTGCCAAAGGGTCAAGATGATAACACTTTTTGCTTTTATCATACCTCAACCATATCTTGTCTTCTACTTTTAGGATGTTATTTTTTGAATTCTGTACAATCGACAGCCTCACTGCCCTTATCTTGGAAAGCTTGTTGGGTGTTCCCTTGCTAGTGTTGAGAAGAGCAAGCACCTATTTGTGGCCACTAATGATAATTCAGGAGCTATGACTTATTTTACTGTTGTTTAAGACTTGTGGGTGTTGAGTTTGTAGCACATCAAGAGGTGGTAAATTGGGTGTAATTCAATTTATGATAGATTTAAAATTTGAATTTAAATTAAAAGTTTTGATGTACTTTTTAATTTTGAAAGAATGATAAACGAAGCAATCACAAAATTAATTGAACAAAAGTTAAAATGAAAAAATGTGAAACAGCAAAGTAATTGTACAAACATAAATTTTATAGTACCTCGATTCAACCCAGACTCTACATCAACTTTTTGGAGATCATTGTTTCTATCAAACCACTTGTATGCTTCTTTGCTAACAACTGTCGCTGGTTGAGAAACCAAAAAATCTTCCTCTTAAGGTAGGTTGAGGTTGACAAATCTAAAAAAAGTTCACACAGTTTGCATTTTGAAGTCTTCAAGGTCCTACATGAACACTTTTTGTTCTTACAATCGTAGACAATTCAAGCTTTTAAATATAAAATATTTGAGACCAGTGATAATATTTATTGAAGGTTCTAAAATTAATTTGTATATATGGGCATCTTAGTGGCTAACTACTGATAAAGAGTTGTTTTTTTTTTTTGCAATTGTGGTGCAAAAACTCCAATCGTAGCACCATTTATTTCTTAACAACGACTAACTTTATTGATGCAGCTTAGCACATACCGTCAACTGCTGGTTTTGATTAGCTGTCAATTGTCGCTTGAAGGTTCCAATTGCAACATAATTCCCCATAGCTTAAATGACTAGATTTGGGAAATACCTATTGAAGCGCGAAGATCATAATTGGGGTATGATCTAGCTATTTTAAAAATTTAATGTTAGTCATAATGGCTATATTATGATTTCTTGGAACAATTTGAGTAATACATATGATCACGATACGATCTATTGTATCGCTACTTGGTATGTTCTTCATGGTGGAGCTTATTATGATGCAGTGCAGTCAATGGAAAAATTTAGAATCTGTTGTATATTATCTCTTAAAAAAGTTTAGATACATCATTTCTGTGTTTTAACATTACAAAAAAATAGAAATGCACCTAAAAATACAACAATCTTCATTCCTCTTAAGTTATCTTTTGATCAAACTCTATCAACTTGATTTTATTCCATCATTTAATCATAAATAGCTCAATGTCAAATATTAGTAATATTTAATAAAATTAATTATTTAGTTCATTAATACATGTAGAGCATATGAGATTAACAATCTCTTATTTGATATTGCAAGTATTTTATTTTGATTTTCTTAAAATAACCAAAAATGGTAAATTTGTTCCACAAAAGAAAATAAGCTTGCAAGAAAAAATTTTCCTTTTTTAAATATAAATTTAAGTAAATAAAAATTATATATTAGATAGAATACAAAACAGAAATACTAAAAAAAGCCGTAACAAAATAAAATTAAACTATAACTCTGTCTCTCCATTTTGTTATCAACCAAAAGATGGTAACCGGTTTGGTGGCAATGATGGATGAAATTTTGGAATAATAGGCAAAGATGGTTGTGAATTGCTTGGAAAGGGAATTGATGAATTTATGATGGCAATTGATGTTGAAGTAAGAATCTACATTACTAAGTCCAATGTTTATCGAGTTAAGTTGTCTAGTGGTTTGGTCATGACAGCTTCCCGCTCAACCATCAAGGCATAGGCAAATGTCTAAAGAGTGTCAACACATATATCTATGTTTTGAAGAGTGGCATCCTATTGAGGATGATGATGCTCTACGGGAGCTTATGCAGCTTCATCATTGTTACTTGACTAAAAATCAATATTGTTTGGGGTAAAGGTTGAATATGCTTATAAGCATATTTAAGGCTATACTATGATTATTCATAGCTTCTTAATAAATTACATTATAATACAAGTTTTGTTTTTGTTGCAAGTGACTCAACCTTTTTGCATGGTATTTGAAATAAGGAAGAATGACTTATATCTCATTAACTTGTCGGTCGCTAAGAACAAAATGTGGCATAGGAAAGTTCGTGTTTTATGTTTCTAACATTCCGACTTTTGAAATGAGAGTGTGCTGAAGGATAGGTTGAATGCACTTAGCATTCCTAGTGAAATGTATATCCTAGGGAAATGATTAAGGGTGTTTTGGTTAACTATGATGATATTCACATAAATTTCAATTCTCTATGGAGTTGATTGGATGGGGCTGACATCATCGTTGGTAAGGCCAAAGCTATGGCTAAGATCATGTGGGATAATTGTAATGCTTCAGTGGTTAACATGGCATAAGGTTGTCCGAGAGTCCTTTCTTAAGTAAAGGTTGGTATAAAAGTGGAGAATAAAATCTAAATTCACCACTTGGGATAGAGAACGAAATAACTTAAGGTTTGATTAGAGGAAGAGACCCATAGCAGGTTTCACCATTTATTAAACAATGGGTCACTTTGAGTTTGTTGATTGGAGAGCTTGAACAAGTTCATCTTTGAAATGATGAGGTTGTCTTAGGTGAACCTCGCTTGAGCGGAAGAGAGACATGTGAAAATGTTTTTCTTGATGAGATTTTCATGAAATACTACTTGCAAATCGTTAGAAGGCCATATCTAGATTGCAAAAGATGTGAATTTTTTTCTTGGAAAGAAGATATGATGCTAGAGAATGATGATAAAGAGAAGTGCTAAACTCAACTCTATCAATAGAGTTAATAGGACAACGTACAACAAACATTTTATTTGTGCGGAAGCAACACTATAATGATAAGACATTTTAAATTCTAACGGCTAGTCAATTGTCATAATTGTTGATCAATGGCTTGCTTGTTGCTAAAGAAACAATAAAATGCATGAGTTTCCATAATATCTAACAGTTGAGTCTAAAATGCTTTGGAAATTGTCGTGGTTTTGCATTGAAATTATGGTATGTGCAGTGATTGATAAAACCAAAAAATCTTTGGATATGGCTCGATGAGTTGTGTGGTTGTGCGGTGAACTGCTAAACATAAATTTTTAGACGCTTAATTGTGCAATGACAAGGCGTCGTTGCACATCAGTCATTAAAAAATTTTATTATTTAAAAATTTATTACTCCATTTTTTTTTAATGAAATGAAATTTATTTGAAACGATGTCTTAATGAAGATATTTGCAAGCCAGTGCTCAGTGCTATCAAATTCTATTTCATTGTTGCCCTTTCTTATGCGGTTTTTCTAGTGAAGTAGTTTAACTTTAATGTGTATTGTTCATGATGATGTATATGATTCCTAGTAAAGCTGATGTAGGAGAAAATAAATACGTATGTAGAGGGTATAATGATTTTTGCATCAATAAAAATAACAAATTATTCACGATTGAGTATCGATAAAATAAGGCGAATTTTGCTTACAAATGTGAAATTAAAATAAATGAGATGAGATGATTCGAGCCACAGTTATGCTAACACACAAAATTCCTTACCATATATAATATAGAGATAAATAAGAGCTATAGTTGATCTAACCTGTGTCAAAGTTAAGGCAACCGGTGGCGAAACGGGGATAATTGAAGTCGACCTCTACAAACAGTCCTTCGTCGCAGGATCTTCTTCCTTCCTTTGATGGCCTTCTGTAAGACTTGCAATACTCACACTCAAGATTCCCTTCTCTTAAGAATGAAAGTACTAATAACACAATAAGTAGAAAAATATATTTTCATTTAATCTTCAATGTCATGATACATAAGATATTGACTTATTTATAGCTATACAATATATGTCAATTGACCATCAAAATCATAAACTTACCCTTTCATGAAGGGTTAAAGTGTCTTTTCCTACAAATGACTAATAAAACCATCAACCAACCCACTCATGAAAGACTAAAGTGTTCTTTCATATAAAATACCAAAAAACTCTTAAACCAACTCTCTCATGAAGGACTAAAGTGTCCATTTACTCAAATAACACTCATGATAAAAGCATGATAAATAGGCTAATCTAAAGGCCCATTTAAATGAATTCCACAAATAAGCTCATGTAACTAAAATGAAAAATACAATATAGAATCATGGAAACATTAAGCTTAATTTATGATTTGGTGCATCGACGATGATTACATGGGTGTTCTGCATCAGCACTCCCCGGTTTTGAAGGATTCTTCTCTGGAGAATGATGATCAAAGCACTCATGTAGAAGTTGTGGACTAATATGGTCTAACTTTTCAAATGTAAGCCAAGAGTCGTCAAGTGGCGAGATGGCAAGGGAGCCCCCGAGTAAGTGTCAACCTACGTTTTAGTGCTATTTGCAGAGGGAAAAATATCCGGGGCTTGCCCACGGTACAACATTAAATCTGACACATTAAACACAGGTGTAATACCAGCATTTATAGGAAGATCAATCTCATATGCATTATCATTTATCTTCTTTACAATTTTATAAGGCCTAGAATTTTTGAGTGTTAATTTTTTTAAAGTTCCTTTTGGGAACCTCTCTGGACTAACCTTGACCATAACCAAATCTCCTTCATTAAATTTTATAAATCGCCTATGTGCATCAGCATTAGTTTTATATTTATCATAACTTAAAGTAAGCTTTTGTTGAATTTCTTGGTGTAAATCATGCATGCTTTGTGCGAATGAAGATGCATATGCACTAGATCTATATGAAATGGGAAGGTCAACAAGGTCTATTAGCTTTCTTTGTTCATACCCTGTAATATTTTGAAAAGGACTTTTTCAAGCTGATCGATTTATAGAACTATTATAAGCAAACTCAGCAATGGATAGAACAAGATCCCAACTAGTGGTATGGTCTGTCACTAAGCATCTAAGAAGGTCTCCTAAACTTCTATTTATTACCTCCATTTGTGCATTAGTTTAAGGGTGATAAGCAGTAGAAAATAAGAGTTTTGTTTCAAGCTTCTTCTATAAAGTTTTCAAAAATAACTCATAAATTTAACATCACGATCAAAGACTATTGTTTTGGGTAATCCGTGCGAACGAATTATCTCACGAAAGAAAATTGAAGCAACATGAGAAGCATCAGATGTCTTATAACATGGAATAAAATGAGCCGTTTTTGAAAATCGATCAACAACAACAAGAATCGAGTCAAAACGTTGAATGGTGCGAGGTAATCCGAGTATAAAGTCCATACTAAGGTCTTCCCATGGCTTGTGAGGAATTGGAAGAGGTGTATACAATCCATGACTATGTTTTTCACTTTTCGCTAATTGACAAGTGCGACATGGGGAAACAACACGAGCAACATCTCTCTTGATACTTGGCCAAATGAATCGATCTTCCACCATGGATATAGTTTTATCAATACCAAAATGACTCGAAATGCCTCCTGAATGCATTTCTTTAATTAGAAAAGCTCGAAGTGAAGAATCAGGAACACAAAGACGGGTTCCTCGGAAAAGATATCCATCTCTAAATTGATAATTAGAGTCAATAGTAGAGGTATCAACATTTAGAGACCAAAATCCTTACAAGTTTTGTACTCATTTTTTATTTTATCAAATCCAGTAACTTTGATGCTCATACTATGTAAAATAGTACATATTCTGCTTAAAGCATCAGCAACTTTATTCTCAGTACCAGACTATGTTTAAGAATGAAGGTGTACTCTTGAAGGAATTGAACCCACTTCGCATGACGAGAACTGAGCTTCTTTTGAGTGTTGAGATATTTTAATGCTTCATGGTCAGAGTATAGTACAAAATCTCGAGAAAGAAGGTAGTAGTGTCTCCAATATCGAAGGGCTTGAACTACTGCATAAAATTCACGATCATATGAAGAGTAATATTGTCGAGCATCATTTAGCTTTTCACTAAAGAAAGCAATTGGGTGACCCTCTTGCTTAAGAACACCTCCTATACCAACACCAGAGGCATCACAAGATACTTCAAACACTTTGTTAAAATCAGGCAATTTTAATATCTGTGGGCTAGTTAAAAGTTTTTTTATTTGTTTAAAAGCATTAGATGCTGCCTTTGTCCATTTAAATTCTCCACCTTTTAAACATTGCGTGATTGGAGCCATTACTGTACTAAACCCATGTATAAACATTCGATAAAATGTGGCTAACCCATAAAAACTACGAACATCATGCATATTTGATGGAGTTGGTCAATTTTGAATTGCATTGATTTTCTCAGGATCAGCAGAAATACCATCACAAGATACAATGAATCCTAAGAAAATTACTGATGACGCCATAAAAGAACACTTCTTCAAATGGATATATAGTTTTTTTGTTGAAGAATCTCAAAAACTTGCCTTAAATGTGTTACATGATCACTCTTAGTCTGACTAAAAATTAAAATATCATCAAAATAAATCACTAAAAATCTTCCAATAAAAGGGCGTAAGATGTGATTCATTACTCGTATAAAGGTATTAGGGGCATTGGTCAAGCCAAAAGGCATTACCAACCACTTATATAACCCATCTTTTGTCTTAAAGGCTGCCTTCCATTCATCTTCTTTCACGCGAATTTGGTGATATCCACTCCTTAGATCAATCTTAGAGAAAATTTGTGTACCAACCATCATGTCTAGCATATCAAGTCGTGGGATGGGAAAGCGATATTTAACAGTAATTTTATTAATCGTACGACTATTTGTACATATACGCCATGTATTATCTTTTTTTGGGGTAAGGAGAGCAGGCACATGACAAGGTCATAAACTTTCTCGAATAAAACCTTTAGATAATAACTCATCAACTTATCGTTTGAGTTCAGCATGTTCATTTGGGTTCATTCGATAATGAGGAAGATTAGGAAAACGAAGATCTAGGAACCAAATCAATAACATGTTGAATGCTTCTCAGTGGGGGAAGTTCATTTGGAAGTTCATCAGGGCAAACATCAATGAATTTAGAGAGGAGATCACTTATCTCAACAGGTAAGGCTTTATCACAGGGCTGTTGAGTGATTTTTGTTACAATTAGAGCAAACACAATATTTTCATGATCTTCTCTTTTAAACTCATGCTTATTAATAATATGCAAGGATTTCTTTTCTACTGGGGCAGATGAATCTCTAGGTTGGTGTGAGTTTGCCTCTTTAGGCTTAGCAGGATTTAGAATTACTCTTTTGCCCTTAAACATGAATGAGTAAGTATTTGCATGTCCATCATGAATGACATGCATATCATAAAGCCAGGGTCTTTCTAACAGTATGTGGGAAACATTCATAGGAAGAACATCACATCATATCTTATCAGAGTATGCTCCTAATTGTATTGGGACAAGACAATGTTGAGATATAGAGATAGACGTTTTGTTGACCCATGCAACTTTGTAGGGTCGTGGATGAGGCTCAGGTGTGAGCTTCATCCTAACTAAAGCTGATGTGGCAATAACATTCATGCAGTTTCCACTATCAATGGTAAGTTTACAAGATTTATCACCACTTTTAAAATATGTATGAAAAATTGATGTACGTTTCCAATCAGTGTCCTTTTGAGGGGTAGTTAATACACATCGCATAATAGCAATGTGTGGCTCACTTAATGCTTCATTTGCATCACTAGCTTCTTCACAAGGGTCAACTGCAACTAGATCATCATCACAATCATTATTATGTTCAACAGTTTCAGAATCTATAAGTAGATTTCTATGTGGACAAGTACTTGCAAAATGCTTATTTTTGCCACATGTGAAACAAGTTATGCTTGAAGCTTTAGAATTTGACACAATGGGTATCTTTCCTTTATGATCATTTGATGGTTTGGAAGATTGGGGAATTGGGGCAATGGAGCGATGCTGTGAATTAATTCCTAATGAGATTGTTTGTTTTCTATGGGTGTGAGACTTGAGATATTGTTCAAATTGAGTAGCAAGTCGAAATGCATCCTCAAGAGTGTAAACCTCTCGAGTTAACATTTCTTGTCGAGTATCTGCTCTTAAACTAGATCGAAATTGAGAAATTATTGTTCGATGATCTTCAATAACGTCACAACGGGTCATTAATTCATCAAAACGAGTTATATAATCAGCAACACTCATAGCTCCTTGCCTAAGTGTAGTCATCTCGTCCATGAGCTGATTATGAAATGTTAAGGGCACATATTTTTGTTTTAAGATTTCTTTCATCTCATTCCAAGAAGAAATAGGTGGTTGCCCAGCTCGTTGATTCTTATGCTCAAGATTAATCCAATATGTTTAGCATGGCCTATCAACTTCATACTAACAAAATGTACTTGTCTCTCGTGGGACATTTGCATCCAATCAAAATATTGATCCATATCAATAAGCCAATCAAGAAAAACTTTTGCGTCGAGTCGTCCATCAAAAGTGGGCGGGTCTATCTTTACCCTACGAACAATATTATCATCTAAGTCTTGGTGGTTTGTTCGTGATGCCATAATACGTTGACCCATATTATGTAAGGGCTCGTATGTGCGAGGAGGAAAATGATCTCAATGATACCGTTGCGCATAGCCATTATGTCTCCAAAAATTTCGCTCTATCCTATGATAGTCTTGGGGATGTATACTAGCTAGATCATGATAATCATCAACATGACTTAAGAGGTGATTGCATTGTGGTCTAGTTGGTGATTGTGGAGGAAGATGAGATGATATATAATCATTGGGATGACCTTGGCTAGGAAGATGGTCATTTTTTTAATTTGGTGCAAGTGGAGTTGGTGACGTTTCAACTCTAGTGCTTCAATTCTAGTTCAAAAGTCATGCATTGAGAGTGTGGGATTTTCCATTTTCTCAAGTAAGAGTTTGAGGAGGTCATCGGTTCTTTGTTCAGAAGTTTGGCCTTGGTATCGATGTACACTATGAGTCGACATAATTTTATATATATATATATATATATATATATAGGAGCTCTTGGTTTTTAAAGGTTTTCGATGTCCAAATAGCCGAATCAAGTAAAATACTCTTGTACAAAGTTGTAGATCTTGATGTTCTACCCAAAATCGAGTGCTCAAACATAAAATTCGGATATAAATTGAGCAAGTTATGATCAAAATATGACAGGGTATAAATTAAATCGAAAAGTGACGTAAATGAAATTTATGCTTTATTGTATGCAATGATTTTGCCATCAATTGGTTTAAAAAGTTGAGGATATATTTTCTCTGATACTAATATGATGTAGGACAAAATAAATGCGTATGCGGAGGGTATGATGATTTTTACACCAATAAAAATAACAAATTACTCACGATTGAGTATCGATAAAATAAGATGAATTTTGCGTACAAATGCAAAATTAAAAAAAAAAGAGATTGAGATGATTCGAGCCACAGTTATGCTAACACACAAAATTCCTTACCATATATAGTATAGAGATAAATAAGAGCTATGGTTGATCTAACCTGTGTCAAAGTTAAGGTAACCGGTGGCGAATCGGGGATAATTAAAGTCGACCTCTACAAACAGTCCTTTGTCGCAGGATCTTCTCCCTTCCTTAGATGCCCCTGCCCTTCTCTAAGACTTGCAATACTCACACTCAAGATTTCCTTCTCTTAAAAATGAAAGTACTTGTGAATACAATAAGTAGAAAAATATATTTTCATTCAATCTTCAATGCCATGATGCATAAATCATTGGCTTATTTACAGCCATACAATATATGTCAATTGACCATCAAAATCATAAACTTACCCTTTCATGAAGGGTTAAAGTGTCTTTTCCTACAAATGACTAATAAAATCATCAACCAACCCATTCATGAAGGACTAAAGTGTCCTTTCATATAAAATACCAAAAAACCCTTAAACCAACTCTCTCATGAAGGACTAAAGTGTCCTTTTACTCAAATAACACTCATGATAAAAACTTGATAAATGGGCTAATCTAAAGGCCCATTTAAATGAATTCCACAAACAAGCCCATGTAACTAAAATGGAAAATACAATATAGAATCATGGAAATATTAAGCTTAATTTATGATTTGGTGCATTGACGATGATTACGTGGGTGTTCTGCATCAAAAGCTAATGGTACTTGTAGTATTACACATACGTGACTATTATTTACAAGTTGCTCAAGAATAAAATTTGTGTAACATAACTACTACTCACCACATACTTTGCTATTGTAGTAGAAAGAGAAATTGATGACTGTATCCCATTAGGCCATAAACTTAATGAGCTACTTAGGAACTGACAAGGGCCCATAATGCTCTTTATCTCGACTTTCGAGCTGCAATGCTTAGATTAAAAATGATAAATTTAATTAACATCGTATTGTGTTGGTATTCTAGGTTTGGGCACCATTAAGGTATAATAGTATATGCTTAATGGATGCTAAATGAGTCTCTTAGATTGGATCTGATTGACTATTGCACACATGTAACTATTGAACTTAATATCATTGTTTTGCAGTATGATACAAGAGATTCAATCATGCTTTCATAGGCTTTTAGATGTACATATTTGCTAGAGAGGTCTCTATTTAAATTAAGATTCGAACCATAGGGGGTCCATAGATTTCATATTTTCAAATTTAAATTATTTAAGGAGCTCTCTCATGTACTTTGTGGAATGAATATGATGTGTGACCATCTCATCTTTTGGAAAATTATTTCTACGTTCATCTATCTTTTAAATTTTTAAAACTTTTGACAATCTTACCTTCATCTCTAATAAGTTCTTGAGAACTATAGCTAGACTCTTCAAATGTTACATTAATCAACTCTTCAATTTTCAAATTTTATTTATTAAAAATATTAGATACTTTGCTTAAAGAATACTCAAGAAAGATTGCTTCATCTATTTTTTAGTCAAACTTACCTTTATTCTCATAAGACCAAAGTGCTTGCAATAAAAGGACAATAAATGTGAAACTTTTGTTTTTATTATTGAGTAATTCTTATGAAGTTTTTCTAATTATTGCTCGAATATTAATTCTATTTGTGACGTAAGAAGTTGTGATGTAACTCTTCCGGGGTTTCCTCAAAGCAGCTATTTCTTATCTCTTAGAACAGAAGAGACCCTTTCCTGTCCATCCAGTCCCTTATGTTTTCTCAGCCAGCCTATAAATTGATGTTTCTGTTCTTTCTTTTTGAGTGTAATTACTGTCCCCTCAATGTGCAGTTATTAAACTGCAATTGTGTAACTACCTAGCCCCATTCAGGAACATAAGTAACTCTACTTTTTTTATTGGCTGGTGTTTCTTTTCTAGTTCAAGGCAGCGGTTCCTATTGAGCTAAACAAAGAAGGTGGTTGTTACTCAACTTCCAATTTTATCTTTTTAAGTGTGTGAAAACACGTTAAGGACTTTTCCTAAGCCAAAATGTCGCCGTCTCTTTTCTACGAACTTTCAAGGAACTTCACATGCTTTTAAATTAGCCTACACATGGATTGTGCTTATGATTTGTTGCTCAATGCAAAAGAAACTAATTAAATTCTTAATTAAAATTGAGATATTTTGTTTAGCAGTGAAATTACTAATATTTGCATAATAAACACAAATTTAATCTTTAGAAAAAGTTTCACAATCTTGGGTGTTATAATTGTAAATAATAAAAATAAACATTTGTTATAAAATATGCTTAATTTCTATAGTTTACTATCATTTGATCCCAAGGTAATCAAAGTAACACTCCAATAGTATATTTAAGTACCAAATTTGTTGTGTAATATATATGGCCCAACACTAATGATCTCGATGCCTTTGATCAACATTTTTTTATTGCCTCTAAGTGTAACATTTTCATTCCTAAGTTCCAACTTTGAAAACTTGTTACCGTCTCCGTTATTTGATTACTGATTTTTATTTTTATAAAGACGAAATTCAAATAAAATGTTAATGGGATGTTATTCTATTAGCATGAGTTTTTCTAAGAACCTATATGATTTTCAAATTGCTTATTGTATAATGAATTTTGTTGAAAAAATATGAGATTTTCTCTTATTAGTTGTGCTATTTTTGTGCAAATAGTTTTATTCTCATATTATTTCATTTTTTTATCAAGTGATTTGCAAATGAATTTGAGATATTTTTTATTAATTTAAAATCTTAGTTTGTCGAGCATCATTTAGTTCCTCCAATTTTTTTTGATTTTTAATCCCTAATCTTTTAAGCTTAGGCAATATCTTCTATATTAAGAGTGTGATGTAATGAATTAACTTCTGGAGATCTTTCATTTTCTTATGCTTTTTGAATCAGGCATATCATTTACAATCATATCATTTGAATTGTATTATTTGAGATCCTTACTGTACTGATCATTGGATCTTTACTAGAATATAAACCCGCTCTATTGCCAATTGTTGAGTTTGTAATACACCTTAGAGGTGTGAATTGGATGTGTATTTCGATTAATGAGAAATTAAAGACTACAAATTTAATTAAATGATTTGTGATACTATGATATTGAGAGAATAATATAGTAAGCACTTTTAAAATAATTGAAAAAAAAGAAGAAAAGTAAATGCAAATAATTTATCAAGCAAACAAATCAAAATTTTTATAGTGGATAGAAGACCTATATCTATTTTACATCTACTCTTCATAGAATCCTTTTTTCAATAGCACGCTCCTTCGCTTACCGCAATAGTCGATGAAGAATATACAAGACATTTTTCAAAATCCATCTGGTCACCTAGAAATTATATCTTCTTGCATAACTCGCAAAGTAGATTGAGGCTAAAGAAAGAAATGAAAGTGCACAACTCTTTGCGTCTTGAAGCAAGTTGTTAAGATTGTATACAATACTTTTTTTCAAGGTTGACAATTCAGCTTTTAGAGAGAATATTTAGAACTAATGAAAATATCTTTTGAAATTTCTAACAATGTTTTTATTATTTTTTTGCTAATATATATATATTTGTATACGGACCCCAAATTACTAGCTACAGAAATCAGCGCAAAAATTTTAATCGTGGCGCAATTCACTTACAATTGTTATATTTTTCCAGTTGCAACTCAGACTACAATTGTCTAGTCAATTCGCAAGCTAGTTGAGCTGTGCTTGATAAGATGGCTCATGAGTTAAGCTTGATAAGCTAATGAATTAAGCTTGAGTTAATCCTGAATTGACTGGTAGCTTGTAAGCAAGCTTGTTTAGATATTATTAATGTGAATACACACATTTATTAGAATTTGTTGTATCATATAATAATTTTATGAATATTAAATTCTTATGTTTTATTTAGCTTTAAATGATTCTTATAAATTATAATTATTTGCATTAATTTTTTTCTTGAAATTTATGAGGGTGCAACTCGATGTTGTATTAAAGACAAGTCAAAATCACATCTGGAGGTTGATTATGTAGACAATACTAAGCTCAAATTATAACAAGAATGTAAAAGAGCCCAAAAGGGTGAGGCCCAAAAAACTAATTATTTAAGCCTATCCAACTAGTTTTGATAGTTACGATTGCATGTCTTTGGCATGCTCCAACCATAGGTAACACCCTACAACTTTAGCTATACAGCCAATGATTACTGTGGGCTGGAATCAAGAATATAGGTTAAAAATTCATCTATTTCTCTCTCTCTAGATATTGAAAAATACAACGCTAGTATAAAAGAACATTTGATCCATCCATTGAGCTGCAACCCACATATGTCAAGGATAACATGGATTGGTTGTCTGCAATTCAACTGTAAACTCTTCGGGATGACTGCTTGCAGAATGGCGCTTGCAAACGAACCTTCAAAGAATAGGCGGGAGTGCGTTATTTCCTCAGATGACAAAGAAGATGAGCTGTATTTTAATGTAGCCCATATCGTTGAAGGATATCCGCTGTCTTGAACCTAGAGTGCATGGCTTTCCAAGTAGCAATGGTGAATTGAGTTTGTACCCTTTAAAACAAACAAATTTCGTCCACCACGGAATCTGTAGATGCGAGTAGATAAGCTCATTGCCGTAGTGTAATCAAAAGAGGTTCCTGTTCTTAAATCGCAGATCCGAGAGAACTGAAGAGGCGATTCATGCTTTGTGAGGTTCCAAGATATTGCCAATGCTGCATGTGTGATTTTAGAACGCCAAGGCATTGTTCGGAGTGGTAGACTACAGTAAGGGGACATTGTCAGTCTTCTACCAAGACGTGAGGATATATTTGTTGCAAATGATTTACCACAAAACCGAGAGTTTGCCAGAGTTTTGAAGTTGGCGTCGAGCTTGGATTCCAAGATCACTTTTGGATTAAGGAGAGGCTGTAGACTGCCAAGCCGTGATGCATATTTTTTTGGCATAGGAACCGTGGTTTAGGAACTTTAAACAATAGAGTTGAATTGTTTGATGATTGTTTCCGGTACCTGTATCACTTTGAACCATTAAATCAAGAGAGGCCATACCGAGAAGCGCAACAATTGGAGCTGACCAACCAAAGAGAGGAGCTGAGGCCATCCTTCTGTCCATCCACATCTTTTGTCTGGGGCAATCAATTGCGTATTTTATTATGCATGATTATTCTATGCTATTTTTTTCAAATGAAATTTTCTTACCTTTATAATATATATTAATATGCTGAGAGCTGCTGACACTTAAAATTTAACTTTCGCTCAAAATTGATTAATTAATTAAGCTTAAGCCAATGCCAACTCAAATTCGACTTGGCTTACTAACACCTAAGTGTAGCGTAGCACATAAAATTAATGTCTTATTTTAATTAGCTATCAATCATGACACAAAAGTCCCAATTGTTGCACGGTTCAACTTACATGAAACATTTAGTTTTGGTTTTTGATCATTCAACTAATTTTGGGAAATACCAACTGTTAATTTCTTACTGTGTTATGATCTAGGTGTTTTCAAAATTTCAATTTTAGTCATAACTATTATATTTAATTTTTTGAGCAATTTAGATGGTATTTGATTGTGACACTATCTATTGTATTTGTTATGTGATCAATAGAAAGTTCAAAACTTGAGCTATATTATGTCTCTTAAAAAGCTTATATACATAATTATATGCAATTTTAAAATTACAAAACAATATAAATACACTTAAAACTACTACAATCATCATTTCTTATAAGCAATTTTTTGAAAAAAATCAATCAACATGATATTGTTCGACCATTTAATTATAAATAACACAATAAAAATACTAGTGACTTGAATAAAATTAATTTTCTTGCTCATGAAAACTTTTATTGCTCATAGGGGCTGTTAAGTTTGTGGGAATTGGTTATTGGATTACCTTACAATTTAAAAGCATAGATGTTTGATTTGTGGGATTTAGGATAAGTAAAATTTTGAGAATTCAATTCATTCAAACACTCTTTTTTGGGGGAATTGAAATTCATCCTAATATTTTTGTAGGATTTGAAATTTGCTCAAATTGGTTGAATTCCAATACCGATGTTGTATGCTTAGAAAAACAAAACAAGTGCACATGACTTGGCATTGGCAAAGCCCACACATCCATAAGTGACCTCGTTGGTATTTGGTTGACCTTACCTATTCTTGGTTGGCTCTCACATCCATAAAACATGATAAAATCTCACCCTTGCCACTCACATTCTCCATCCACACTTGTCTACCTCGCAGGCTGCCACTGTGCTCGCAAGTTGTGACCACGCTCTTGTCGGTTGCTACTATGTTCTTATTGGCTCTCATAGGCCCACTCACAAAGTTCTTGGATTTTTTTTTCAATGGTACAATGGATTTACTTATAACCCATAAAAATATAAAAAACCAAATGTCATGAAGTACCAAACATAAAAATCAAATATGCTGTATTTGCTTTCCCTGAAATTATTTCACATTGGCTGGATTTGTTTTGCTTTAGTTTTTTTACTTTTAACTAAACAACTTAGTAATATACCATTGTAGTACTTGATGTTGTCTCATCCTATATTATATATGATGTCTTTGTCCGATCTCTTTTTCGTATGAAATTTTTACTTGTTACCTTTGCTTCAGGATGGGTTTTTCATTCTCTTTTCCATGAGATGGATTTCACGTGCTCTATATTGAAGATCTTCTATTTTTTATTTTATTCATTTTAACCCTTACAAGCCATTTTATTTTGGATGTTTTTTTATTTTATTTTGTAGAGCAACTATACAACCAACTATATTGTATGGAGTTGAATGTTGGCCACCGAAGAATACACTTATCAATGAATTAAGTGTTACAAAGATGAGGATGCGTAGGTGGATTAGTGGCTGTACTTGTAAGGATAAAATGAGAAAGGAGTTTATTCGTAGCAAGGTTGGTGGCTCCACTAGTGGATAAGATTAGAGGATGTCGCCTTAGATGGTTCAGACATATTAAGCGTAGACCATGTGATGCCTCTGTTAGAAAAATTGAGTTTATGAATTTCTCTCATATTAAAAGAGGAAGAGAAAGACCCAAAAAGATACGGGAAAAAATTGATAGGAATGATCTTCTCTATTTTGAGCTTATTTGGGGCTTCTATTTGATCAGACACAATGGAAACTAAGAATTCATGTAGCCGACCCACTTAGTGGGATTAAGGCTTTGTGTTGTTGTTGTTATTAATGTTTCAAAGCCCTTGAGTTTAATGATGACTAAGAAATAGTTGGGGGTTGGCTACAGTTAAGGTAGTTTGTGATCTATTAAAAATATGCATTTGTGTTGGAAATCTCGTTGGATTGATTTCTTTATATCAGTGTTTCCTTTTTAAACTAACAACTTTTCTTGAATTTTTACTTCAATTGCTCTATTTGTTTCCTATTTTATATTCTATTTTTGGGTTTTTAAAAAAAAATTACTATTTAGCTTGTGTTATGTATTCTTATTCTGAATTCCTTACTTCCATTGCGTCATATTCTCAGATACATCTCATGAACTTAGTATAGTTGTACTGCAATTTCTTCAAAACTGATCAACAAGCTAGGTTAAGTTATTTGAATTTGCAAACATTTTCATTTTCTTCAAAAATATGTTTTTTTCGTTTATGCTATGGCTCTTTTGTTATTTGCTCTACTAAATCGTCATGCTAGACTTCAGTTATTATATAATAATGTTGAATCAATGTTTTTCTACCGTCAGCACTTTTTTAAAATTTCAAAACCTTACTTTCTGAGGCCACACTGATGTTTTATATTTAGATTAAACTTGAGGGGGATATATCTCAAGGTGTAGAGCTATACAAGAAAGCTTTGTGCTACAATTGGCGCTATGCGGATGCAATGTATAATCTTGGTGTAGCCTATGGTGAAATGCTGAAATTTGACATGGTCGGTAATATTTATATTCTCATTTGTAAATGACTTTACTTTTTATTTTGTACACCTTGAATTTTTGGTTAGTTGCTTGATTTGGCTACCTTCATTTTTGAAGTCACTATTTTCTGGTTCATGGTTTTTCTAATCATTTAATTCTAAAACATTATAAAATTTGATGTAATGAATTTCTATTTTTGAAGGCAATTGTATTTTACGAACTTGCATTGCATTTCAACCCCCATTGTGCGGAGGCGTGCAACAATTTAGGAGTAATATACAAAGATAGGGATAATCTTGATAAAGCTGTGGAGTGTTATCAGGTTAGCTCAATGCTTTTTTTCCTTTACGAGAGTATTTCATTGTGTTGAAGCATTCCTTTAAGAGTGCAGGTGCTTTCTCATCAATCTTTTAAAAACTTTTAATTTACATTTCAGATGGCATTGTCTATCAAACCAAACTTCTCGCAGTCACTAAATAACCTTGGGGTTGTTTATACAGTTCAGGTTTGTTCATATAAATTACTAAATGTTTATATTTTTTGTTGGCCTTTCTCATCAAAGAATGATTAAACTCTCTTTGTAGGGTAAAATTGATGCAGCAGCAGGCATGATTGAGAAAGCTATTGCAGCAAATCCCACATATGCCGAAGCTTACAATAACTTAGGTAGACGTTGATTCTTTTTCCACTGTTTTTAGTTGTTTATTGCTTTAAATTAGTATTATTATTGGCATGCTTTTCTTGTGAGCTACTTTTTGGTCACAAAATTTATTTCCAGTCATGGCTACTTTTTGGAATCCTTGTTGATTTACTGAATTGGCCTGGAACTCTGGCTCTTAGATAATTAAAATTTGAGCAGCATCATATATTTGAAGAATGTTTTGTTAGGGATGGTGTTTGTAATGTGCTGTTTGCATTTGTCCCTTTGAATAAATGGCAAGTTTCAGTACTTTTATTTTAAATGTCAAAGATGAGATAAATACTGAAAGTGTTTCAATTGTTATAAAGTAGGGGTGCCACATCCCGTTGTTGTTGTGGATGCTGAGGTAAGGTGTTTGGTTGTATTCTTCTACTCGCATTAAGTGTGACTTCAAGCAACATTGATCCAAATCACAGCTCCACAAACAAATTTTTTAGTCGCCCTTCTTAGATTTATGTGAATTTCTCACTTGTCCGATAATGAATCCCTTGGTTTCATAATTTTATTATTTATGGAATTAAGGAATTTTTCATTGAAATTTAGTAGATACAAGAGTTTTAAGATAGGGCTAAACACATGTTTTCCTTTATTGATCAGCTTGACGTAATTCACTTGGAGCTTTCTAACGCAAAATTTATACAGAGCTTGCAGCTTTTTTCTGCTAATTGACACAAGGTTCATATTATTGAATCTGATTGTACTGAATAAGCCACCTCTTGATGGAAAAAGATTCAAAGGGATATGATTTGAGCAGCTTTAAAACCATATGCATTATCATAACAACCTAAGTTGGTGCCCACTTCATAGTTCTGTCTATTCATTTGATGATTACCGTCTGTAGTATTTTTCTGATTTCTTACGTTGTCTTATGGCACTGTTAAATTTGAATAACTTAATGAAGTTGTTCGTTTGTTAACTTGAACAAAAGCTTCTCACTGTTAGATTTGCATAGAGTTTATGGCCCTCTGCTGTATGTTTACCAAGTTTGCATCTTGACATTGAATGCTGAGACTTTCATGAAAATTTAATTGGAGCTGGCACAGTGCAGGCTCTAATTTTAATAATAATAAAAAGAACTGAATGCAGACCATAATTGAAATAAATAGCAAGAAAGTTTGTATAAGTAGTTTGAAATTGCTATGTTAAGCTTGATAATTGCTGTTGCACTTGTGAGTTATCCTTTAGAGATTGATTGGATCACATCATTTTATGAAAAATTAATGTTAGGTTTGATAATTTCTTAAAAATTGAACACAACCATTATCTTTAATAAAAAACATACATTTTTGTTGAGCAAATCTTTTCCAGAAGTTCAATTCTCCTGACAGTATGAACACTGTTCAAGAAATGCCTTATTTTAGGTTTTAGACCTTTAACATGCCTAATTTGCACCACTTTATATAATTAAATTTGATAAATTAAAATATTTTTTGCTAGCCATTCCATCTGATTTTTCTTAAAACCTGATAAACGATTGTAGTTGCCGTATAGAACTACTAAAATTAACGCTTTAAAATGGAAAGGTGCTTCGCTTATATTATGCTACAAGAGAGTTGCATGTGGACATGAATGTAACATTTTATGGCAGTGTAGATGGCTAATATTTGTTCATTCGCTAAGAGTGTTGGGCATTAAACCATTTAGATGCAGTTGAGTGTGATATGATATGGCTGTTAAGATGGATATTCAGAAAAAGTTAGGGAAGTTAGATTGGATATGACTGTATTTGTAGGTTGCTTTATCTTTTGAAAACAAGCTTATTAAAAATAGGTTTATTTGGTCTGGGGTCTGAGAAAAGAATATTAGGGATGGATAGAGAATGTATGTGATTGTATTTGTAGGATGGTTGGAGTATGCTTTTTGAAGATAACCTAGTTAAAATATGTTTAATTTGCTTGGGGTTTGAAAAAAGGTTCAAGGTGCCTTGATAATATGGGCAGATAAAAATGAATGGTATGAAGAAAAAAGATGGGTTAAAAACTACTTTGATAGAAGGGAAAAATGATTTCCACAAAATTTACTTAATGCCTTAGCAGGGATGAATAGAGAATGGGGCCAATAAAGCCAACTTCAGATAAGTTGAATGTTGATGAATGCTATATTTGATCTTTTAGTATATATGATCATACATTATAATAAAGTTTTATACATGTATAAAACTAATAAAGATAGCATTTGAATAATATTATAGGATGATGTGAGTAGCTCCCATTCAAAGTTTGGGAAGAGAAAATTAAATTAGGAAAAAAAATAGAATAGACCAATGCAATATATAAATATATATAAAAATTAACATTTGTTGTCATTTTATATATATGATCAAATATAGTACTACAGATGCGGTTGGTGACCTCAAACCGAACAAAAGAAAAATAAAATAAATAACATAAAATAAAAGAAAAATGATCACCAACCTACTTAGGTGAATATCACTGAGGATATTCCATTGCAAGAAATAAAGCTAAAAAATTTACGATAGCTGCACTTCCACTTGAGGTTTTGATTCCTTATACGAGATTAACAATTGCTTCTTCTCCAATATATGAATTTATAATTGGATTTGAATCCACTCTTTTTCTTTTTTCTTGCCTTTTTGTTTCTCAATGCTTTCTTTAATATCAGCATTTTTTTTTGACATACCCTCCTAGCAATAGGATTAGAAACCTAATCAGTTGAGGATTGAGGACCGAAGTGTCCTGGGTCTCTCCCGCAACACCTCAGATCTTTAAGTAGCCCGTTTTTGAAGTCATAGCCAAAGGAACTTCTATCAAAATAATATCCGATTTATCCCCATTAATTTGTGCAACTGCCCATGGGTGAGCCACCACAACCTCATATGGGGATTCAACAGTTTTTGCTCTCATGTGCAATAACTCTTGGATTGACTTAGTTTGGCTTTTAGTTTCTTCGAGGAAAGTAATCGATACATTTCTTGTCTCTTCCTCCCATGGAACAAAACGGGGTCGACTTGTCCATCGTCTAGAGCTGACATTTCAGCCATCAGCCTCCTCAGACTCATCTAGCTTTGGATCAACAACTAACCCAGAATTGGAGCGTCCACATGTAGTCTCACATCATCACTTGGGGCATCAATGATGGTATCCAGCTTTTCCATCACCGCAACTGCATTTCCATCAAGCGGGGCCAAATTCGAGACAATCAATGGATATGGGTTCATGATATCCCTCGTCGAACTTGCCTCTCCGAGGAGCTCAGCAGTTGGTTCCTCAGTCTTGTACGATTACCGCTCAATTGTGATCAAGTTAACCGCTAGTGATTCTTTTCTTCCTTTTTGGACAGACCAATTTTTTTTCTTCTTCAATTCTTTGGGAACATTTGCCTCTGCGGCGCAAGGACTTTCTCCTCAACTGAGGATTAAGATTAAAGCATTGCGATTCTTCATGACCGATGTTCAAGCAATGAGGATAATAGATTGGTTATTTTTTCAACACACACTTCTGAAAGCACTCCTTCCCTTCGTCTTTGATCCAGATTTTGGATTCAAATTCCTGGGTTAAATCCGCTTCAACCAATACTCGTGCCATAGATGGCCTTGTCATTTTGGCACTTGCAAAATTGATTTTCAAAGGCTTTCCAATGTAGATCCCAGCACAAATAGAATCGAATGTGTGACCATGTGAACCTTAAGAAGAGGAAAATTGATCCAAACCGGCGCCATAGGATGTTTGCATGTTGGATCAAATGATGCTTGCATTTTAGGATTTTCATAGGGTGATTTTCAGTGAAGTTGTGAGTAGTCTACTTCATTAGAAGTTTGAGAAGCACGTGACGTGAGTCAATTATGCCGATTTGAAATTCGTTCGATAAACCTATACAATTGAGAAGTTTCCCAATGGAAACCATAGATGGATGACCATTCGAGAACTTCTCAATTAGAGTGAATTCATTATGGTTTTGCAAGTTTTTTTTCTTCAACTTCTATGATGATCAAGGCATGTTTACCTCAGAGCATAACAATAGGCTTAATCCCAACCAAACCTTCTATTGATGATGCGTTCGCCAACACATCTTGAAAGGATTTGAAGATTGAGGGTTTAGCATTACATCGGAGACGAAGGTCTGGTAGCGAGCCGAACCCTACGACATCAGAATCTCAACATCTGTCGAAACCGAAGCCGAAGCCAAGAACCCACTTAGGCGAAGCCATCACATGTGGTATATTTCGTCATCTTCGTCGCTAAGGTTCCTTTGCTCTTTCTATCGTGAAACATTCGGCTCAGTTATATATATGTATATACATATATATATGTATATTTTGTATATATATAATATCTATATATATATATATATGTGTGTGTATATATATAAACTTGAAAAAATTGAGTAAATAGAATATACACGTAGTCAATAGTCTTGATAAATGAATGAAAGGCTGAAGATGCATAGAGCCATCTTCAATTAGTTGGGATAAGGGTAGTTTTGTTGATGATGATTAAAGTGTTGAATTCCTTAATACTCTTATATACTTATTCTTTTGTTTTGTTTTTGACTTCTTGAAATTTAGCGTTGTTAAAACCTGATTCTTTTTTTTTTTTTGGTTTTACATCTATTTTTTTGTTTGTTCTTTTGTTTGTTATTTTATCTATTTTTTGTTTGTTCTTTTGTTTGTTATTTTCATTTGTACGTGTTTTTTGCTCCCAACCTCCCCCTTCCATTTTTTGTCCAGACCGCCATGTGCTAATAGCTGATGCTTCACTTGCGTCCTTGTTTAACTGACAAATTCTAAATTTTATGTTACTCCTGTACTGAGTTTTGTAAAGCATTCTTACCCTTAAACTGGAGTATAAATTTTTCCACTCTTTTATCGATTTGTTTAGGTTTTGTTTGCTGTTTAGTTTGCTCGTTCCTTTTAGTAACTAAATATATTATCTTTCCTTTTTGCTCATTTTTTATCTGACTTTTTAGTAGCATTTTAGGAGTTCTTTATCGAGATGCTGGCAATATTAACTTGGCTATAGAAGCGTATGAAAGATGTCTTGAGATAGATCCCGATTCAAGAAATGCCGGTCAGGTATGAGAGATTTATCCTTTTTTTCTTTTGTAGCTATGATAAACTTTTGCTGTTTAAAACTTGTCTAATTATGTGATTATGGAGCATTTGGAGCGACTGAATTCCTTCATTAGGTGATTACTTGAATTAATTTCAAAATTTCTTTGAGCTCTTTTGAATTAGTAAACTTATTTTTTCTGGTTGACGTAATGGTATAGTCTACTAAAAGTTATGATTACTTTGGATATTTCCTTCTTAATTCAATAAATACTTTGTTCTATCATTTCATTTTAAGCATGAACGAATACATAGTTTGGGGTATCTAGGACATGTGCTCCTACTAGCCTGCTTGTATCTCCATAAAGCTTCCATATGCACCTTAACTTGCAACATAGAAGGCGTTCAATTTTACATTTTAGAGTTAATATTTACTTAGTTTATTTCACTCAGTAGCCCAACTTAACTCTAGAAATAGTGGATGTGTGAACAGGCTGTCTTTTGTAATAAGAGTAGATAAAATATAGTCATATTAGTATGCCCTTTGGATGAGTTTCAGTTGCCCTATAAATGCCTTCCAATTGTTTCAACTAAGCTGCTGCTAGTTTCCCAAGATATTCATGATAAACATCTACTTAACCTAATTGAAAGAAGGTTTCATCTATATGAAGTTTTAAATTTGACCTTTCTAATATGTCTCCTCTTCATTGCAGGCTCCCCTTTCTCGATAACTTTGCCTCCAAACCTCGCACTATTTCTAAGGATTTGCCTGCTACCCCTTTAGTTATCCCATCTTGAAAGTTGGTTTTCACTGTCTATTTTAAGTGGATATATTATATGAAATTACTTTCCTTTTTTTTATCTGCATCTTTCATTTTCAAGTGCGTTTATTAAATCTTGCATCCTTGGAACTTTTTCTTGGGAATTATTATATATTTGTCATTATTTTCTTTTCAAACATTATATGTTTCATTATATTTCTACTTGATCAACATAACCATTTTCAATGTGTTTATTTTTTAACCTTATCTTTTATAAGCAATCGGTGATAGCTCGAATTTGTAGAGGGAGGGGAGTAATCTCCGAGAAATGAAGGGTCACATAAGGTGTCAATCGGGCAATGAGAGGCTCTTGGCAGGCTTTTTGGAGTCTAAAGTTATGTATACATGATATTGTTGAACTCTTAAATATTAGTGCATCCTTTGAGACAACGGTTGAGTTTCTGGCAACTTCAAAATTAAGCATGCTCATTGTGGAGTACTTCTAGGATGATTGATCTTTCAGAAAATTATCTCATGAGGACAAAATTGAAAGATCAATATGGCCAAAGCCTATAATATTTTGATGAATAAGAATTTAGGCAGTTACAAGTGGTATTTTTTGAGGACAACCCTTGTTAAAGCTTGGAAACTATTTAAAAAGATGGCATAAATGGCATGTCGTGGTTAAATGCTTATTTTGTATATCCTTAACAAGAATTTTCATTGATTAGTTAATTTTGATATAAATGCAAAGTGTTTGGAATTGAGCATTTAAACTTAATTTCAATGACATGTAAAGGTGATTGTGTTGGAGAATAACTCAATGAGTTCTTACTGGGAAAAAGGTCAATATTCATGTGCTATTCAGACATGTGGAGATTATTATATTATATTTTTTATTATTAGAAATTCTTGTGTTTTGATGATTGAAATGATGATCTGTGTGCTATGCATTCACTTATTGAGATTGTGATACATATGATTGGCACAACTACTGAGATTACAACTCAATTGCATACATCCTATTTTCTTAGGCTATTCAGACATGGGGAGATCTCTACGCTGACTAGTAATCCAGTCCAATAGGTATCTGAAAAGTGCTAATAAGATTATTTTCTCAAGATACGCCTCAAGCAAGTACTTTGGGAAAAAAGGTTAAATGGTTAATCAAAGAAGTCAACACCTTGAAAAAACGCAAGATCCAAGTCATCATTCCAATGGTTAAATAACTACTTTTTTGTCTCTAGGATATCAATGGAAAAACTAAATGAATCTAGTAATTATTGTGGGATGATAAGAAATGCAGACCATAAATTGTATTTCCTTGAGTAATATTATTGTTCCTTAACTCTCATTCTTTCTTCATTTAATTTTGTTATTATTACAAAGAAACCTTCAAGATAACCTTCATTTAATTCTTGGCAAGATTTAGTAAGGCTCAAAGAAGTTAATCAGCTAGGTGACAGATCAGGCTAATGGTATCAGAGTGTAGGTTTATGCCAAACAAGGACAAGAATTGTTACTGTATTGGCCCACACAGATTACAAAGCTCATGGCGGAGAGAGTTCCCTTTGTTGAACATTTAATTAGAAAACCAGGGGAACTAGATATGGTGGTCGTCTTATCCAAATAATTTATTAGCATTAAGCCAAGTTACTTTGTACTGGTGGATTTGGATGGGTTTGTTGAGAAAAAAGAAACCTCCTCTTCTGCACCTTATGGAGGCAGCGATGAGTCCTAGGGATAAGAAAAAAGGAAAATCAACTGAAAGAGAAAAAGATAGACAAAGATTTTTAGTTATTTGATTCCATCTAAAGGAGGTTTACTTTCACTCGGAGGCTGTGACTTTTTGTTTTACTTTGAAATTTTGATTATTATAAAGGATGAACCATTTTCTAGGCTTAATTCATATATTACAAGGAGTGGAGAAAACATATGAAAGAAAGACCCAAGAACTGAGAGGCAGACCTCAAAGCTTGATTGTTTGAATTTTTGAGGGATGCTTGCGAAGCAGATTTCTTTACACCATGGGGAGTGTAAGTGCAACCTCCTTTGAGCTGGTTTTCCTAGTGGAGGGATAGTTCCATCCAGAAATTAAATTGTTACCGAGGTTCTGTGCCATCTCATCTGAGTGGGGATGAGATGGTGCAGATGCGTCATTGTTGACTCTTGCTGGGTAGTTATTCTGATGGTTTTTGGTGGGTTTAAGGCGACCTCTGGATGAGAAAATGGGATCGCTGGAGTGAATTTTGGTGGAGGGCGTGGATTGCAAGTTGGGATAGTGCTGCTGTGTCGACCTTAGTTATCCCTATGGCTTTGAACTGGGGATCCAGGTTGAGGGGAGATAAAGGTGTATGACCCTGAAGGCACGCTTGAACTGAGTGAGCCGGAGTCGCTATGCCATGATCTGGCTCATTTGTTTTTGTAATGCTTTTGTAAGGCCCTTAATGTAGGCTTGGAGCTGTGGTGGAAGTCCTTTGACAGGGAGAAGGCCCGAAAGTTGAGAATGTGCTAGGGGAGCGTCATCTTGCTCCATTCTAATGTTAAAAAGAGCCTTTTTTTTTCTCGAAATTGATTTAGACTACTTCACATTTGAGTCGTTTCTTTGGACATAGACATAGTGATGGAATTGGGATTTAGACTACTTCACATTTGAGTCATTTTCCATTTGGGTGGTTATAGGGTCAACCGATTTACAAATAACTCAACAATGACAATGAATTTTGTAATTGCTCAAGAGTTCATTAATATACTCAACACAACAACAACAATAATACTAATCCTTAATTCCACTTGGTTGGTCAACTAACTCGAGGACATAGTGCCAATTGATATTTATGAAGTTATTTTTGGAAGTTCTTATCTTTGGGACAAAGAGATTAAAATAAAATTGTGAATGATATGGAAAGATTTACTTTTATTGGAACAAGCCTGATACAAACTTCGAACTGACAATTAAAAGAGAAATCAGGCATTCGCTCTAGTAAAAAACATGTTCTACTCTTCATTTGAAAACACGAGGAGAAGATGAGCCATGGCAAAGTCGAGAGAAGGCAACAAAAAATTCTCTAGATTTGATTAATTAGGAAAAAAAATTGATGCCTTAAAGATATAACTAGGAAATATGTAGAGATATTTGAAGAGTTTAGAGGTTTGGCATCTCATTGAGCTACTGATTATTAGATTCAACTCTATTCCAAGTTAACTTTACTGAATCTTAGAATGCACCAAAACATGTACTTAAAAGATAAAGTAATATAGAAACATGTCACTAGCTTACTTAAACAAGGAGTCATCCATTTAAGCACACTGCTATGTGGGGTGTTGATAATGAGTAGTTCCCAAGGAAGATGAAGGATGAAGAATATGCATTGATTATCTTGCACATAACAAAGTAATTGTGAAGAATTGGTACCCACGTTCATGAATAGAGGAGCTGATAGATTTGCTTAAATTGTCAAAAGGTATTTCTAAACTTAGCCTTAAGGTTGGATTTCCATCAGGTCATAGTGTATGATGCTAACTCATGGATGGCTGCCTTTAAGACCCAATAGGATTTCATATAGAATTGCTGCATTCTTTGGGCTCTACAATGCCGCGACTGTTACTCCTATGTTATTCATTGTCTGGCTGAGTGACTTGAGTTATTTATTGGATGGCTGTGTAGTTAATGAAGCTTTAGTGCTAGCAAAGTAAGGTTGTAGAAGTAAAAGAAAGAAAACAATCATGGTTTGGAGATTTTAGTTTACATTCTTTTCAAGGGGTTTATAGTGCATTTACTATGAAACAGGGAAAACTATAGACTACAAGGCACATGGTGCATCTCTGTGTATCCAAGTGGATGCATTTAAAAGTGCATGGAAATTAATAAGCAGGAGGCATCCATGTGACACAATTTCTTGAGTTTATTCCTTGGGAAAATTCTAAGTCCCATATGTAGAAGTAGATCCCCTTTGTTATGCAAAAGTGAGTATTTATACCATCCAAATGCTTCTCATTGAAAGGCTGTATGCGGGTTCATTGAAAGAAAGAGGTTAATCATGTGATCAGTTGTATTCCGTGATTGCAGTGGCTAGCTATCAGCTGATTGCATGTTCACTGAACTCTAGTAACAATAATAATTTAATTAAGAATGTGTGCAATACATTTCCTGTTTAGTTATTTATTTTCTTAATAGTTAAGTTAGGAAAGTTATCACGAATGAATGTATTTTTTTCTTATTTAGGCTTTGCTTATACAAAAAAGAATTAACAAGGAATTTATGAAACTACACCAGTATACTTCTTTTTGCGCTGTTTTATTTTTTTCTCAAAAGCTCTCAGAAATGGAAAAAGGGTGGGTCCCCAACAGGTGCATCTCAATTAAAGAGGATTTGGATAGTTTTTTTATGATGGCCAACGGTTGGTTTAAATAATGTATGCTTTTGCCTTAAGCTAGAAATTGGTGAGAATTTTCATCTCCGTGACTTAATTAATGTTTCTTTATTGATAATCTCATAATTCATGTGAGCTTACTCTTGTACCTAAAAGCGTACTAGTATTGAGAATTGTACGAACCGCAAATTTAGTTATTGTGTTACTGCTTGTGGTAATTTATGTGGAATTACTTTGAAGAATTATTGCAATAGTGAACACTTGTTGAATTATTGAGGTACCCTAAAACTGGTCTGATTTTTTTTTTTAATTTATGAAGTTATTTTGCTGTCTATATGATGATACATTATTCAATCTTCTGTTTTACATTTCTTTGATCACCTAATGTCTTGACAGAACCGACTACTTGCAATGAACTATATAAATGAAGGCTCTGACGAAAAGCTGTTTGAGGCGCACAGGTCTTTTTAATAATTTCATTGGCCTATATCTAGTATGCTTGCTGTTTTATGACGTCATTACATATTGTTTTCCTTACCTGTGATTTATCTTCTTGTAGTGCATCTGAAAGAATTAAAAAATTTCTTCGCTTTCTTGTGATTTGCATGTTATTTAAGTTGGCTGTACATATGAATATTTATAACTATTCTAATTTAAGTTAACTGTCCATATGATTTAAGCATGTGGATAGGGGAGTTCTTTTATTCTCAGTGATCTTCTATGATTATATTTTATTTACTGTCTGGTGCAAATGATGAAAACAAGAGGGAGGAGAGTTAGGTTTTTCATGATGTACAATTTTTTTAGGTGAGGTGTATTTATGTGTTTGTTTAATAAAATTAATGTTAGTCATGACTACATACAGCCTAGACTGCTTGAAGTTTTGTAGATTTGTAATTCAGGGTGATAAGTATGTATTGTCTTTCATTTTATTATTTATATAAATATTTCATTGATTTTTATCTATTGTAAAATTATTAAAAGGTTTTGGAGGGTGCTAGCTCATGTAACAAGTATGCAGGATTAATATTAAGTTGTTAGATCACATACCATGGATCATAGTTTCGGACCATTAGATTAACACGTGGGTTTTGCTTATTGTCATCTTTCAAATATAAACACAAGTGCTGTGCATGCACAAAACTGGGCATTCCTGTTGTCACATGCACATTATAAGCGTAGAACCCTCTCGTGTGCGTCATTATTGCTTGTTGAACTTCTCCTTGCTAGTAACTGTATGCGGCTGAGCCATTCACAAATCCAAAGCTGTGGATTAGTATCAGCTAAAAACTTATATGCTAAGCACTTTTGATTACAGCCACAGAACAGTAAATCTATGCACTGGATTTTGATTCCAGATGGCCATATTTTCCAAATTTTGATGACCCTCTGCAAGCCAAGATTGCTAGTCAGATTTTTGGACATTGCCTTTGAATGCTCTTTGAGGTTGGTAGACAAGTTGGAATATAACACTGAATCTATTATAACATAGTCAACTTTTTATCGCAAAAGTTTAAGGTTTAATGTTTTAACTGAATTGAACCTTGAATTTTGTTAGTACATGCGAGATATAATCATAGTACATGCGAAATATAAGTCTTTGGCAGCTAACAGAAGATTTATAACAATAAAGGTTTTGCAAGATGCCAACTGTTCAGTTTTTAATGTTTTAAGTGATGTTGGAGCAATCATCTTATTCAAAATAATTTTAGAGGTGATGAAAGTTTTTTTCACCACTTAAGAAATACTTCTGTTAGTAGTAATAAAGGAGAAAGAGGAAATGAAGGGTGAAGAAGCTTTACTTCAAGCTACCCTCCATGCATAATCACATTATGCGGTCAACCTACGATATTAGGTTGCACGCAAGATCTATCTTTATGTGCCCTATGTAGTGCGATCAACAGCACATTCTGCAAAGCCCACAACCTTCAACTCTCACATTAAGCTATTGATTATCTCTCAATCAACAACTCTCGCTTGCATTATGCAGATCATGATAGAGAAGGGCCAAATTTTATGACCAATTTCTTGCACAACTGAGGTAGAGGAAGAAGAAATAGTTCTCATTAATTAGAAGGTAGCATTACATAGGTGTATATATGAAAACAATAGGGTTAGGTTCAATAGAATCCGGTTTAGCTTGTATTATCAGGTTCTCTAGCGCCTGGGTGCCTAGTCTTTTGGCTAGCGCTGGCAATTGCACCTAGGCTTGCTTGGGAACCCAGTTCTCTGGCTGACCGACTGGGCTTGTGCCTGGGCACTCAATCCTCTGGCTGTCTCTGGCAATTGCTCCTGGGCGCCCAGTCCTTTGGCCGACATATCTTGATACTGCTATTATTCCCTTGCAAACTCATCATCAGTACGGTCATGGCGAGTTTGTGTCTGAGTGAGTGGTAACGAGCGGTTGGATGTGGTTTTGTAAGTATGTCCGCGATTTGATCTTTTGTTGGGCTGTAGGAGAGTTCTACATCTTTCCTTGAGATGCAGTCCCCAAGGAAATGACAGTCCACTTCAACGTTTTTAGTTCTTGCATGGAAGATCTAGTTTTTGGCTAGAGGATTGGCTGATATATTGTCACAATAGAGTGTTGTGGGGTGAGGTGTTGGTTGGTTGAACTATGATACCGTGCTCTGTAGAAGGCGATGGAGCCATATAATGTATGCAACCGTGGTGGCTAAGGCTCGGTATTCAACTTTTGTGGAGGATCATGATACCGTGCTCTGCTTCTTGGCGCTTCAAGAGATAGGTGTGTTTATTGAGCATAAAAAAGAATCTGACACCGAGTACGACTTCCATGCAGTGGAAACGATTGACAGAAGCGCACACTCAGAAATTTGAGGACCGGGGTTGCATTGATGGTTACCAAGAAATCTCAGAAATCACAAAATCATAAGAGAAAAAGACACATCACATGCATACAAGTTCACAGCGCACAAACATCCAAACACAAAGAAATACTTGGAAAACCCGAGAATGAGAAAAACCACAGAGCCACACCACAAAAAAATTCACTACAAATAACTGAAGGTTACAGAGTTACAAAGAGCTTATTACCTTAGCACAAATGCTCAAGCTCTTACTTTAATATGGAGAAGAGAGGATGCATCCACCACCTAAAGTATCTCCTCCAACAAGCAAGAGTTAACTTGCACTGTAGCTTCCTTAGGGTTCTGCCTAGGAATCTCCTCCTCACAGCAGCTTTCAGCCTCCACTTAGCCTCACTTTTCTTTTACATGCATAGAAAACTCGTCCTAATGTCCCTTAAGTACCCAGCTGAAGAAACAAACACTGAAAAAATTCAAAATGCCCTTCAATTTTTGCCAGGCGCTACGGCGCGTCGTAGCGCCCGCGTCTCGGGTTGGCATCCGCTACGACGCACGGTAGCGTCCGCATCTGGGTAGCACCCGTTGCGGCGCGCGGTAGCTCCCGCGTCTCAGGCGTTTTTGAATGGTCCTGCTGGGGCACACTGCAGCGACGATTTATGCTGCGATGCGCTACAACACTGGCTTTTCCATTGCTAGTTTGCTGAGGCGCGCGACAACGTTTTAGTCTCGGGTAAGGATTGCCTGGGCGCGCTGCGGCGCGCCAAGAGCACCACGGCGCGCTGTAGTGCCTTTGCTGTTCCTGGACACTAAAGGCTCTCCACCACATAACAATCTCCCACTTGGAGACCCTTAGAGAATTTTCACTCGTTTCCTCCACTGACCCTTCATTGTCTTCTTCTGTGTCTGTCAAGAAACGTGGTGTGGCTCACCCTGCTTTCTCTTCATGTGCCGAGACCTTTAGAGAATCTTCTTCTGAAGCTGCACATAGCTTCAGTTTCTCCACTGTTACTGCTTTAGTAAGCATATCAGCTGAATTTTTAGAAGTATGGATCTTCTCCAATCTAAACTGCCATTCTTCTAACAGTGTCCGGATGAAATAGTAACGGAGTTGAATGTGCTTTGTCTTGGCATGAAAGATGACATTCTTCGCCAGATGAATAATGCTCATACTATCGCTGTAGAGCCTCATATCCTTTTGCTCATTGCCCAATTCTGTCATGAAATTATTCAATCAGATCATCTCCTTGCTTGCCTCTATGATGGCAACATATTCTGCCTCCGTGGTAGATAGTAACACGATGTTTTGTAGCCTGGAGATCCAGCTCACCGCTGCACTTCCGAATGTATACACATAGCCTGTAGTGCTTCTCCTGACATCTCCTGCTAGATTTGAATCTACATAGCCCTATAAAATAATCTCAGATCTTCCAAAGCATAAAGCTTTGTCTGTTGTACCTTTCAGATATCTTAGGATCCACTTGACCGCATCCCAATGGTGCTTTCCTGGGTTTTCCATGAATCTGCTAACCACTTCCACTGCATGGGCAATATCAGGTCTCGTGCAGATCATCGCTTACATCAAGCTCCCAACTGCTGAAGCATAAGAAACCTTCAGCATATGTTCCTTCTCTTCTTCAGACTTCGGCATCTGTTCCTTTGATAAGCTGAAGTGACTTGCTAGGGGAGTGCCCACTGGCTTCGCTTCATTCATGCTGAATCTTTTTAGCACCTTTTCACATACTCCTTTTGCGACAGCTTCAGAATTCTTGCACTTTTCTCCCTGTTGATTCTCATTCCAAGAATCTGCTTGGCCGGCCCCATGTCCTTCATGTCAAACTCCCTCGACATAATTTCTTTCAGCATCCTTATCTCCTCCATATCCGATCCTACGATCAACATGTCATCCACATACAGCAATAGGATGATATAGGAGGACTTACACTTTCCGCCTGACATTTCTTGTACCCTGATTTTGACATGAACCTATCAAACCTTTTTGTATATCTTGATATTGTTATTATGCTGTACATGCACGCTATTTTGAGATGCTGCTCCCATGCTTGCCTACACGGGCCTCTTTTGTGCAATGCTCATGTGTATTTTCATGGAGAGGCCACAACATCCTAGATTGCATGTAGCACTATCATGTCCTTGGTCGCATTCAATTGCACAAAGAAGAAAGATTTTGACCTTCAAGGCTTTGGAGCATGTTGTCTAATTTTCCCAAACAATGGTCCGCTTAATTTCTTGTGCACTAAATGGGTTGCAAAGTTTCAATCTTGTAAACAAAAGCGAGCTGTTCCTTCATCTACAAATACTAGATTCTTTCTCTTTATTCAATAGGCAATTCTAAACGCTACAAGGCCTAAAAGAAAAGTTAAACTAAGCAATAGGTAGAATACCCACATTTCGTTGCTTTTCAATTGTTAAAAAAATTATTTGAAGACTTTTGCATTCTGTTGTTCTTCAAGACTTCTAGAACTTGAACTTTTTTTATTGATCTTCAATTTGAAGCATAAGAGTAAATTTTGTTTTATGAAATTTTGAGTGCCAGTATATTGAAACTATTCCCAAAATTTAGACAGTGAGAACATGTCTTCATGTTGCCTAAGTTTTTACTAAATTTTACTAAATATACAAAAATATATGAGGAATTTCCTAAAATGGTCCTCCTAATATTGAAAAATAGTAATTAGTCTTCCAATTATTAAAATGATCAAAATAGTCTCTCAATTTTTTCTTAAAGTTTAAAATATTTTCATTTTAATTTTTTCATCTATTTTAGATGAAAATATTATTTTAAACTAGGGTATTGTGATAGCATTGCATCATACCCATATGCTAAAATGCCATTCATTAATTTAATATTTTAGTCTAAGACACTCATAATTCTTTTGGTTATGCTTCATAATGCTAAATTACTAAGTTAAAAGTGACACTATTATCCCTTAACCAATCTATTATTTAATGCAAGCCCAAAGTCCAAGTCTTTAACATATTTCATGCATGTTGCTTGAGATATTTGCGACGAGTTAACCTATGGTTGTAAATTAGAATTTCTAAATGGCATGAATAAATTCCTATAATTTTTGTATACTCGATTACAAATTGACCTAAGATTTTCAAAATCATGGGATTTGATTGGGTTTACTTTCATTTATCCAATCATATGCCATCCCATATATGCTGAACTATTTTATAATCACGTTCCTTAATTGAGAAACTTTTATACATAGGATGGGTAAGTAAATGTTTGCGCTTGTGCTCATAGGAATTCTTATGTCTCGATTCAAAATAAATGCCGATCTATAAATCGGGGAAAGTCTTGTTAACATATACAAATTAACCTTAAGAAAAATGTATTCTTAAAACTGAACTCAGATGGTGGAGGTCATTGCATTTTTTTGAGCAATCCTCTTCAATGAACAGAAGGGCCACAAGGTGATGCGTCCTCATGCAAGTATCTTAGACTTGTTTAGGCTTCAAATAACCAACATTTCAAGAACTGCTATTATTGAGGCTAATGTTTAATTTGTCTTATTTTCAAAACTGTCATCAATTTTTCCTCTAACTGTAATGAGCTGAATTTTCAAACACAAAATAAAGTGTGTTTTCATTGAATCAATTGTGCTTGTGTTAATTCCAGTACTCTCTTTGAGGTTTTATTTATTAAGGGGGACTAGAGGACTGCTTGTGTCTTTTAGAACTTTGCCTGACAGCATAGGAGCTGAGCTAACTAAATTATTAGAACAATTACAGTTGGTGAAAAAGAATACTATTTACAAAAGACTAAATTATCTGGGAGGGACTCATTAGATTATACCAAGAAAGAAGGGGATTCCATCCCTAGAGAATTAAGATCCACAAAGCTGTGAATGAAAAAGTACTTCAAAGAAAGTTGGAAGAATTCTTTATTGAAGTTACTTGCCAAACAATTTTATTCGCACATTAAGATATATATTGTTCAACATCAAAATACGAGTAACCTTAACTCACTCTCTGAACAATGTTGGATTAAAAAGGGAAAGTGCTGTGTGCATAATATTGTGAATTCTGTATTTTATGATTGTAGGAGCATTGTTGCTGGAAGGTTGCGATTACATCATCTAAGGCTGTGGCCTCAAGATCTGACATCTTGATTATATTCTCGGAGATCCACCATTGTAAGAGGCTGTTAAGTTTGGGTCCCAGTGAAGCACCATTTAGTGATATATTTTTGAAGTCACAGTGGTTCCAAAATACAAAGATTGCCAGATGGTAGGTCCCAACGTGTGTTGACCCTTGAACATATTAAAGATGGTTTGTTTTGCTATACAGCTTATTGGAAGTAGCAATTGATTGTTGAAAAAGTTGACAATCAATAAAGTTATAGAAGTTGACGGAATATTTTCATGTGAAAACTCATGCGAAACACTAACCAAAAGGGTGTGTAGTGATTCAAAATGCCAAATGTGGTTCCACTTTAATAAATATGCTTATTCTTGGATGAAGTTGAAGTAATTGAAAACAATTCTGTGAATGACATATGATTAATGTAGTGTTGAATGTAGATTCAAGCATAAGCTTGGGATAAAGAGGTCTGTGCTATTTGGCCAACTCAATTTGATAGTGCGCTAGCAGTTATCAACTCTCTAGTAAAACAAAGAAGAATTAGCAGTTCTCTAGCTGTGGGATACGATACCCATGTGCTTTGTTAAAAATTCCTCCAGGGTCCTTTGAAAAAAAATCCCAAGAATAAGGTCAATAGTTTTTCAATGAGTAACCCATATTGCTTATCCAAACAGAAGCATTACTGGTGAAGCAATTCAAGGTCACTTGTGAATATACATGGGGCATATAATTGCCTATGATTATTATAAATTGTTAGCAATCTGACTTGCACTAGTTCTGAATAGTATGTCAAGCTATCTTTAAATTAGTTACTACATCTTTGGGTTGGAAACCATATTTGTTGAATGTTTGCCAATGCAATTAAAATAGTGATCATTATGTACCTTGTCTGACTAAACAATCACTAATATATTACAAAGTGTCAAAATTTTCTTATGCATTCAACCAAAAATCCAGAAATGCACGTGTCATAAACCTATGGTGAATATTGATGACTGATTCTATATCTGTATGATTTTGGAGAACACATTTCAAGAATAATATTTTGTTCTGCAAAATCTGAAATTTTACCTATGCTAATGACTTCAAGCTTATTCAAATGGAGAGGCATAATGGTTGCTGTACATTCACCCTTTCTATTGATAAGAAAGGCAAAATAGACAGGAATGTTCTATATGCTAAAAATTATAAAGCCAAGAAGGTTGGAAAGCTCCTGCCATCTAAGAATGATTAATTAAGAGTTACTTGTTCAAGAAAAAGTGTAGGGTAAAAAATTTTCAGTGCATACTAAAGAATATGTAGTTTACAAAATTTTGTCAACTCGAACAAATTGAGGCAATCTAAATTACCCTTGTATCATCAAGTTATTAGCTACCCAGTTAAAGAATGTTTTCTCTTGAAGATTGGGTCTAGAAAAGTTATCAAAATGTGATCTTAATTTAAGAAGTGTTTTGATACATATGAACAAAGTCATGTTATTCTAATAATCCTATTATCCTATGAGAAGAATGATTGTAAAAACTAATTAAATTATTAAGGTTTTCAGACAAAAATAGCTTATTAAAAATGCTTTCTTATGAATAAAATAAAACTAAAAATTGTTTCTTGAGTTGGAGTTAATTTTAGAGTTTTTCCTCCAAAAAGGTGTTCCTTGAACATTACTTTCCCGTAAGTGCCAATTCTTATGTAATCTAAAAATTAAAAATGGAATCATGATGGTCTCTTCATCAAAATCTTAGTTCGAAAAATATAAGTCTATAATGCTCAAATCCTCTAGTTCAGTTGATGGATATTGTTAGATCATTAGGAGGGCTTCCAAGTTATAAACATGTATGATTATTTTTTGAATCCTCTTAAAATTGATGAAAAGATGTTTCTAAGTATATGTGCTTGGTCATTAGTCTTTAGTATGCAAGCCCCAAATAGGTTTCTTGAGGCCTTTTTACTTTACAAATCATACAAGTGAAATCAACCCAACTCTTAAGAATTGTGCTGAATGACATCCTACATTTTGATATGGTGGAGTTTGTTTGTTCTATTGAATGACAAAGTTTATCCAAAATTGATCTCTTGCATGTCTTATGTTTAATAATAGTTCAAATGGTTTGATACATCGAAACTAAAAGCCAATTCAAGGTTTCATTATAAATAGTTCTTCTGAGGAAAAGTGCTTAGCTCTTATTTTGTTTCCTCTTAACGTTATTTCATTAGGTTAAATTCTAAATATTCTTTGTTGCAACTTAAGTTTTATCCAAACAACTTACTATTATTTAACATAATTTATTGTTTTATCAATTAATCCAAATATATTATTTGATATTTTAATTAATTATTGTAATAGTTAAACTAATTAAAATGGTACAATTATAGTATTAAGAATTATTTCCATTGACTAGAATTAACTATATTTATTAAATAAAATAGTATGTATTGTCAAATAATCAATATTCATTAATAAGTTACATTCTTACACTTTATTATATTAGCTATGATAACTATATTAAACTATATATTTGTATTTGTTATAATTAAATATGCTAATTTTTAAATTATAATTGATGTATTTTATTTATATTAAGTTTAATTGCATATAACAACAAAAATACTAAGCCTTAATCCTAGTATGTGGGGTTGGTTACATGGATTTTTTGTTTCCATTATGTTCAAATAAATTGAAGGCTCATCTTAAGTTCCAATTTGAGAAGACCCTTTCTATTAGATTATTTTTTTATCTTTTTAGGTCTATCTCTTCCTCTTATTGGCATTATTCATATACTCAACTTTTCTTACAGGGGCATTAGACAATCGATGCTTATATGCCTTAATCACTTAAAAAGATGACATTCACTATTCTTGTTCAGTATTGGAGCCATTCTAACATTGCTACAATGGAAATATAGTTATTTCCATTGACTAGAATTAACTATATTTATTAAATAAAATAGTATGTTTTGTCAAATAATCAATATTCATTAATAAGTTACATTCTTATACTTTATATATTAGCTATGATAACTATATTTAACTATATGTTTGCATTTGTTATAATTAAATATGCTAATTTTTAAATTATAATTGATGTATTTTATTTATATTAAGTTTAATTGCATATAACAACTAAAATACCAAGCCTTAATCCTAGTATGTGGGTTTGGTTACATGGATTTTTTGTTTCCACTATGTTCAAATAAATTGAAGCCTCATCTTAAGTTCCAATTTGAGAAGATACTTTCTATTAGATTATTTTTATATCTTTGTAGGTCTATCTCTTCCTCTTATGGGCATTATTCTTATACTTAACTTTTCTTACAGGGGCATTAGACAATCGATGCTTATATGCCTTAATCACTTAAAAAGATGACATTCACTATTCTTGTCCAGTATTGGAGCCATTCTAACATTGCTACAAGTGAACTCATTTCTTGCTCTATTCTTTTGAGTATAGTCACTCATTTACTTTAGCATCCTTATTTTTGTAATATTTAGTCTTATGTACAATTTAGAAATGTGCAACATTTAGAAAATATGTAATGAGAATTAAAACAAGAGAATGTGTAAATTTAAAAAATAATAATAAATGATCTAGTCACTTCAAAATTAATTTCGATGTCCAAAATAAGATGAACACATGCACGTTTGCAGTGTTAAATATGTAACAATAGATGCTTAAAATCACATGTTTACCATTTAATAGACGCATCCTTTTGGTAGTGAAAATAGTGCATCTTATTTTTCCTCATTGGGGTGGCTTTGGAACCTCTAAGAATAGTTGTACAATATTCTTTGACAAAGTAACTACCAATGCACACAAAAGTGCAAAATAGAACACTACCATCTAGCTTGCACTAAACAAAATACACTATTTCTCTTTAAAATAAAAAAAATTATTTCTTGAATAAAGAAGTATCAATGGATACGTACTCGATTCTTTGAGTCTTCTATTTTAGTAAAATAGATTCAAATTTTGTTTCTAATGAGGTTTATTTAATAAACACACTATTTTGTTCAAGTCTCAAAATTTGAATTAATTGAGATGAAGCTTAATAAATATGTGAAATTATTTATTCCAATATTATGTGTGGATAGTTTACTAATTATGAATTTAAGAATATTTCATAAATGAATGTATAAATATTTAAATAGTTATTTTACTTTTTTAGAATATTATACTAATATTTATGTATTAATATTATTTTTATTCATTTTGTTAACACCTTATATATTATTTTTCTATTTTTAAAGTATAACACCCAAGTCTTTCAATATCACTTGAATCATTAAATATCCAATTTGTAAGGTTTAATAATCTTTTTATTTATCTTTTTCTAAAGTTATTGCTCGTCATATTATTAAAAACCCTTGTGCTTGATGAAATGATCGTGTTTTATTTAATGATACTAATATTTTGACAGACTTATTTATAAATATTTAAGTTTTGGGCACAGTTAAGTAATATATAAAGATTTGGGTATTATTTATGTAAATTTAATTATTTTGAGACTAAATTTATAAATTATTGGTGCTAAGTGCCTAAATTATTTTTGGATCTTATATTTTTGTTAATACTTTTTTATAGCTTTTATTATATATATTTTATGATTGGTAATATATATATATATAGATATAGATATATATAGATATAGATATATTTTATCACATATAGTAATGTAAATATTTAGGAAAGAGGAAACCCTCCCGCTGCGTAAACCCTTCCGCTGCGTCACCGCGATGGCGATTTAGGGGCTATAGGTAGGCGGCGTCGCTGCCTTTCTCCCTGATCGCCGACAATATACGCCGATTCTTTGTCGGTGTTAGACTCCTGGGCATTTGCGGCTTGGCTCTGGTCTGCTTTGTCGTCACTCGGTCTTTTTGGTCGCCCGACCCCGATCCTCCATTGCTGGTATGCTGCTTTGAAAGTTTGTTTGCTGTAGGGAGGTATTGCGCAATTGTTGAGGGTGATGGGGGCATTTCTCTCCCCAATATCCATTGTGCCCCTCGGCCCCCAAGAGCTCCTTAACCTTTTTTTGGCTGCCTTTACGAAGTCTCCGTTATCAGAAGCTTTAGTCAGTATCAAGCCTTTTTTGTTTGCAGAGGCAAACTTGCTCTGGCTTACATTAAAGATGATTATCATCTCCTAGCCAAATTATTTGAGTATCCTTTTGTGAAATTTGCATATGGAAAACCTCCAATACATATAGCTTGCAAAAATTTCAGCGATTTGGGTCTTTCTAGCACCTCATCAATCAGATTAATCTATCACTGCCATATCCTTGTTAATTTGTCTTTTGAGGCAGATTATACTCTCCTCTTCTCTTGTGGTTCCTCCTTGTAGACAAATTCCATTTTAAATTTTGAAGTGGTCTTTGAATTTTGATTATATATCTGAACGACCAATTGTTTCTATTTGGTTTAAGTTCTCGCTGCTAAAGGCTCATTTCATTTCCCACTCTAACCTCTTCTCATTGGGGTCTTAATTCGGTAAGCCTCTCAAGGTGGATACAACCACAACTAATCTCTTGTGGCTATCAGTGGCAAGAATTTTAGTGAAACTTGACATAACTGAAAAATTTGAGCATGAAATTTAGATTGATGAAGAAAATGATAATTATTTTCAAGATGTATTTATTTGAAAATTTGTCAAAATTTTGTGAACATTATGGTATTTTGGGACATGATATTGCTTCATCTAAGGAACCTGAAGTGGCCCCACGTCAAGGGCGTATTGTCGGACATGTTTATGTGCCGAAAAATACCGTGGTGGGTGAGAGCTACGATCATTTCACCAATTGGTCAGGAAGTGGATCATCCTTCTGTTCTCCAATCGGTTGTATCGGCTGCAGCTGTGATTGACGATGAATTTGCGTCCAACCTTGAAGGTTGCAATATTTTGATGTTGGTATTACACCGGTTGTGGTGGAAGATTCGGTTGATGCTGCCTTAGTTGTGGGCAACATCATTGCCGAGCAAATTTTGAATGCGACTGCCAATATTGACAAGGAGGTTATCATAAAAGGAAGCAACGTTGGATCATTATTGAACTACCTTTTATCTATTGCCATTGATAGTTTCTTCCATGGTCAGATGAAATTTAACGATGCATCCATCCAAAGTTTGATTGGAACTTTCAATACAACCTTAGAAGAAAGTGGGGATTTTCCTAAAATCAATGCTATCAGGCAGCTTCTTATAGTGAAAATTCATCTTGAGCCTTCCGCAGAGGTACAAATTCTCTATGCGGAATGACTTTGTCATCTAGGTGGTGGGTCTCTTGCATCTCTCCAATGATCTCATTTGAGTGGAACTGGCAAATAACATTGTCAGTCATCCACTCCTATTTTGCCTGAATTTTGATGAGGAGCCACTGTACGAAGAAAATGAAAATGCATTTGAAGATCTGGAGGAGGCTTACTTTAACAAACTTCAAACAAAGAAGGGCTCTAATTCCTCAAAATTTTTTTTTCAGTACTATCAAAGGAAAAAAGGAACAGGCCTTGAAGCATGAGTAGAGGATCTCGTTTGCTCTTTTGCTTGTATTGTTGTTCTAAATTTGATTCTTCTTTTGTGAGAATCTATGGGATGATTGATAATCATTTTATATGTATCTTGTTTTTTATTTTTTATTTTATCTTAATTTTCTTTTTCTTTTTTTGAGTTTACTAGCTAAAATTGTTCTGTTTTCAAAGTATCATTAATATAACTTAACAATTTCCCAAAAAAAATTTTAGGAAAGCGGAAGATAGCGGTAAACAGATGGGAGCAGGCGGGCAAAGGGGAATTCAAGATTTTGGATGGTCGTCAAAGTCGATAAGCCAACAGCGGTGGGCCTCGCCATTGTTTGGTCGGTTGGCCTGTTTGATCGAATTATTAGGCCATTTAGCCAATTGGTTGGTAGCTATTTTCTTTGGGAGATTCATCAGCTGGCCCGCAGAGTGATTTAGAGTAGGAAAACTTACCTTCGTTGCCTTGGTATTGCCGGTGGTGGAGGTTGAGCAAGGTCATTGTAGTGAGATATGGGAAAATTGGGTACTATTCTCGGTGGTGGTAATGAACTCTTGGCTCCTATTTATAAAGGGAGTTTGGTTATGGACGAGAAAATTGGAGGTCTAATAAAAATTTTTAGAATAATCATGCTATTTTAATGCATATCTCTAGGTGTTTTAGATGTTGTAAATTGTTAATTTACTGCATTTTGCTGAAATTTTACGATGCAAATCTTATTATTTAATTAAATTTTTATTTTTTAATTTACCTAACTTAGGTCTAATAAAATATTTATCCTCCTATTTATCATAATATCTATCGACTCAAAAACTTGCTAGTGATTGTCAATATTCTAAGTATGTACTCTTAATTTTTTGTTATGGACTAGCTTCTTTAACTGTATTCATCTATTATATATGAATCCTTGTTTATTTGACACTACACTTAGGCATCAATGTAGTAGTTTTTACAAACTTATCACTACATCTAGGGGATGCATTAGCTTTAGAACATTTCTTAAAGGATTAATGGCATACAAGTTCTTAACAAAGCTTTATGATGTATGTTGACTGCCTAATGCAATCTTCCTTTCTAATCCATGATATGGGATTCGACAATGGAGTTCACAACGATTTTCTTATCAATTAATCAAAAATTTCGTATATTCATTTCACCGGAAAAAAACTCAACATTTTCATTTACCCTTGCATGCTTTTGGATGTTTGTTCTACACAATACTTAAAATAGTCTTCTAAATATTATCTTAGGAATTTGAATGTGTTTTTCTTGGATGTTTACATACTCGGAAGTGGTATGTGTATTACCATCTGTTTACTAAATTTTTTGTAAATGTTGACGTCTCATTTCTCGGATTATTTTTTTTGGTCTAGCTCTACAACTATTTTTGTTGCTTCTCTTGATTTTTCCACACATCTTTCATATCTTTTTTTTTTTCCATCTCCATTTCTTTTAACTACTTCTCTTATTTCATTGTTTCAAAATTGTATCACTTTTCTTTATCCTTCACTCACACCACATTTTTGCATACTCTGAAAACTTAATTTTATTTGCTTATACAATGAATTCCAACTTTTGTGTTAGAGCTTTCTTTGGATCCGCCATGCGATTCATCCAACCTAATATTGCCCACTTCTAAGAAAGGCACTAAATCTTGTTTGACCCACAACAAAGAAAAAATAGTAAATGCTATTAACATTTCAACTTTTTTGGGATAAGCTATAGGTAATTATGAATTGTGTGTAGTTATGGTAGATAAAATGATTGCTTTGTAGTAGAATCACTATTGTATTTAATTTCACTAACAAAGAAAAATGGGTTTTTGGTGGTTATTTAATTTTAACCATTGCCAAAAATTTTAATATTTCTTAAAAGTAAGATTCATTGATAAAGGTATTTTCAAATACTTTGGCTAAAATTTTTTTTATGCTCTCACAACCTTAATGGCCTCTTGTTCAAATTGATATTAATAATGCCTTTCTTAATGCATTTCTTAATTGTCTGAATTTATTGCTTTTGGGGGAATAGCTTAATATGTAAATTTGGTTGCTCTTTGTATGACATGAAATAATCTTTTTATGCTTGATTTGGGTATTCTGCACCACTTAGTTTTTTATGATGTTTTTTCATGGAGCATGAACACTTGTATAGTGGTATATGTTTATGGCATTAGTATTTATTGAATATTGATTTAATGTATGCTAAATTGAAGGTATTTTGAATGATCATTTTGCATTTGAAGATATAGGACCATTAAAGTATTTCATGGCTTTGAAGTTGAATGATTCAAATATAATTGTTTTCTTTCACAAAGAAAATATGATTTAAACCATTCTTATAGATTTTAGTTTATTGGGTATCAAATCTGCATCTATTTTAATGCACTTGATTTTTTGATCACCGGATAGAGGAAAGCTTACAAATCAATGGGAGTTTCTTGCTGCAACAACAAACCATATCTTATTCTCTTTATTTGATGGTAGCTATACGAAACATTTGTCTACATTGTGCCTTATCAAATGTTGCTATCATTAATCTCCAAGTCATTTTAATAATTTTTTTAAACACATTGTTTTCCCTTTTCTCTTCTAAGATGGACAAATTTTCGTAGCTCAACTTTTTTTTATAGGGGCATTTAATGATCTATATTTAATATGCTCTAATATTCTAAGACAACTCTTCTCAGAGCTTTTTCTCAACTTGAGCTACTCTAACCTTGCTATCGCTGTACTCATTCCTCGGCACTCTCATTCATGTATGGCTACTTGTCCACCTTGTCTTCATCTTTGCAACTCTAGTTTTAATGATATGTTTCAACTTTGTAAGCCAATATTCTTCCTCATATGGTGTTGCTAGTCTAATAGCTAATTTGTTAATTCTTTGAGTGGGAATTTTCAATCGCAAAACACTCTAGAAATACTCCTCTTTTTCCAACTTATTTAAATCTTGTTGTCACATCACCCCATATTTCACCCTCTATTTTGTATAGTTAAACTTAAATACTTATTACACTTCTTGGTATTATAATTTTCAAATGCTTATACTTAATTTTATAACTATTATTATGATTAAACATGTTCAATGGTATTCATTTTATAAATACTAAAACAAGAACCTTTAGAGTTTTAATATAGTTCTCCATAACTTGAGTTTTGCTTTAACTACATCTTATTATATCAAATAAGAATAATATCTCTTACAAATAATAGACACCAAAGAACCTCTACTTGGATGCACTTAGTAAGGGTATCCATATTTAATACAAAAAGCAATTGGATTGTTGTTTGCTAACATAGTTCAATTGAAATAGAAAAGTCATTCATCAGTTTATCTTGTGTTCATATAACATCATTACTCAGTTATGATGGGTAAGGAATTAGCAATACAAGTCCCATTTTATTCAATACTCTGAAGATGCTATCTTTAGGCACTTTGTCATTCACTTTTTGTAATGCAGTAACCAATAATGTAGAAATTTTCTCTCTACATCAAATATATTGATAAATGCATAACCTTTTTAGTCCATCTACCAGGCATAAAATCAAATTAAATTTGTGAAACCCTAATGTATTGTAGTAATTTTTGGTCTGTTTCTTCCAAGTATGACTCATTAACTTAATCTCTTATAATTTGAACAGTTATGCGTATTACTTTTGTTTTGGTGAATATCATCCTCAATGCCCCACCAATTGTTTGTTATAATCTTAGATTTTGAATTTGTATTAAATAACTTGTTGAGCAAAGAAACACCATCCTCACCAAAATTTTCTAGACATCAATTGGGGTGTTATTTTTTTTTCTACAATCATTTTCTTGGATACATTCTAAATCTTAATTTCACTTGCTGAAAAAATGGATATATCATTATTATTCTTAGAGTCTCTAACCTTATGTTGATAGCATTTTTGTAACATTTATTGAAAGCTCATGAAACATAATCCATTTAATTTTTTTAATATTAATACTTTGGAAAATACTTTTCTTATTAGCATCCTTAATTTATTTTGCTTAGTTAAATATTTAGCTTCTCTTAATCTCTTAATTGGGCAAGTTTATCTTTCATCTTCAACTATATCAAATTTCTCATGTAAGTTTTCAATTAGCAACTTTTTTTAGATATGATAAGCTCATTTGAATCTTTTCATTTTGCATCTTTCTTTCAAATTAAATCATTTTTATAATAAACCTTCTCTTTAATTATTGTCATTTTTAATAACTTGATTTACCTTCAAGTATCTTTACTGTTTGGAAATGTCCCTTTATATTCTCCAGAATAGCATTAGCCAACTTACATATGTAGCTGGCATATTAGCTACATAAGACATAATTTCCTAACAATGTCCCATAATTAATATTCTAAATTTCTTCTTGTAGTGTTATATCTAGAGTTGATTGGGTCTTTTGTTCTTATGATCTTGTTGAAAATAGGGATATATTGCTGCTGTTTGTGGAGTTGAAGAGCATAGTTCTTTTTGAAGATCTTATTGAAAATAAATTTCTTCACTACATAGGAGAGAGTATAGGTCATCAAGGCTTATGGGGGTGACTGTAGTTCTAATGGCAGTTTTAAAGGTTTGATATGCGGTTGGGAGACCATCGAGGGTGTAGAGAATGATGTCTTCGTTGTCTAGTTTGGAGCCATATTCCGTTATTTGATCTATTATGAATTTGATTTCTGAAAAGTACTATCCCATTGGATGATTTTTGAGAGAGACGTTGTGGAGTTCATTCTTTAGTTGGATGACTTTTGATCTATTTGATGGTTGAAGATGTTTCTCTAAGGTGAGCCATGCTTCATTGTAGGAATTGGCTTCCAAGATGTAAGGGAAAATGAAGGGAGATATGATGGAATAGAGGGCTACAAGAAGGTTGTTGTCGGCTGAAATCCATGTTGGGTAGTGTTCTGTGTGATAATTATAGAGGGCTATGATGGAATAATATTTATCTTCGTGGTTGTAGTGGTTGTTTGCTTTGAATAACTTAGTTATTTGTGATCTCCATATGTGATAATTATCGGTTGTCAATGGGTTGTGGATCAGATTATTTATGTGAACATCAAGAATTTTAACTTTTTTGCGTTGAGGGGATTGGTGGAGTTGCTTTGACTGGTTCTTGACTTGTCGTTGGTATTGGATTCCATGTTGGATGCCATGATAACTGGATGGGTAGCCGGAGTGAGTTTCTTGAATTTCTTGATGTTCTTGATGGGGGTTTAGAGATTCTTGGAGGGAAGATAATTGGCTGATAGAGGTTCAACGATGTGGTGGGTTCTTGATTAGGAAGAGGGGAGGAAGGGGCAGATATTCCTTGCGGGAGATGTTGATACACAGGGTTTGCTAAAGATGTTGGGATGGAGATTTGGGTAGAGATGTTGATGTAGAAGGCATCAGAAGGGGAGGTTAGTGTAATAGCCCAAACACTAAAGCACCAAGATATTGTTCGCTTTGGCTTGAAAAATTTCACGATTTTGCCCTTAGAAGATAACTTCCCAGCAGGTCACCCATCCTGGGGGTGCTCCCACCTGAGCACGCTTAACTTTGGAGTTCTTATCAGGAACTCTATTATTATCTGAAAATGCGCCTCGATGTTTAAGAGTTTCACTTATTATTACTTAATTGGGTCTTTACAATCTCCCCAACTTAGGTAACTGACGTCCTCGTCAGTATTCACACACAAATTCATCAACCATCTATTGGGTAGATAGGACTAGAGGTGACCACTACAGGCTTAAGAGGCACCCACACTCATGTAGCACCTTAACCATCATGGTTCAAGAGGCTACTCATATGAAGGGGTATTTTACCCTGTATGACACTTAGCTTCTATCTGACACCCTATGACCTGCTCTGATACCATTTGTAACAGCCTAAAAAAGTACTAAGGTTTTGTCCGCTTTGCCTGAAAGGCCTCACGGTTTGCCCTCAGAAGATAACTTTCCAGCAGGTCACCCATCCTGGGAGTGCTCCAACGTGAGCATGCTTAACTTTGGAGTTCTTATCAGGAACTCCACAGTTATCTGAAAAGGCATTTCGATGTTTAAGAATTTCACTTATTACTATTTAAGTATGCCTTTATAGTTAGTCTTCCCGGAGAGGAGCGTTAGCCGCTTTGATACCATGAGAGAAGGAAAAGGTGCTGAGAAAGAGGAGAAAAACTATTGCTGTGAGAAAATAAAAATATTAATTAATACTCATTACAAGTACAATGGGCCTCTATATATAGATATTTACATAATGGTGTAACCTGTTAGTGTATTACCGATTTATATAGTGGGTAACCGGTTTGTATAATCAGTTACTGTTATTAAATTGTGCATGATATATACTTACACATTAATTTGTATGGAGTTTGCAATATTATATTGTATGTTCTTGTTTAATATTATATTATTTTCTAAAATAATTTTTTTTTTCATTTAATCCATATATGTTACTTAACCATTGCTATGTATTAATTAACCTGTCCTCGATAGCGCCAAAGAATGATTTGTGATCGATAGAGATAATTCTTTTCGTGTCTGCTCTTTGTTATTAAAATGTTCTCTTTTCATATGTTACAAAATTTTAAACAGTTGAACCATCATATTGCTTTCTGGGTAAGATTATTGAAAATAATTTTACTTGGTTATAATTATCTGAAAATCTTGCAAAGTAATTTTTTTTTATTGCACATGGCATTCTGTTGAAGGAATATAAAGTAGTAGATTTTTGCCATCTACTAGTTTTTTTAAATATTTGGACATATGAAAGATTCTGAAATATCAATTGACTTTGTAGGGAATGGGGAGGACGCTTTATGAGGCTTTATCAACAATACACAAGTTGGGATAATCCTAAAGTTATGGAGCGACCTCTAATCATCGGATATATTTCTCCTGATTATTTTACTCATTCTGTGTCATATTTCGTTGAAGCTCCTCTTTCATTCCATGACTATACTGAATACCAGGTGGTTGTGTACTCAGCAGTTGTGAAGGTGCCCCTTTCCCCATTTTTCATGCTTGCTATTTGACACGAATGAATGTGCTTTACATACCTCCTCTATTCAAAATGGCATGATATTGGCTAGCTTTAATTTGGCAGGGGCCAAAAATTGAAATTTAATTATAAAATAGAAATTTCAACGTGGATCTCTAACATGACAATACTGGATACTTGTGGTCAAGTCAATCAGACTTAAAATCTTAATTTACTGAATGCCCTACTTTTGAAAAATGATATGATACATCAATAAATTTTCTTAAATGCATGAGTGATAGATCAAGCCACTAGTTTTTAACTTCTATTGACAAATTCTGAGGATATAATTACCAGAAATTGACTTTGAATCGCTTCAATTTTTTGTATATCAAGTTTCATATGGTTTGGGAGAAGAACACTCTTAACTTGTTTTATAATTCTGTAAAAGATCAAGAGCCAAATATGAATATGTATTTGCTAGTGTTCTGTCACTAAAATTCATCATAACATTTATTTCAAATGCTTGTTGCTAACTATTCTCTAGAAACTGAATTGACATAATGAGAAATTGTTTTTACTAGTTAAGATCTTTCTTTGATTTCATTCTACAGATACGCATGTCATGCTTAACTTTCATGCAGTATTTGTAATCTCTTCACTTGTATTTTGTAGTTGAGAGATAATCTTTCGTGTGATTTGTATTTTAGGATGAGATTGTCGTTTGAATACTCGCTTTATGTTTTCCAGCACATGTTTTCCAGCACTCCAACCCATGCTTGGAAAAATGGATACGCTCTGGAGCTTTAGTGGAAATAATTGCCACTTTTTTTTTCATTAGTTACTTGAAAAGTGATGGTTGTTTTTGATAACAGCTGTTGGCTAAGGAGTGGTGGATGGCACATGAACTATTCTTGGGAATTAGTTACAAATTGTTAGTAAATGGAGATCATCGACAATGATGGAAGGGCTTACAACTAGCCATTAAAAGAAATTCTTGCTAAAAGGAATAGAGAACTAACACGATCTCATGTTAAACATTTGTTGTTAATTCTTATACACAATCGAGGTGCATTAGGTGCTGAAATTTTCAAAGGAAAATGTGTGTATTTAAATTTTGATGAAAATTTTAAAGATTCCCAAGAATCTTTGGAATTTTTATACATTTACAGCCACACAGAAATTTCAAAGATTATCACATAGTGCACAAAATATTTGCAAAAAGTAAAATAATGATGCAAAAATGGATTAAGCAAACACACAAGTTTCTTAAACGGTTTCATCCTTTACCTATATACCATTAGTTATGGGCAATTTTCACTCTAGGATTTCCCAACTCGGTTTGCTAATCTCATGAATAAGATTTTAACTGATAGTTCGGTCCAGTCTAGTTTGTCACATATGCCATACCCATGGACATAAGGTTTTCCTTGCAACAGTCTTGAGTTCCTCCCAAATACAAGAACACCTAGAATCACACCCTGACCCAATAATCTCCTTGGATCGTGCCACAGATCCAAACAAAAATATCATTCCTTTGATCAAGAAATAAAAGATTAAAAATAAAAGCAACAAAAGATGGATCTTCGGCAGTCCTTAGATATTTTCTCTAAATCTTTAAATAATCTTTCAAGCCTTTTAGATCAAGCCTTGAACTTTTCTTGTTCTTTCCTTATGAAAATGTAGCTTTTTTCTCTCATGGATTGCATGTCAATATTGACTTAAAATGTGAATATTTGAAGTGATTTGAAATTTGAAATGAAGTGGCTTTTTTATAATTTTGAATCTTTCATTATTATGATTGTATGAATTTCGTAATTGCACGCCTAGTTATAATGACTGGCTAATTGAATCAAAATAAATTTTTATAAAGATCAGGATATATTTTTGTAATTATAAAAAATTCCAAGGCTTAGTTCTTATTACAAAGTTCTTATGAAAACTTCTTACTTTATTTGTATTACAAAATATAAATTTCAGATGTAATTAACTTTCAGAGACTTCCTACATATTACGGAGTTAATTTTCATATTTTTTAATATCATGTTTGAATGATTGGTGTTAGAAGTATTTATATTTGTAATTGTAATCTTCATTATTTAATAATTACGAGTTGACCTTAATATTTAAATAACATAGTAATTTCATAATACTTGCGATAGAAGTCATATTACATTTGTAGTTCTGAATCTAGTATAACTTACAAATAATGTTTTATTTTAATTTTAATTTCAATTAGAAATTATTAAAAATTTCAAATGGATTTAGTTATTAAAGTATTATTTAGAAATTTTTTAAGAAATAATCTATTGTCTTATGTTTTTGATGTAATAATATATGAAAGAATTATTAGGTTCAACTCTTAATTCTAATAATTCTGTCTTTAAATATCTTATTTCCACTTGTTCATGTCTTCTATCAAGTTTTATTAAGATTATTTATTTACTTAGGGAACATGGGGAGGGGCTTCTATTTGAGAGGGGCTTCTATTTGATTATGAACAATGTAAATAAAGGATTCATATAGCTGGCCAACTTGCTTAGCGGGGTTAAGGTTGTTATTGTTGTTGTATGATAATTACTTATGAATACTATGTCAAGTTGTCTTAAACTTAGTTAAAACATCTTGGAGTTGAAAACCAAACTTGTTAAGAGGTTTGCCAGGGCAACCAAAATGATGATCATTATAGACCTTGTTTGGATAAAACAAGTTACAATATATTATTGTGTCAAAATCTTAACATGCATTGCAATCAACAAAATGAACTTAAAATTTTCTTCTTACAACCTTTTGATAAATGTATAACCTTTATAGTTCATCTACCAAGCATTAAACTATTTTATTCTTATAAAACCTAATATCTTGTAGTAATGTATTTTTCTTTTAAAATTTCATAGCATGATTCATTAACTTAATTCGCTTACAAATAGGTGTTGCAATGTCTCACCCCTCATTATGTATATTTTTTATTTTTGAAATTGTATTAAATAGCTTGGTGAGTGAAGAACCACTTTAGTCATCCGAACACTTCCATTCATCAAATGATGTTAATATGTTCTTCACTCATCATTTTCTTTAAAGCATTTAAAGATTTAGTTACACATTTCAAATGAATAGAATAATCAATATTATATTTAGAGTCACTCAATTCATGTTGATTGCATCATTGTAACATTTATCAAATGTTGATGAAAATAATTCATTGTTTAATTTTAGTATTAGTATTTTGAAAGGCATTTGTTGTTAGCATACTAGTGTATTCTACTTTGTTAAATATTTGATTTTCTTATCTCTTAATTTGATAAATTTTTATCTCTGCTCTAGATATATGTAAATTCTTGTATAAACTCTCAAAAACCAAATTCTTAGTACCTTAGTTCTTCTTAGACACGCTAAGCTAATTTGAATTTTATTTCAACTATCATTATCCATACATCATTCTTTATTCTTAAAGAATTTTCCCTTCGATTTTGCCATAATATCATTAGCCAACTTATATATATAGCTTCCAATCATTTGCCACATAAATTTTTTCCTTCAGTTTCACATTATCCAAATTTTATATGCTTCTAAAAGTTTTTGTATTTTCATTCTTATGATTTTATTATTTGGTCTTTGCACATAACTTGTATTTATATAAGTAAGAGTAGTTTTAGTGTAGAATAAATATTAATTTGCTTCTAGCTGACCCTAAAAAAATTGTCTAGCGGATCAATTGATTTATTTGAAATTTTAGATATTTGTAAAATCTTCAATAGAAACTAAAAGATTTGCTTTTGTAAAATTTATTTTGTGATACTATGATGAGGCATGCTTAACATATGATTGATTAGAAAGAAAATTAGTGTATTCCAATTATAATAGCATTTTGGTAGCACATGAAAATTGAACTTATTATAAAATTGTAATTGTTTTTTGTTTCAGTTGATTTAACTTATCTTTTAAATATGAAATTAAGACTGTAGGTTAATACAACCTCTTATGAATATAGGAATATACTAACTGATGATTTTTACAAACTTTAATTGAAATATACTCGAGCTTTATGAAAAAAATTGCTTTTTAAAATCTTTCTTACCATGTCATGTTTGAATTTCTATAAGTTTTCTGTATGTGGAGATTTTAGGCATAAAGATTAGCTAAAGAACTATGGAAACAAATTATGATAGCCAGTGTAATTTAGATTTCTGATTAAGCAAATATCAGGATCTCAGACTAGTTCAAAATTATGTTAAATCAAATATATCGTTGGTTAAAGTATATTCTTATGATCATTTAGGTTTGTGAGCAATCTGGATAACGAATACTCTTGAATTAATTTCTGAATATTTAAAATTCAAAAAATGAGAAAGTTAAATATAAGTCCAAATCAGTAATTTTAGTGCCGTTGGATTAAAAATATTAGGAAAAATCTATACAAAAAGTTTCGTTAAATTTAGAGCTCCGAATTGATCATAATTAATTTTTTAAGTTTTATTCTTCAGAAATTAATATAAAATAAAATACAATTTCAAATTGAGAAATTTTAGTGCTTGTGTGTTTGTCTTATCGAAATACACATTTGGATCAAGTTTCATTAATTTGGAGATCAAATGATAGAAAGATGAAAACAATTTATTTTAAATATAATTATTCAAATTTCTAAAACTTTCTCTCTTCCCCTTCTCCCTCCTACGCATGTGGCACTCGTAGCCCGAGGGCAAGCCCTAGATGGTGACGGGTTCCCGTCTTCTGCGACCACGAGGGCAGCGGCGGGCCCCACGTCGACTGGCCAATTGGCCAAGCCCGCCTCCAGTCTCTCCCCTTCCTCTGTATATAGAGCCCTTACTCCTCCCCATTTCCATAGGCAACCGACTTCCCCCTTTAGCCCCACCAACACCAACAATCGCCTCACCTTTTTCCCCAACACTGGCACCGACGAACCCCCCTTCGACCGCTGGTGAGAGAGAATTTATTTTTTCCTTCTTTCTTTTATTTTTATTTTTATTTTTTTATTAATAATAATTATAAATAATAATAAAAATAATAATTTATTAATGATTATAATAAAGTAATTATTATTATTATTTAATAATAATAATAATAAAGTTATTATTATTATTATTATTATCATTATTATCATTACATGATATTAATTATAATAAAAAAAATATTACTATCATTAATATTATTATTATTATTATTGGTAATATTACTATTAATTAATCACATTATTAATACTATTATTACTATTATTATATTATAGTAATTTACTTGGTATCATTTTCTTTCAATTTATTTCTATTTCTATCGATTATTATTATTACTAATATTATTACTATTGCAATTTTCTTTTCTGTCACATTTTTTTTGTCATTTCAATTAAAGTCATTTTCATTTTTATCAATTATTATTATTGTTATTATTACTATTATTATTACAATTTCCTTATATATCATTTTCTTTATTTCATTTCAATTACGTCAAATATTATTAATAATATTATTATCCATATTATTATTATTATTATTACTATTATTACTAGTATTGCAAATTTTTTTTCCTGTTATTTTCTATCATTTCACTTACGTCAATGATTATTATTATTATAAATTTCTTTTTATTGTCATTTTCTTTTATTTATTTAATTAAGTCAATTTCATTTATGTCAATTATTTACTACTATTATTATTATTATTTTCTTATTGCAAATTTTTTTTAATGTCATTTTTTCATTTATTTAGTTAATTTTATCTTATTTATGTCAATATACTATTATTATTACTATTACTATAATTATTATTATTGCATATTTTCCTTATACTATTATTTTCTTTTATTAAAATTTAATTAAGTCAATTTCATTTATGTCGATTATTTCTATTATTATTATTATTGCAAATTTATTTTTAATGTCATTTTCTTTTATTTATTTAATTAATTCAATTTCATTTATGTCAATTATTACTGTTATTATTTTACTATTATCATTATTATTATTATTATTATTATTACGACATCTTCTTTTTACTGTCATTTTCTTTTATTCATTTAATTAAGTCAATTTCATTTGTCAATTATATTATTACTATTATTACTATTACTATTATTATTGTCTAATTATTGTTATTATTATGTTTATTTTTATCTATTATTATTATTGTCTTTTTATTTAACATAATTATTATTTGTATTTTCATTTTCCTTATTAATTATTATTATTGTAAAACAAATTTTAATTACTTTACATGAATCAAAATTGTGTGATCAACACTTTGAAGCACAAAAATCAACACAAAATCAGGTCAGCAAAAATGCTAATCTAGGTATTGCATAGTTGTAGGTCCGTATATTTTTTGTAAATTTACATCAAAATTACTATGTTTTAGCCTACTTTTTTTACTATGGAATTAATACGCATTAATGACTATAAAAATTACAAAACTTTATCATGATAGCTGTTAGCAGGCGTAGGTTGTAGATCCAGAGGAATGACTCACCGAATTCCAAGAGTTTAAGTACAATTATCGACGGGTAATTGATACCTTCCTAGAATAGCTTATGATCTGGGAAATACCAAGGAGGTTGGGGCTTTTAATGCGTAGCATCAATAGAAAGGTACGGTTTTATCCGATTAAAAACTCGTCATATAGAGCTAGTGATATAAGATAAAATATAAAATTTCATTATTGCATTTTTTTAGCAAATTATGCTACACATTTTGATGATAATTATTATTACAAAGTTGAACAAGTTTTCATTTTCATTTGATTTAAGCTTTATTGAATAAGTTATTTATTTTATACCTCATAAGATGCTAGAATGTATTTCTTACTGAACTTCTATGTACTCCTACCTGAATTGGTAAAAGTATTTTTCGGGGATTGAAAATGAGTAAGAGGAGATACTACGTAGGAAGGTCAACAAAGAAGTGAGACGAAGTCCAAAATTAAATTTTGGTTTCTTTTATATAAAATTTTGGGATCCATTTTTAGAATATAAATATCTGTTATCTTGGCTCTGTAAATGATGAATTTCAATTGATATTGTTTAATTGAAAATTTTTGCTTGGTAACTTTCGACCTTGATCTGCGAATGTTACACAGATTCTCTTGTGACATTGTTTTTTGTGCAAATCCTTTAAAATATCTTCACTAGGCTTTACTAATTTGAAACCCCGCATATAAATTTGTAAGTTTTTTTGCAAGCCATGCTATTAAAGGAATATAAAGTGTTAGATTTATGGTTATAGTAGGTGATTAAAGTATTGGACATGTTTGTAACTTTTATATACACTTTTACTTTTTAGGGAATGGGGAGAATGCTTTATGAGGCCTTATTAACAACACAATTGAGATAATTCTAAACTTTTGGAGCGACTTTTAATCATGGACTATGTTTCTTCCGTATATTTTACTATTTCATGTCATATTCCATTGAAGCTTGCCTTCATTCCATGACTACTGAATATAAGGTGGTTGTGTACACAGCAGTTGTGATGGTACCATTTACCATTTCTTTTCATGGATTGCTTTTTGATTCTTAAAGGACTGTTTTACATGCATACTCCATTGAAAATGACTTGACATTGGTTAACATGGACCTTTTCTAGAGCCAAATTTGGAAATTTAAATATAAAAAAATTCAAATATCAGCGTTGTCCTATTATTCGCAATAGTCAAGATACTTGTATTTAAGTAGATCACTCTTATAATCTGCAGTTACTAAGTACTGACTTTGCAAAACTGAAATAATACATCATTCAATTTTTGTATGTATATGAGTGTTAAATCAAATCATCGGTTTTTGACTTCTGATCAAAATGTGAGGCTATGTTCTCTAGAAAGTGACTTCAAATCTCCCTAAAATTTTTTGCTTACCAAGATTCTTTTTTAAAGTCTTCACATCTATTTCTCATTCTTCAATTATCATGGTGAACTCAATTTCTGAACAGCTTAAAACATTCTATTTTAGCTGGATACAAGATGTTGAATATCATGACAATGAATCCTTTAAGGGTTCAAATGTGACACCACCTCCACTTGCCCTGCCTTTAGTGAATTATAAAGTTTTAAAGTTGCTCCTTTCTGGATATTTTATTTTAATTGAGTCGAAGACCAAATATTTTGCAAAAAATAACACTATTGAAATGAATTCAAGGGATATTTTATTTTTTTCATCGTATATATTTTGTGCTGGCTTTGTTTGTGACTTAGGGTTGTTCATAACAAGTGTCACATCTTGGATAATTGTTTATGTATTTTTTCTCATGATGGGAATTTTTTTAAGTATCCTGACTTGCAAGTTTATAAGTTGTGCACATTTGATCTTTACTTTTAAGATTTAAAATTTGATGATAATATTTGAATTTTCAAAAAGTTTATAAGATGTGCACATCTAAGTATTTATGTAATCTACCTAAATCCTTTGAAACATATAGTGGACCCTTGTCTTATCATGATCCATATTTTTTTAGAACGATATTAGAATTCTAGGCTTAAAAACAAACCCATTAAATATCACATAAGCGGTAAGAATATTAAGGGCACTTAAAATATCTCAAAAATTCTATTATCAAGAAACAAACTAAAATAGTTTGAACGATTAAATTCTTAAGTGACTTTAGAAAAATGACTAAATGCTAATTTCAAATGGACTAGATTGTCTGAAAGCCGACTAAAATTATATCCACAATTTGAAAGTTAGTGCTAACCGTTCTAATGAACCAAGCCACCCAACTGGTTGAACATTGAGAGACAATTACTATGAGAATTATTGAAATAATTAATGTCAATGTTATGAAGCTAGTATTGACATTACTATAAATGTCTTGATTATTTCTCCAATTATGATGACTAGATTAGTCTAAAACTTTTTTGTTTCTTTGATTGATTGATAGAAATGGTCTTTTTTTGAAAGCCAAGTGAATATTTTTTTATTGTCATAAATCTTCAAGGAATGCCAAATTAAATTTGCTAAACGTAAGTCAATAGTACAAGCTAAACTGCATTAGATAGGTGTAAAGAAAATTGAGAATGTCTAGGGAAAATATTTTTTTACCTCCTTGGTGTGAAGCTAAATTCACATGTCCTATGTGGACAACCTTTTAGATGAGCTTAATATGTTATAACAAGGGATCATGACACCTACCATGTGTATGAATGTGTTTGATGAGATTGTAGCATGTTCTGAGATTTGAAAATGCTTTCTAGGTTTAAGACCAAACATATGCAAAATATTAAGAGTGAGATAATCTCATATTAGACTAATTCTATTGAACAAACTTAACAATTTTGCTTAAACTTTGAGGTTATTCAAAAAAGCCAAATGTCAATAGAGTTTGTTCTCTCACATGATGAGCCACAACACATTGAACTTCCCGTAATTATTCTACATTTACTCTAATTGAGTTTGGGGATAGTAACACCACAATTAATATTGTAACCCTTGAAAAATGTGTACAATCTTTCTCATGATTTAATAAATAGGGTAAATCATATTATAAGTGTCATTAAGTCATTCAATTTGCTAACAAAGGTTCTGTTGTGTTGTGGAGACTATTTAGTTCATCATGGAAATGCTAATGGTGCTCGGGTGAGCTTTTGGGAGGTTCCGAGGCAATTCGAAACAAGGTGTGAAGTTCTGGAACAGCACAGGCGCGCTGTTGCGGTTTTTCACCGGAGACGGAGGTGCTATCGCGCGCCTCAGTGGTCAGCAGACAGAGAAGCAGGCGCTACAGCGCGCCACAGCGGAATTCGATGCTATAGCGCGCTGCATCGGATTTAGGCGCTACAACGAGTAACAACGGATTTATGCGCTACAGCGCGCCGCAGCGGCAGGAAACCCGAGAGGAGGACTCTACAACGCATCGCAGCGGCAAGCAACCTGAGAGGCGGGCGCTACAACGTGCCACAGTGGCAGGCAACCTGAGACCCAGGCGCGTCGTAGCGCCTGACGGAGTTTTACTCCGGTTCCGGTTTCGCCCTAAGTAAATTGGAGGGCATTTTGAACCATTTGGGGCCCGAAAATGAGCTGAGTACTTAAGAGAACATGTGGAGTTTCTTATGCAATCAAAGAAGATGGCATTTTAGATTGAGAGGCTTTGGCTGCTGTGAGGAGGAGATCCTAAGGTGAAGCTCTAAGGAAGTTGCAGTGCAAGATAGCTCTTGCATGTTGGAGAAGATATTCTTGGTCATGGTTGCTTTCTCTCCTCTTCATCTTAGAGTAAGAGCTTGTGTGTTTTCTGTCAAAGGTCAAACTCTTTGTAACTCCGTGGTTTTTCAAGATTCTTAGTGGTTATTTTATGTGGTGTGACTCCATGGTCTTTTTCATTCTTGGTTTTCACGTAATTCTTTGTGTTGGGATGTTTGTGTGTTTGAGTTTACTTTGCATGCATGTGTTGTGATCTTTCTTTTGCGAATCTGTGATTTTGGACTTGCTTGGTTATCGTCAACGCAACCCCGGTCCTCAATCGAGCACACTAGTCAAACATCTTCCGCTGCGGGGGGTGTTCTCGGTGCCGGAAGGTTTTATTTTAACCAACATGTTTAACTCGAAATTTTCTCTTAAGAGTTGAAGAAGGAAGCTCTGAATCAGATGATGTTCACAGGCTAAAGACAATATAGCGAGGAAGAAATAGAACATGCTCTAATTGTCACATGTCACATGTACTCAAAGTTGAGGATAATTTTAAGTGAACCACATTTTCCCAAATATTCCTTAATCATGTGGATACGATTCCAACTAATCTTTTAAAGTAAGTTTTCGGAATGTGGTTTCAAAGTGTACGTTAGGTAAGGTGATTTTTAAAGCCTACATCACTGTCATTTATGGTAACAAGGCTGATAACCACATTCATGTAATCTAAAGTTGTCTAGTTCAATTGTGATTATACTCAAAAGAATGATGATCTGATGCTTACCAACATGTTGCACACATTATTTTAGGATACTCTTGAGACGGAATGCTAGGGAAGAGCAACACTTTTAATTTTGAATGTAATCTTATAAACCCAAGAACTCAAATGCTGCTTCTCAGAATGTATTTTATGTAGTGAAATTAAGAAACCTTTGTACATTTTACGCAAGCATGCCGCTGTTGAATTTAGAAACCTTTGCACATCTATTTATAAAACATGTAGTTTATTAATATTATATAATTTTTTCTTATGTTTCATGCTTTCAACTCATTTGATTTCATTGTGTTATTTTTATATCTTGCCACTTTTCATTAAAATTGTTAGAATGCTTGAATTATTGAAATCTTATAGGCAGATGCCAAAACATGCAAATTCAAGGAAAGAGTGCTCAAAAAGGGTGGTCTATGGAGAGATATTTATGGCATTGATGAAAAAAAGGTTGCTCACATGGTAAGAGTTGATAAAGTTGACATACTTGTGGAGCTTACTGGCCATACTGCAAACAACAAGTTAGGAACATTAGCATGCAGACCAGCTCCTGTTCAGGTTGCTTTGTTTGCTCTATTAATATATTTGTATATTTCTACAATAAGCTATTTTTTTATTTCTCTTGTTTGGTCATTCATGCTTTCTGGATTTTTATGTCATTTCTATTTTCTTTGTAAATAAAATAATGATCTCTCAATTAATTTCATGCTTTTATATTATAGTTTATTTTAAGCAATTTATTATAGTAGAATAGTTTCTCTTTGATATTTTGAATTTTCAGTGAAGTAATAATAACTTTCTATTTGTTCTTTTAATTTAGCAATCATTTCTTGTTCAACTTATGCTCCTATGTTTTCTAGGTAACTTGGATTGGATATCCGAATACATCAGGTTTACCCTCCGTTGATTACAGAATCTCTGACATGTTTGCGGATCCACCTACTTCTTGTCAAAAGTGAGTTGCATTTGAGGCTTTATTTTTCTATGTTTTACCTTTAGACTACAAGATTCTGACAATGAATTTGATTGGCAGGCAAGTTGAAGAGTTGGCTCGACTACCTAACTGTTTTCTCTGCTATACTCCTTCCCCTGAAGCTGGTCCTGTATCCCCTGCCCCTGCACTCTCAAATGGTTTTATTACTTTTGGGAGCTTTAATAATCTAGCAAAGGTGATACTATCAATTTGGATGACCTCCTGCCTCTATATTGTTGATATGAACTTCACTAACGCTAGTCTTCATAATCGCTCTACAGATAACACCCAAAGTATTAAAAGTTTGGGCAAGGATATTATGTTCTGTCCCAAATTCGAGATTGATTGTAAAGTGTAAGCCATTTTGCTGTGAAAGTATCAGGCATAAGTTTCTCTCTATTCTGGAGCAACTAGGTGTCAAGCCTTTGCGTGTAGATCTCTTACCTTTAATTCTTCTAAATCATGATCACATGCAAGCATACTCACTAATGGATATAAGGTAAAGATGGTCACTTTTCTCTGGTTTTGGAAATGTATTCAATACGTGTATTTATTAGCATGCAAGAAAGTAATAATCTTAGAAAATATAAAACAATCTTTTAATTCTCTTTATTTAATTTTATTAAAGGTGTAATTTTTAAAATTTGACAATTTATTTTTAACACATTAGAGTATGATCTTGGATGGGGTGTTGAAAACTACATTGTATCTACTAAAAAATAATGATTGTCTTTATTTAAAGTCTTTAAGTTTGCTCGCATAAAAAATTCCTCCTATGTATGTAGGTATTTAGCTTCAGCAGGAACCATTATGAAACTTCTTATTTTGAAATCAACAAATAGGTATTTAATTAACTATTTTTATAAATGGTTGTTGATGTGTGTGGCGTTATCCTAGGATCTATTTCAGAGTGAGTTAATACACAATTGAATTAAGCTAATGATTAGTCGACAATCGGAGGCCATCCGGTCTCCTTCCCCGGATCGAGGAATATCTAGTTGAAACAATGGATATAAAGTGAGGATCTAGCTAAAGGAGAAGATATGCTTTTTGTTAAATTCACTTGGTAAGGTTACCCGAGTGATTTGCGAAAGCCTATAAGAGAGGAAAATAAAAATTAATGAGCTTAAAGAACACTTGGATGAAAGAAAAACTCTAGAGGGTTTCTTGGTATGGAAGATTGAAGAACTAAATGCAATTTCATGGAGTCTTGGTTACAAAAACACAGAACTCTAAAGGTGAGGCTTCCAATAAAAGGAATGAATGTACTCTTGAAATATAATCCTAAGCCCTCATGTTTATAATAGGCAACACAAGCTAAAAGGCAAAATAAAAAATAAACATTAACAACAGGGGACTAATTCGGGTCTCAACGGCTTTCTACGCGATCCCAAAGCGCTACTCCTGCGTCTCTATTAATCCATGTGGCAGACTTCCAAAACTTGGTGAGAAGTTCCAGTACGGGGCTTGAATTGGAAAGCTCGGGTTAATTCTTTTGGTTTGATTCTATCTGATTTTTAAAGGCTTGGGTAATGATATGATCGTATAATGTTTGCCTAAGTGATTTAAGCACTTGAGGATGTGACACTTCCAGCTTATTTGAGAGGTCTTGATGCTTCTGTTGAGGAAATTCTTATCGGTTGCATCCTTCTTCTCTTCTTTGGCTTTTGGCTCATCCTTTGGTAACTTCTTGATTGAGCTTTTTTTAGTTAAATGGGATCTGGATGTACTTTGTGTGTCACTTCTTGACTACGTTTGCAAATATATGTGAGTCAGGAATGCTACTTTGACTTGCTGAGTCCTTCAGTAGCCACTGCACAGTATAAGAGTTGTCTTATTAACTTGCTATGGGATGCTATCCCTTCCTTCTAAGAATGCCAATGAAGCCAACTATCTTCTATAGTGCAATTGGGATTTCTTAAAAGTGCTCGGACTCCTTTTGCTATTGGGATCTACTGAGTCTTCCCTTGGTTTCTCATGAAATGACTCGGCTCCTTCGAGTCACTCACCAAGCCTTTGGATGCTTCATCTTCCTTGCCTCATGACTTAAGTTTTTCGCTTGTCTTTGGTTCTTAGGCTCTTTGGAATCGGTCAATGGAACATATGCGCCTTGGGTTACTCAACCGAACTTTTGGACTGATCTTTGGATTAGCTAAACTATTTTTTTATTTTTATGGCATTTCTTTACCGTTAAAAAGTAGACATTTAAAGAGAGGATTACATGTATAATTCTATTAATTCGTCACACATAGTAGACCAAAATAAATCTAACCATCACAAATCACGTCAAATTAATAGTACAATCAATCACTACCAATGCTAAAAAGTCACTCATCACACATCTTACTCATTATTACATACACTAACATCTCTCAAATTTAATAACAAAAAAACTAGTATAACTCACTATAGCTGTTCACATAGCAACTAATTCTAGTCTACGCTTTGCCCTTTGTCATCACTTCAATTTGTTAGCAAAGCAAATGGGCTAACACTCACAAGGAACAATATGCAGTATAATCACAGAAAACCAAACTAGACTAAGTAAAATGAATGACTAAAACTTGTCTGAAGAAAAATAATATTATATTATATTAAAGTATGAAGATGTGATTCCAAAGGAAAACTTGAATTTAAGCTATGCACAGTTAAAATGAAACAAATAGATTGTAGAAAAGGGGCACACACAAAGTGTTTTTCTCAAAAAGTCATTTTATGTGTACTATTAAAACAGGCAAGGGGCAACAATCAATTTTTCAATAAGATACTTGTTACAAATTTAACTAATATACTTCCCCAAACACTAATCATAAAACTTGGCTCCCAATTATAAATAGCTTATTGGCTGGTCTCTTATGCTAGGATATATCTCATATAGCTAGCTTATTTATAGGGTAATTTTATTCGCATATTACAATTTTAAAATCACATTGTATTGCCTTGTTACTATATAATTACAAAATTAATATCCAATTGATTTTGCTCTAATTTTGAATTGAAATTTAGTTTGTGAAAATACCATAGCAATATTAATTGTAAAGTAGAAATCAAACGTAGTGTCCAAAAATTCATATTTTTAAGCTTAAACTTAACAAATGGTTATTTATATTTTTTTGCATGTTTAAATAGCTTAAGGGCATCAAAAAATCCTATGTATAGTAATTGAAGTGGCAAGTAAATGTGATAACATTTTAGAATGAAGAAATTTAGGCTTGAAAATGTCACTTATATGAAGAAAATTCCTTATGAATCAAAACAACAACCTACACACAACTTATCTCAAAATTTATGGAAAAGTTACATACAAATCTTCTTGTACAATGGTGTTGATTAGCACAATTGAATGGTGAATGAATATTCATTATTTTTTTATAGTAATTGGAAAAATTTGAAACAAAATCATTGCACGCCAAGGATCCAAGCTCTAAATCACTAAGAAAAACAATAAAGAATTTGATAGGAATTAAGATTCTTAACTTGAATCTTGAGTCAGAGGAAGAGGGAACAAAAAAAAGTTGATATAGCTGAATACTACTGCTGCATCATGTATCTAAGCCATTATACAAGGGAAAGAATGTTGAGAGATCTCTAGAGAGTTCAAAGGAGCTACTCTCTCAAAACAGGGGGATAATGACCAAATACATCTACACATTTGAAAAATGAAATCAAGTTTATAATTAATAAGGTGAAAGTTGCAATAAAGATGTCTCAAAAATACATTAAATACTGCATATCGTGAATCTAGTGGAAAGTGAAATTAGCACCAAGTTAGTAGCTTGTCACTATATCTCTTTGGTAATATTCACTTTTTACGAGATTTTAGCAAAAGCTCACACAAAGATAATGCCAGGCTTTGCAGCTAGTTGATAGCAAGGGAAACGGACATGTGGTGGCCCCCATATTCAAGTTCTAAGCCATGTCTATAGGCTTGTTTCTGGTTTGGCTTATCTAATTTGACTTTGTAAGGTGAAAACAACCACCATACACCTAACAAAATTTGGATTTGCATACATGCTAGGCAAGGACAACACCAAAAGAGAATGCTCATAATCTTTAAATCATTAATCATATACTATTTGTTGGAATAAGTGTGGATTATACTAAACTAGTAATTCTTTTTTTTCTTTGAATGATGTAATCTTGGACTAAATGTTTCACAATTAGAAATAAATGGAAAGCCAAGAAAAAGAATAACTCATGCAAAAATAGCTTGGCGTAACGCTGATAGATATCACATAGTGCGAGTGAATCGGTGCTTCCACTAAAGTTGTCTCATTAGTATATCCTTGTCGTGCAACCTATGGATGTCTAAAGCATGAATATGCTTGGGATATTCCAAATGTATGATATTAAGTTAAACCGTCACTTCCAACATTAGAAACTTGAGCAACTGGATAAAATTGGAATCTGTACAATTGAGAAATGTTGAACACGTCATGTTCTTATTCTATGTGTAGAGGCAAAGCTAAAGATATGAAGAAGATTTTAGCTCATGCGTTTGCCTCAGTGGGATCCATATATAAGGAGTGTACAAAAAATCTCCCCAATCATCAAGATATACGAAATGGGAAGGAGTGTACAATTGTTGAAAGTCATATGTACAAAAGAAACAATGCTTACGCCCAATGCTATAACTAAGAAAGCAAAATGTCCATATTGCATGCATAAAGTCATCTTTACGACATCAGATTTTTAGATGCGAAGTGTTCAATTTTGGACATACATGAGAGCCTATCAATGAGTAATTAATCGGAGTTTGTAATGATAGTTGTTCTTGATAGTTCTTTTATTCAATTTATGATTTTTAATGACTATATAAGTTGAGCCATCCGTTCCTCTAAACAATACTTGAGAACCTAAAGGTAAAGTACACGGTGAAAGCCTCACTCAATAAACACTTGAAGCTGTTCATTCAACCCCCAACAATTCCTTAGATGCAAAGAAGTAGTATAGGGCTTCAATATTGTTGCAGAACTAGCAGTTGAACTCGTTATACTTTGTAGAGGACAAAAAGCTCATCAGGATTTAAATCATCAAACTTACAAAATATCATTGTATCCATCAATAAATTATTGGGCTTCACAGCACGCAACATTAAGTAATTAAAAATGAATCTGTCCTTTCTTGTTCTCTTGAGATGATCGAAAGTGATTTAGGAAGAAAACACAATGGTTACTGATAAAGCTAACTCACCATCTATTCATAGTGCCACCTTTTTCTCACAGTTATTAAGAGCATAATGGGCACTTATCCATGCCAAATGATTCTTGAAGGACGCATACCCAACATTTCTCTCAAAATATTCTTAGAGAACTCCAACCTACTATGAATAAAATGCTTAATAAAAATATTTTTATGTAAGCAAGTTCATTTGTTTGAGAAAGGGCAGAAACAGAGTGGCAAATCTAAATAATAACAAAGGTTTTAGGCACACAAGATTGGCTAGCATTGAAATCATACAAAATATATAAGGTTGTAAAATAATGGTGTATCTGACATCATGCCAACTATCACAACCTGAACCAGCTAGCTCAAAAATGTGATGACATGATGATTATTTATAGCAAGCATCAACTCATGAAAAACTCCAATACAAAGAAGAGCGATTAAATTCTAAAGATTTTTCATTTCATTTATATATTAAACATTCAAATGCAAATGTAGATGCATACAACCACTTTGTCATCTTTCTTGCTTTTTGCAAAGCATCTACATAAAATGAGCTTATATATGATCAAAAAAACTACTATAGTGTAAAAATATATATCATGAAACTTTTTTGTTCTGATATACAAGCTATTTCTATTTTATTTCTCCTTTTGCCAACCTGTATAAGCATAATTTTTGGGATGCAATAATTTGTGGGAATAATTCATTTCTAATTATTAATAAAATAAACAATGAAATTATATTTATGCTTATCTTATATTAACATCTTGTTTAATGTGCAAAGCATTATTCCTATTATATTAAGAATCCTAAGTTGGCATGCTTTTTAACAGCTAATAAACAAAAAAGTTCTCATGCAACACATTTAAAGTTAAAAAAAAATTAATAGAGCTATTTATGGTACTAAACTTTCTTATAATAATTTTTTTTTCTTTTGGCCAGTTTGAAAAATAAATTAATAATATATATATATATATATATATATATATATGTATGTATGTATATATTTGGGTTAACATTGCTTTAAAGAAAAATTTATTAAAAACATTTATAAATTTTTTCATAATAAAATTAAAATTAATAATGGAATAAAATAATTATTTCTTAAAATTTTTAATAAATTCATGAATAACATCACCATCAAGCTATGTGGGGCATGAATCCTTTGTTTCCAATGTGCATAGTCAAATAATAATTTCTCTTTGCCATATCAGTCTTTTGTTTTCAACATGTGCAAAGTGTATATCTCAATATTCCTAATCAGGGAATCTAATAAGCTACTGATAATTTTTAAGTTTAAGTGAAATTTTATTGCATAGAACCCTAGAAGCACTCCTTCATTTTATTCAACTAGCATGAAACGTCTTAGTGAGACCACCCTTTATTTTATTATTATTTTGTGTATTTGAACCAAGATATTTGAACCTCAATCTTTTTAATAATATGATTTTTAATGGCTAGATTCTATTATTATCATCAATTATGATTAAACTTAAATTCTATAATTTTTTCTTGGTTGTGTTAGTCTAAATCATTTAAATTTTAAAATCTCCAAAACTTGAGATTTTATTTAACCCATCTTTAATTTTATCAATAAGAATAACATCATCAGCACTAAAATGCACCAAAGCAACTCCTCTTGAGTGTGTTTAGTAAGGAAATCTGTAACCAATGTAAAGAGATATGGACTACAAGTACAACCTTGATGTAGTTCAATTGAAACAAACATATTGTTAGACAAACTCCCTGGTGTTTGAACATGTGATTCTTCATTGTAACTCAAATCCCATTTCTTTTCACTACTCTCTAAAGAATTTCATTCGGAGTTTTATCAGCCTTTTGTTAAATTGATAATATTATATAGATATATTTTTATCTCTTTAAAATTTTCTACCACATCTCAATATAAATGTATAGCCTTTATCATTTTGATCGATCTAGCGTAGAAGTAAATTGACTTTGAATATTGATTTTTTTGCTATAATTTGCTATCAATAATTCATTCTCGAAGTTCCAACACATGAGTCATTGAGTTAATTTCATTATAATTTGTGCCTCTTGTACAATATCTTTTTATTATAAATATGGATTATTTTTTCCACAGTTGCTACCCAATCATTTGTGAAGTATGGAAGAAAGTTTCCCTATTGATCAATTTGTTTGTTAAATTCTACATCATTCATTATATTGTATAAAGTAATCCCATTAACCGACATTCAAAAATTTCAAATGAAATGCAAATTGACTATTTTTTAGTGATAATTTTTTATAGGCCCAAACTAACAAAATAAAGGATGCTTTTATTCTATAATTTCAATTAAACGCATTAGGAACAAATGATTCTATGTAGTTATTGTTTTTTTTTTTTCTAAGTAAACCTTTCTATACTACATTGTGTTATAGATGAATTTAGTTGTATTTATATGCTAGATGTACATAAAAGGAGCTCTATTGTATGATTTTACTAAAGGTTGATAATGGCATATTGTAGTTGTATCAATGCTCATCATGGCCAACATAAATGATGAGAGATGCATTTTCTTGGTATTTCATTTAGTTAATGGTAATCTAGGGTGTATTTATTTTTGCATTCCTAAATTTTACTTACAATGTTACTTATTATCTGAAGGGGAGTCTGCACAACATCAAAAGCTCCCTACGTGTGACTAGAGGTCACATGTTCAACTCACGGAAACAACCTCTTAAGGGTTATTCATTTTATGCGTATCTTGGCTTAGCTTAGCTTAGATACTTCTAAATAAAGTAGTAACTTAGCTTAGCTTATCTAGCTTAAAAAAATAAAAAATTAGAAAGTCAAAGAAAACAATTGAACAGTTTAGCTTTAGCTTAGTCAATCTTTTAATCCATGAAATTAATTCTGATTTGAACATACCCTTAATATAATGTATGGTTGCATACAATAAGCCCAAGTGGCCTGACTTTTCTCTGTACCCGCATTGGCATGATGCTTGATGCATCGGACTGTCTCTTTTAGTGTTTGATATCATCTACATAGTTTTCTTAGCTTCTCATCTTCTTAGGCATTCACAAGTCATTGTTTTTTATTACTTTTCCTAAATACACTCTTTATCTGCAATAATGTTGTAACTAAACATGGCTAGTATTTGGACCTTTTATCTTATTAATGATTCCTCTACATTTGCATTGCTTTCTATAATCAATTAAATTTAACATCCCATACTATCATAGAAAAGGAAACAAAAATATAAACAGGTCAAATCCCATAATTATAGTTATAGTTGTGAATCAAAATTATTCATTAAACCACCTTAAATATATACATAGAGTAGAGCTTTGTGAACTTAGAGATTGAGATGGATTAGAAGCACACAATCATGCAGATTCAGTCATCTGACAATATTCAAAATAATTGGAGTAGCCTAAATCCTTATAAATTTGCGATGCAATTTCTTATAAAAGATTGTAGCGTTTAATGTTTCAACATAGAATACATGCACAACTTAATTTTACTATTTGGGTTTTAGTAAGTGAACTCTCCTCTCTTGCATGAAGTTGAAATTTCAGCAACATATTTGCTTAATCATCAATTCTTCAAAAATATTTAACATGCAACGCCACATTTTAGATATGCAGCGGTGATAATCTTAAATCATTTAGGCTTAGTAATGCATGCCGATAAGACTTTTTGCATGCATGTTAATAACATGAAACCAAAAAATAATTGCATGCATACCTTAACTTAGAAAAATCTAGGCTTAAACTTGCGCGATCTCATCTATAGAACTTAATTTGCTAATATTTGATTATTGTATTCAGCCATGCATTCATGTCAAAGGTAAAATGTTTCTGGGATGAATACCCCATAAATGTACAACCAAGAACCTTCATCGAGGGGCTGTGAAGGAAAAAATATTTGTAGTTTTTCATAATTTTGCATAATGATATTATATTCAAAGTTTTAAGGCTGTGAACACATCATCTGCTTTTGTTATAAATAAATCCTTGTTGTTTAATTGTCACTGCCAGTTCACTTGTATTATTCTTTGCATGAGTCTTTTTATTGCAGTTTAGATACATTTCCATATGCTGGAACAACTACAACATGCGAATCTTTGTACATGGGCGTCCCATGTGTGACTTTGGCTGGATCCATACATGCTCATAATGTTGGGGTCAGCCTTCTTAGCAATGTTGGTAAGTGGATTCGTATTCTTAGCAATGTTGGTAGTCTTCTGTATTGTGAAATGAGTATTTTTAACCGCTTGGTTTGTTTCTTTACAAAACTTGTATCCTATGGATGCTTCTTCAAAGATGTATGCTGGATGCATCTTTTATATATCATAAAGTGCTTCATATATTATAATTATTTATTGCAAAACCTCAGGCTTAGAGCGTCTGGTTGCAAAAACTGAAGATGAGTATGTTCAGATGACTGTGAAGTTGGCATCCGACGTTTCTTCTCTCTCAGAACTGAGAATGTCTCTCCGTGAACTTATGCTGAAATCTTCCCTTTGTGATGGGCTGAAGTTCACTAAGCGACTGGAGTCATTGTATAGGAACATGTGGCATAGATATTGCCGAGGTGATTCTCCAGCCATCCAGCAAATTGAAGCTCTTCAGCATGAGCAGCAGCAACAACATAATAAGCATTCTGACAAGATTACGGTCATTTTTTCGAAACCTTCTAAAGCAGGTTGTGTGGAAGAACGCCATTGTCTTTCTGCAAAGGCAAATGGATGTGGCTTCGGGACATCCTCCTGTTTAACAACACCTACTGGAATTGATAAAAACATAACAAATGGTATCTAAGCCTTGATCAGTTTCAGTATCTGCAGTCTTTTATTCTTCTTTGTTATAGCGATCCCGTTCGGGGTGTGTTTCAAATTCCTGCCTGCTGTAGCTGCTTTTGGGAGCTTCATTTCTTCTTCAGAGGACAGATTGTGGTAGCAATATTTTTTAGGCTCAGGTGATGATATTTTTGGAAGTTCTGCGTAGGTGGTAACCTTAGTTGTAACGGAGCTATTGATATACCAATGAAGGGCCCTATTTTTAGGATTACATGCGTTTTCTTAAAGCTCTTTTCTTTCTTAATTTTAGAACTGTTCTAGAAAACTAGGGGATTTGTTCTTTCTCACGAAAGAAATGAACAGATCATGCCTGTGTAAAGGAATCCTAATTTGAGCAAGTAGATCACCCATCTCTCTATTTTACTCGGCACAACTGTCAATGTTGTGTAATGTTTATTATTAACGAACTGAGATGCTTGGCTTGAAACGCCCACAATGCAAGTGTACTTTTATGCTAACAAATATCATAACATACAAAATATTATGAAGCCACTAAAGTTAATAAGGCAAATTAAAGAATACGGGCTATTCTTAAATGCAATGCACTTTTGACTTTGTAAGAGCTTTAAGAATTAAAGAGTGTTCTTTCTACCTTGCTTGATTAGTTTTAAACAAGTTATACAATTGGTAGAGCTTAAATGTGTTGTTCGACTCAAAATTTATAGTCCAAGAAAGGCCAAGATTTTTTTATTTTCAAATTAAATATCATTTTTTCATGCAAAATTAAATAATTGTCATTCGATAGAAAATTGTTTATTTTATGATTTTCTTACAAGTTATTTGTTTTTAAAAAATTTAAACTTATAAATTCATTATATTACTAATTTAGCTCTTCTAATATAGATTAGTTTTTGTTCCTTATTCATGTTATGATTTAATTAGTTATGAGGTTAGTCTGAATGGATTAATTTAATAATTCTCAAGGAATTTGCTAAAGTTCCCAAACTTAAGTTCTGATAATAAATTGAAAGCATTATGCATTCATTATACATATTTCCATTAAGAATATATATATATATATATATATATATATATATATATATATATATATATATATATATATATATATATATATATATATATATATATATATATATATCTTACCATGCTAATATCCTAAAGATAAAATTTAGATTTACCTCTCAAATTAAAGCAAATAAAATTAAACTTATAAATAATGGAATCCAATAATTAAAATATTTAATTTCAAAATCATGATCTTCCTTAGATAATACATAATTCAATTCAAAAGTTCTTATTTAAAATGTTTACACCCTTTATTACATCATTTTTACTTTGCTATCATTAACATTATAAGTAATAATACATTTAATTTATGTAATTATTTTGGTCATCTCAATAATTATTAACATTAAAGCTTCATAAATAATCAAAATCTCAATCTACATTCTAAGTATTAAAATTTTTATTCATTATTAAGAACAAAAAGAATAGCCCTTTGATTCACAAGCTAACTAAATTTACTTGGATTGGTTTGGGTTCTAACAAAAAGAATACTCTTGAATTAGTTATTTCTTTATCAAGGCTTTCAATTGATTCTTAGATCATCTAAGATGTTCTAATAAAGGAAAATGAATGCATAATAGTGGAGGAAAATTTGTGTCCTTAAAAGTTCTCTTTAATTTATGAACAATTGACTTTGGATTAAGTATGGTTTAGTAAGACATCCAAACTAGCTATTTATTTCATTATAATATTTTCATTTATAATGTTTCCAACACTACCAATTTTGTTTAATTTAGCCAATTATTTGATAAGATATGATCAAAATAAATTATTTGTGGGATGTTATAATAATTATGTTATGATGAAAATAAATATTCAGCAAGTCATATACCATTGAGCTTTTATTGCTCAATTTTTTGAACTTGAGTAATAGAAAACTAGATGCATAATAGCTATTGTTAGTTCATATTTTTGTTATATAAAATATAAAGTAAATATATTCCTTAGACATAAGAGCATGTTTTATAAAAGAAGATTGTGTAGATCAACTTGCATGACTCATTTTGATAACTAAAATACCTATGTGCGTTCTTGAACCATAGCGCATTTACAATAGAATTAGGTGGAGTACCATAAGAAAACACAAAACACAATCACAATCAAGGCTGAGACCGGAAGCCAAAAGGTCTCGCATGAGATCAACTAAAAATGATCTCAGAGTTGGATATGATGAGAGATACACGTGCATGAGACACCACTAATGGATTTGCATAACTGCAACTCTATGAAAAGAAATAATTAAATTATCTTTCACATAAACTGAATCAAAAATAAAATGTACTAATTTTTATATTCTATATGTTCTGGCCTAACACTCCCCAATAATCTCCAACTAATCAAAGCAAAGTAGTGTAATCTTAGCTCTAGTCAAAATCATTATTTTGGTCATTAGAACATAGAGAAAAAGAAAATAATTAGTAACTAATACACATCAAGATGATAAATTTGGAACTCATGATTCCTATATTACTTCAGACCACTTGCATGTTTCAAGTTCTTGGCATCATTGTCGAGAAACAGTTGATTATTTTTAAGCAAATATTTTTAAAGTGGTGATTCAAACATTTCTTTTTCTTTTATTTTTTGCTTATATAATTTGCTTATTTGTGTATCAATTTTGTTAAAACATATCTTTGTACACTATGCTGCAATACAAATGTTAAAGATTATGACATCACATGTGCTGCTAAATAGCATTAGAGGAGTGTATGTGCAGTAGAGGTTCTAAAAAATTATTTTTTGACTCAGAAATTGAATGCACAATTAGTGGCTTAGATAATGAATAAGGCTAAATGCAATTAAGAGACAAATGGATGACCAGAACTTAGGAGAAATCCAACAACTTTGAGATCAAACCAGCATCCCTACAATAATTCAAAACTTCCAATTTTGTGGACCGGCCAGTGAGGATCATAACATTCATATTTCAAACTTCTTAGAAATCTATGATATGTTTAAGTACAATGGTGTCACTGATGATAACACATGGCTGAGGTTGTTCCCATTTTCCTTGAGGGATAGAACTAACAGTTTGTTAATCTCATAACCAAGTTATTCAATTACTATGTGGGATGCATTGCAACAAAATTTTTTAGCTAAATAATTCCCATCAGCCAAAATTGCTGGCTCAGAAATGAGATATCAAACTACACATAGCAAGAAGGAGAATCATTATATGAATAGTTGGGAGTGATTTAAAAAAATCCTTATATGTTGTTCGCATCATGGGTTTCCCCTATGAATGCAAGTTCAAATATTATATAATGGATTGAATGCACCAATGAGGACCCTAATTGATGTAACTTCTGAAAGATTATTAAATAACAAAACTCAAGAAGAGGTGTACGATCTTCTTGAAAGATTGACTACCAACGCATACCAATGACTACCTGAACGACATTATCAAAATAGAGAGAGCTAACAAATTCCATAGAAAATAGCCAAATACTCACTTGCAGAGAGAGATAACATTGCTAAATTAAAAGTTATCTATGATGTATGTCAACGCTGCTCAAGAAGTATTATGTGAAATGTGCGGAGGAACTTGCCTAAGTATAAATTGTGATATGAACAATCTCTTTGCACTGTCCAATGTTGAACAAGTAAGCTTTTGAAGGAATAACTCCAATGCCCAATGCTATTGGGGGAGTGATAAATCTTTATCAGTGAAATTCATGGAGAATTCAAAACTTACACTACCAACATTATGAACATAAATGATGCATCAACTAATAGACATGAAGTAACATTAAGGGATCAAGAAAATATTGAAAAAGGAATTGAAGCTCAACTTAAGACTATCCGACAACATTTAGCAGGACATGCCTTGGTTAAGATAATAACTGAACATAGAAAATAATAAGAGCAATCTATCACCATGCATAATGGAAGAACAATAACTTGTATAAAAGATAACAATCAGAAGAATGAGCTTAAATTTATTCAAGAAAAATATGAAAGCCATAAGAGGAACAATATACTTAGGAAGAGTAAGTAGAACAAACCAAAAGCTCACACCAAAAAAATCAATAACTTGCCATCCACCTATGCCTTTTTTACAATGTATAGCGAAACAAAAAGTGGATATGCAATTTAAAAAATTCTTAGAAACTGTGGTGTTAATGGACGAATGTAGCACAGTTTTACAATGAACTCCTTTCTAGAAATAAGATCCTGGAAGTTTTACAATACTATGCATTTTAAGGAATCAAACTTTTTCTAAGCCACTTTATGATTTGGGGGCGTCAACCAACCTTATGCAAATTATGTGTAAAAATAATTGAGGATTGATGGCCTAAAACCTACATGGTGCTACTATAGCTAGCATATAGATATGTGAAAATCCTTGTAGGAATTTTAGAAAATGTATTAGTGAAAGTTGATAATTCCATGAAGGAGGAATACCAAGAGGTTCCAATAATTCTAGGTAGACTATTCTTAGAAATGGGGAGAACACTCATTGACATAGATAAAGCAGAACTTTGTTTAAGATATAGAGGTGATGAAATAAGATTTAACATTAACAATGTTCTTAAACACCTGACTGAAGTTGATGAAAGTTGCTGCCAAGCAAAACCTTTTGTGGATCAATTTATACCAATTATGAGGGAAGAAGAAGTGTAGCTCACTAATGAAACTGAGGGTAAAGAAAGAAATATATGACAACTATGAGGAGCTTATAAAAAAGAAATGTGGAATTTTTCCATCCGTTAAAAAGTCACTAAACTTAGAACTTTGCCCCTCCCAGTTATTTTGAAATATGTCTATTTAGGGGAAGGATTCACTCTCTCAATGATAATTTTAGTAGAAACCAATCAATAGGAGCAACTATGTAAAATGCTAAGAAAACATAAACCAACAATAGGGTGGAGCATTGCACATATATAAGGAATCAATCCAACTTTGTGTATGCATATAATTTTGATGGAAGCTATCTTCAAACTTTCAATTGATTCTCAGCATAGGTTGAATTAGAATGTTAAGGAAGTGGTGCATAAAAAAAAATTAAATTATTAGATGCATGAATCATCTTTTCTATCTTCAATAGATCATGGGTTAGTGCAATCACGTAGAGCCAAAGAAAGGTGGTATGACAGTAGTGGTTAATGAAAATAACAAATTGATTCCAACAAGAATTGTTATGGGATGGAGAGTAAGCATAGTCTATAAGAAATAGAATAAAGCAACCTATAAGGAATGCTTTTCTCTTCCATTTATTGACTAAATGCTTGACTGATTAATTATGAATCCTTTATACTATTTTCTAGATGGGTATTTTGGTTATAACCATATTCTGATTGCTCCGAAAGATTAAGAAAAAATGATCTTTACTTGTCCATATGGTAGATTTGCTTTTAGGAGGATGTCCTTTAGGCTGTGCAATGCTCCTACAACATTTCAGTGATGTGTGATGGATGTTTTATTTTGAATATATTTGAAAACTTCCTAGAAATTTTCATGGATGAATTTTCTTTTGAAGGATCAACCTTCAGTGACTGCTTAAAAAGTTTAGCAAAGGTACTTAAACACTATGAGGAAACTAATCTTGTGTTAAACTGGAAAAAATACCATTTTATGGCAACGGAAGGGAATAGTCTTTGGGCATAATATTTCTAAGAATGGATGGAATTGACGTAGATTGGGCCAAAATTGAGGTGATAGAAAAACTTCACCCCATCAACAATAAAGGATATAAGGAATTATTTAGGATATGTAGAATTTTATAGAAATTTTATTAAGGGCATTTCAAAAATAACTCTCCCAATGTGCAGAATATTAGCAAAGAATGTAGAGTTTAATTTTGATACATCATGTCTTAATGGCTTCAATAAATTAAAAGCTACATTGACTTCGGCTCCCATAATCTCAACACCAGATTGGGCATTTCCTTATGAAATTATTTGTAATGCTAGTGATATAAATGTAGGTGCTATTTTGAGATAGAGAAAATAGAAATGTTCTATTCAATTTACTAGCTAGCAAGGTTCTTAATGTGGCCCAAACTAATTATTCAACTATAGAAAAAGAACTTCTGCCTATAATTTTTGCATTTGATAAATTTAGATCATATTTAATAAGCTCTAAAATTATTTTATTTACTGATCATGCATCCATCAAATACTTATTACTAAAAAAGGAAGCAAAACCTAAATTAGATGGGTCTTATTACTTCTAGAGTTTGATTTAGAGATCAGAGATTAAAAGGGGTGTAAGAATATTATAGCAGATCACCTATCCAGGTTGACCCATCATAAATTTGAATCTAAAAAAATGCTTCTAAAATTTCATTGATGAGAAGCTTCTTGCAATTACAACATCAAAATCACCATGGTATGCTGATATTTCTAATTACCTAGCATGTGGTATTCTATATATATAAATTTCTTATTAACAAAAGAAAAGTATAATGACCCTATGCTAAATTAGATACTCTAATTCAACACTAAGTGTTACTATAGTACTTAATACTGGGTTAAAGAGTCTTAACCCACTATTAAGTACTATGGGGAACTAAGAATCTATAAGATGGAAAAATAGATGCATAATTTATAATATAATATATCATTCCAGCTATTTAAAAAAAGATTCATTTTTAAAAAATAAGGAAAAACATCCAAAGATAATAAAAGTTATAAAAATTGCTTAATTACGTAATAGCGTTCGTTCTCATGGGTAAATATAAGAGGAAAAAAAAGAACAGAAAGGTAAAGTCTTTAATGCAACTCTTCAGATCCAGCCTTCCGCCCGCAGTTTGAATCACAACCAAGCTCCCGATCTATCGTATTTGGTTTTAAATATGATAGGGCATAATTAATAAAAAAAAAGAGTGTTAGACTTATAAAGTCTAAATACATTTTAAGATTTCTAATCTATTTTAGTTAGAGAATGTTGCTGTGTTGTGGAGACTTTATTTTCCAAGAACATCACAGGCGCTGCAGCGCACCACAGTGCGCCACATTGCACCGCAGCGCACCACAGCGCGCTACCGCGGAACCAAGACCAAAATTGAGGCGCTACGGTGCGCCTCAGTGGTCAGCAATCGAGAAGTGGGCGCTACTGCATGCCACAGCACATCATAGCGCATCACAATGGAATCAAACACGGGTGCTATAGCATGCCACAACGCGCTACAGTGGACGCAAAATTCAAAGTAGACCGCTACAGCGCACCGTAGCGCGCTTTAGCGGCCGACGGAGTTCTGCTTCATTCCAGGTTTTGAACTGAAGAAATCTGAGGGGTATTTTGGAATTTTTGACTCTGAAATAGAGCTAGCTACTTAAGCCAAAGTAGTGGAGGAAACTTAAGGCTTTTGCAATCAGTTTGGAGGCTATGAAAAAGAGAATCCTAGAAGAAACCTTAGGGAGCTGTTGAGCAAGAGAATGCTAGCTGCTTATAGAAAAAACTTTAGGAGGTAGCAACTTCTTCCTTTCTCCATTCTAAGAGTAGAGCTACAACTGTGTATGCTGAGGTGATATAGCTCTTATAACTCTGTAATCCTTGAAGCTTTTTTCATAGTGGATTTTCTTGTTGGTGTGGCTCCGTAGTTTTATCCAATCTTGGATTTTCCACATATATGCTTGTGTTTGGATGATTGTATGTGTTGCATTCTTTCTCGTTATAATTTTGTGATTTCTAAGCTAGCTTAGTAACCGTCAACACACCCCGATCCTCAAAGTCTCTGAACATTAGTTTGTTGTTTGCATTATAAGTGCCATTCCACATTACTTATCTTGTGATGTATTTTATCAACAAGTGGTATCAGAGAGTTAGGTTCTTTGCCTTGTTGTAAGAAAGGTTTACTTGTTTAAGTGGGAGCTATGGCCTAAGAAATGAGACACAAGATTGAGAAGTTTAGCGAGATGAAATTTGTATTCTAGAAAATGCAAATGGAGGATTTGCTCTACTAAAAGAAGTTGTACCTTCTATTGAAAGGAGCCAACAAGAAACTTGGAACTATGACTGATGAAGAATTGGAGGTTCTTGATAGAACTGCTTTGGGTTTGATTCGCTTATCACTGTCTTCTTCTGTTGCTTTTAATATTGTTATTGAGAAAACTACTGTAGATCTTATGAATGCTCTGATGAGGATATATGAGAAGCCTTCAGATTTGAATAAGGTTTTCCTAATAAAGAGACTGTTTAATATGAAGATGATGGATGGATATTTAGCGATTGAACACCTCAATAGGTTCAACACTGTGATGAGCCAGCTAAGCTTGTTTGGCATGAGTTTTGATGATGAGGTTTGAGACATATTATTCCTCTCTTTATTATTGGACAGTTGGGATGGGCAGGTTATAGCCATCAGCAATTCATCTGGAATTGCATTATTGAAGTTTGATGACATCGTTGGGCTAATGCTGAATGAGGATGTGCGGAAGAGATCTCATGGAGAAGCATTTACCTCAGCACTGAATGCTGAGAGCAAGGGAAGACATGTAGAAAGGAGATATACTAGGAATAGGTCTATGTCTCTGTGAGATAAATCAAGACCTCGAAAAGCAAAGTTGGATTGCTGGAATTGTGGGAAGGCAGGTCACTTCAAGAAGGACTGCCCTACTCTAAAGAAGCCAAGTGGTGGTGGTAAGGTGTTGAACTCTACTGTAAATGTTTTAGTTGAGGAGGATCAGGATGCTTTGATTCTCTCACTTGTTAACATGGAGTCCTAGGTTATGAACTTGAGCACCTCTTTTTATGCGACTACATCGAGGAGTGCCTTCAAGAACTACACCAAGGGTGACTTGGGGAAAGTATATCTTGGAGATGATAAGGTGTGTGATATCATCGGCAGAGGTGATGTGGATGTGAAGCTACTAAGCAACGCTATTTGGAAGATTAAGGATGTTAGACATGTGCTATATCTAAGAAGAAACTTGATCTCAGTGAGTCAGTTAGCTAGAGAAGGCTACATCACTTGCTTTATAGGAGACTCATGGAAGGTCATCGAGGGTGCACTCATTATTGCACAGGGTAGTATGGAAGGTACATTTTACTTGACCAATAAAGTGTCTGATACTATTGCAGCTGCTGAGGAGATAGATGCAGATCTATGACACCAGAGGCTTGGCCATATGAGTGAGAGGGGGCTAAAATATCTACAATCAAAATGGAATATCCATGGTGTGAAATCAGTGGATTAGGATTTCTTTGAAGATTGTGTGCAAGGCAAGCTGAAGAAAGTTTCTTTCTCTGAAGTTGGACGGGAGCTAAGAAGTAAGAAATTGGAGTTGGTGCATACAAATGTATGGGGGCCAGCTCCTACATCTTCCATAGTTGGAGCAACATACTTTGTCACCTTTATTGATGATCTTACAAGAAAGGTATGGGTTGACTTTCTCAAACATAAATTTGATGTGTTTGATGTGTTTGGAAAGTGGCTAACTTTAGTGGAGAATGAGACCGGGTTAAAGCTGAAATTTTTAAGGTCTGATAATGGCGGCGAGTACTGTGATAAGGAGTTCAAGGAGTTCTGTGCCTTGAGAGGAATCAAGAGGGAGATTATAGTCCATAGAACACTGCAGCAAAATGGTGTTGCAGAATAGATGATCTGTACAATCACAGAGATAGCCAGGAGCATGAGATTGCATGCAGGTCTCCCAAGGTAGTTCTGGGCTAAAGCTGTCAATATAGTTGTATACTTAATCAATAGGGTACCTTCCATACCCTTGAATAAAGGGATCCCCAAAGAATCTTAGAGAGAAAAGGAGGTGAAGTTGAACCACCTCAAGGTATTTGGGTGCTCATCCTATGTGCACATAAATGCAGGATCCAGGAGCAAACTTGATGTAAAGGAGATCAAGTGCACATTCATTGGATATGATACGAGTGAGTTTGGATATAGATTCTAGGATCATTAGAACCAAAAATTCATCAGAAGTAGGGTTGTCACTTTCAATGAAAGTGAGATGTATATGGATTGTATGGGAGTTAAGACTAACTCTAAGAATGCTTTAAATGGAGAATCTTAGCACATAGAGATTGATGACAGTGCTGAGCCAGATGTTGGAGAAGCTCATGAGGGTGTCAATATTGAACCACAAACACTCATGTTAAGAAGATCTACAAGAGTGTCTAGACCACCACAGAGGTACTCTCTTTATTTGTTCTATTGTTACTAATTGATAGTGGTGAACTAGAAAGTTTAGAAGAGGCACTTCAAGTTGAAGATTCAAGCAAGTGGGAGGCTGCCATAAATGATAAAATGGCATCACTCATGTCAAATAGGACATGGGAGTTGGCACCCTTACTAGTTGGGAAGAAAGCTCTTCAAAACAAGTGGGTTTATCAGATGAAGGAAGAGATGAATGGAAGCAAGCGCTACAAGCCGAGACTTGTAGTCAAAGGTTTCCTGTAAAGGAATGGGGTCGACTACAGTGAGATCTTCACCCCAGTTGTTAAGATGAGAACCATAAGGGTTGTACTGAATTTAGTTGTAGTTGAAGATTTGCATTTGGAGCAAATAGATGTTAAAACTGCATTCCTTCATGAAGAACTAGAAGAAGAGCTTTATATGAAACAGCCTGAGGGGTACAAGGATCAAGGGAAAGAGAAGTCTGAGCTAGTGTGCAAACTAAAGAAAAGCCTCTTTGGCTTGAAGCAGGCACCAAGGCAGTGGTATAGAAGGTTTGATAGGTTCATGTCATAATTAGGGTACAAGAGATGCCAGGCGGATCAATGCTATTACATAAAGCAATGTAAGTCCTCTTATATTATTCTATTAATGTATGTAGATGATATGTTGATCACAAGATTGGATCTGGAGGAGATAAAGATACTGAAAGAGCAGATGTCAAGGGAATCTGACATGAAGGACTTGGGGCCGGCCAAGCAGATTCCTGGAATGAGAATCCTTAGGGAAAGAAGTACATGAATTTTGAAGTAGTCACAGAAGGATTATGTTAAAAAGGTGTTGAAATGATTCAACATGAATGAAGCGAAGCTAGTGGGCACTCTTCTAGCAAGTCACTTCAGCTTATTGAAGGAACAAATGCCGAAATCGGAAGAGGAGAAGGAACATATGATGAAGGTTTCTTATGCTTCAGCACCTGAGAGCTTGATGTACGCGATGATCTGCACGAGACTGGACATTTCCCATGTAGTGGGAGTGGTCAACAGATTCTTGGGAAACCCATGAAAGCACCATTGGGATGCGATCAAGTGGATCCTCAGGTATTTGAAAGGTACAGCAAAAAAAACTTTATGCCTTGGAAGATTTGATATCATTTTGCAGGGATATGTAGACTTAGATCTTGCAGGATATGTTGATAGCAGAAAAAAGTATTACAGGCTATGTCTATACATTGGGTAGTGTAGTGGTGAGCTAGATCTCTAGGCTACAGAATATTATATCGATATCTACAATGGAAGTAGAGTACATTGCCATCATGGAGGCAAGCAAGGAGTGTTTGGTTGAAGGGTTTCATGGCTGAATTAAGCAAGGAGCAGAAGGATTTGAGGCTCTACAGTGATAGTATGAGCACCATTCACCTAGTTAAAAATGTTTCTTTTCATGCCAAGATAAAGCACATTCAACTCCATTACCATTTTATCTCAACGTTGTTAGAAGAGGGACAACTTGGATTGGAGAAGATCCATACTTCTAAGAATCCAGCCGACATACTTACTAAAGTAGTATCAGTGGAGAAACTAAAGCTTCATGTAGCTTCAATTGGCCTCGCTACGTGAAGGGAGGGCGGTGGTGAGCCACACCACAATCCCTTACAAACACAGAAGAAGACAGTGAAGGTTCAATGGAGGAAGCTGAGGAAGGTTGCCTGGAAGTCTCCAAGTGGGAGATTATTGTGTTGTGAAGACGTCATTGTCTAAGAATAGCATAGGCACTACTGCGTGCCACAGCGCACCATAGTGCGCTACAGCAGAACCAACCCCGAAGTTGAGGTGCTACGGCACTCCTCAGTGGTCAACAATTGAGAAGCGGGTGTTGCTGCGCACCACATTGCATCGCAGTGTGCCACAATGGAATCAAACGCAGGCGCTATAGCGCGCTGCAGTGCGTTACAGCGGATGCAAAATTAAAAGTTGACCTCTATAGCAACCGACAAAGTTTTGCTTCATTGCAGGTCTTGATCTGAAGAAATCTGAGGGGCATTTTGAACTTTTTGGGTCTGAAATGGAGCTAGCTACTTAAGCCAAAGTAGTGGAGGAAAACCTAAGGCTTTTGCAATCAGTTTGGAGGCTGTGGAAAAGAGAACCCTAGAAGAAACCCTAGCTGCTGAGCAAGAGAAGGCTTGCTTCTTGAAGAAGAAACTTCAGGAGATAGCAGCTTCTTCCTTTCTCCATTCTAAGAGTAGAGTTACTGTTGTATATGCTGAGGTGATATAGCTCTTGTAACTCTGTAAACCTTGAAGCTCTTTTAATAGTAGATTTTCTCATTGGTGTGGCTTCGTGGTTTTTCCCAATCTTAGGTTTTCCATGTATATGCTTGCGTTTGGATGATTGTACGTACTGCATTTTTTATTGTTATGATTTTGTGATTTCTAAGCTAGCTCGGTAACCATCAACACACCCCGATCCTCAAAGTCTTTGAACTTTGGTTTGTTGTATGCATTACAAGTGTCACTCCGCATTTCTTGTCTTGTGCTGTATTTTACCAACAAATGTCACATTTAGTAATTTACTATTTTAAAGTGGTTCACAATGTAGTGAAAAGAGAAAGTAAGAAAATAACAAATAAAAGAGATAAACACATGTATTTACTTAACTGTTCAAAACTCGCATAAAATATGTTAAGTAAAATAGAGTAAGTATAAGTATATATACAAGAGTGCACAAGTAAGTAAGTATAAGAATGAACATGTTCAATAGGATAGATACTGAGTAAATATAAGAGCAATGTAAAGAAATATATGTTAAGCTATACAAAGAGTATACTACAAAAAATGTAAGTAACTAAACTATAAGTATGCAAGTAAATTATAAATTACAAAATTAAGGTGATTTCAATTTGAAGGATTAAATAAAATAAAAGCACAATCTTAAAGATTATAAACTATAAATATTATCAATTTAAACTGATTAATTGCATTATGTGATAAAAGTACTGAACAATAGAGGAGTTGCAAGCCTTCCTAAATATATGTAGGCAGGATCTTCCATAAATACAATACACACACTCTTCCTCTAAGATATGTGTGGTCTCCTAATCTCTCTATAGCATGCTCTGGCTTAATAATGTCTGTACAAAATAATTCTCTACATGAAACCTCGATGTAATATGTTTAATATTTTATTTATGAATAATGTCTGAATGAATGTTCAAGGATTTAGTCTCAATGCGATGCATCAATTCAATGATTATTAAAGTTAAATGCAAACTATATGTGGAGCCCCATCATCATCGTGGTCCTGCTAATACAAATATTAATATGATTACGGTGAAACCGGTCACCAACTTAGGCAAATCTCCCAACTATAATTGAGTTAGGGATTAACCTAACCAGTCTTAGCTGGAAGACTTATCTCCTGAAAACTATAAGTCATTCATCAACATTTATAAATAGATTAAAATGCAAAAGTAAAAGCAAATATAACGTCCACATCCATAGTATAAGAACAGAAAATAATAGTAACTCAATTCAGTATGAAAGTACAGAAAAGTAAATAAATCTAGAAAATTTAATTATTATAAATAGAATTTAAATGGAAGGAACACTCATCCTCACAAGCATAAAGGAAATCTAACTATGCCTTAATAGCAACAGGAAGGTCCTCCTCCTGGCTAAGCTCATCACTTGGTGCTTTCTCTATGAATAACTCTGAATCTGACATTATCGATATCATAATGCCAGGGCCCCAGCCAAAAAAAAAAAATTAAGTTAGATAATTATCTAAGTATATTGATGAATCCATAATTTATATCATAAATAAAGAAAAAATCTCATTCATATCCTTATTAGAAATAGCCATCCTTGATCAAATTCTGTTTATTTTCAGGTAATAAGTAAGCTCAACACTTTTTGGGCAATTCTGGAGTATTTATGCAATTTTTGAGAGAAAATTGTTGCGGCGCGCTCTAGCTACTGGCATGCAGAAGGCAATAATCTAAGGGGATTCCTGAAATCTGTAGCAATTCCACTACGGCACGTTGCAGCGAGACAGCTTACATAACTCAATCGCTCTAGCGCATCGCAGCGGGTGGGTTTTCAAAACTCAATCACTACAGTGCGCTACAGCGCACTACTGCGGGAGAGTTTTTGAAACTCGGTCACTTCAGTGCACTGCAGTGGATGAGTTTTTGAAACTCAATTGTTATAGTGTGCTACAGCGGGTAAGTTTCAAAATTAAAACCGCTATAGCGCGCTGCAGCAAAAGAGTTTCGAAACTCAATTGCTTTAGCGTGCTACAGTGGTACGCCAAATTCCTGTCTTCTCAGGGTATTAATTACGGCTGAGATAAGACCCCCCAGCTTGCTCCTTGACTCCCAGCCACCATATCCTCTGTAGAAGAATATTCTTTTTAAGGAAAAATAAATATTTCTTAAGTGATTTGGTGATTAAAGAATGTAAAAGGGGATGTCTTGTCATGCCTCAAGTGGGCTAAGCACTCATTGTTGCAAAAATTTAGAGGGAAGAAGCCAGAATTTGAAAGCAAAAAAAGAGATTTACTCCTCAATATGTGTAGCTCTTCTTCACAAAAGAAGGGTTTCCAATTTTCATCCAAAAATTCAATTTTTAAGGGCTGCATAAAAGAAGAAGAAAACCTCTCCAAGGGAGGTGGAAATGACCATACCTAGAGGAGAAATAACCAAAGGATGTACTAGGGAGCTAAGGGAAAGGAGAAGAGGAAGAAGAGGAGAAATCCAGAGAACCCCATTAAGGGCTATTCCTAGTAAGCTCTTAATCTTGCTTTGGATTTCTTTTAGTGGATCATGAAAGGGTCTTCATCCTTATATATTTTTGTTCTTCTCTCAACTGTATTGGAAGGCTAAGCCCCCTTAGGGAGGGTTGGGTTAAGCCCATTGTGAAATGTAAGGGACTTAATGAATGATGTAGAACTTCCTCAAGCATTGAAATAAAAATCTATTTTTGAATGGTTCAATGAAATCATCTTAATATCAAGTTGTGGACTAAATGAAAAACTTATGATAAGAAAATATAATTATAAATACAAAAAATCAAAATGAAAATCTTGTGCTCCATAGCTCATTGCTTAGTTAAGAGCGGGATATGCATGCATGGGGTGCTTAGAACTAAGTGAGAAGTTCTTGAGCCTAATTGCACCATGTTTTATGCTCAACTAAGGAGTTGAAGCATGTGAGCTAAGACCCACTAATGGAGCTCAGTTGCTCAGCACACGTGAAAGGAGGAAGTAGATTCTTTGAGAGCTCATGGATGATGTGACATAGTTCATAGAGCTCAATGAAATCACTTCCTTATCTGATCTGCGCAGGATGCACATGATGCTCATTAGTGGAATCAATGCTCTTAAGACCATCTAATTAAAACTATTATTTTGGAAATCTAGACATAGAAAAACTAAGATGCTTTAATTGCAATCTCATGGGAATCTTTGTGTAGAATTTGAATATTAGTATGTTCATCTCTTGCACAAGATTTGCACTTGAAGGATTTAGAGAACAACTCTATGGAATACAATGTGCACTTGATTAATTAGCATAATGATAAAGAATAAAAAGTGCTTGAGAAATAATACAACATGAGGTCTCTATCATTTTACATGGAAGAAGCCCAACTCTCCTCTCTAATTTAAATAGTTTCTTAACTCTGAATTATTATTTTTTAACAGAACCAAATCAAGGTGAAATCATATCATTTAAATATTATTAAATTTAGATATACCTTAGTAACAAAACACACCGTTCCCTGAGGACGATAAATCTTGGAACTTACCTTCCAAATTATTACTTCATACCACGTACACTTGCGTGCGAGTGCAGACGTGTATTTTACAGTCTGTCAAGTTTTGTTGCCATTGTTGAGAAATGGTAATTGTTTTGTATTAATGATAATCTACTAGTAAATAGTGATTTAAACAAATCTCTTTGCATATAGTTTTAATTTTTGTTCTTGTAGTTATTTTTGTTAACCATTTACTTTTCTTTCATTTACTTTTCTTTTGTTTGCTGAATTATTTAACGCTATTACTATATTTGTTCTTCATAGCTTAATTTCTAAATATGTATGAGTAGAAGAATTTGTACTGAATATCTTTTCGATCCAGAAATTGAAAGAACCCTTTTACAAACTAGAAGAGAACAAGCAATCTTAAATAACCAACAAGTTATTATGAAAAACTTTGATGAAATTCCTAGAGAGCCTTTAGGAGAACCACGGGATAGAGCACTTAGAGAATATTCCTTGCCCACTGTTAGGGGCATTCCTCATGCAATTGTTAGGCCAAACATAAAAGCCAATAATTTATAGATCAAACTTTCTACACTCAGTATGGTTCAAAATAATCAATTTAGTGAGTTGGCCACGAAGGATCCTAACTCACACATTTCCAACTTTCTTGAAATATGTGATACCTTCAGGTTTAATGGTGTTTTTGAAGATGCCATTAAACCTAGGCTTTTCCCTTTTCCCATAAGAGACAGAGCCAAAAGTTGGCTCAGCTCTCTCCCGAGTGATTCTATCAGTACTTGGGATGATCATGCTAGGAAATTCTTAGCAAAATATTTCCCTCCAGCAAAAACTGCTCAGCTGAGAATTGAGATAACCAACTTCAATTAGTTTGAAGGGGAGACTATATGATGGGTGGGATCATTTTAAGGAATGCCTAAGGCGATGCATGCATCATAGATTCCCCTTATGGATGCAAGTGCAAACCATTTATAATGGTTTGAAAGCTCCAATAAGGACTCTCATTAATCCGACCACCGAAAGCTCAATTAGTAGCAAAACCCAAGAAGAGGCTTATGACCTCTTAGAAGAAATGGCAAATAATGCCTATCAATGGCCTCTCCAAAGAAATTAACACATGGATAAAAATGAATGTAACTCTCTTGAAAACTCACAACAAATTTGTGAACTCCAGAATCAAATCTCTCAACTCAATAAAAAGTTAGAATATGAGCAATTAAAATCTTATCAAGAGGGAGATTGTGAGTTAAGGAATGTCAATGTAATTATGAATCATGGTGGAAGTAGAGAAAGGTTGGAGAACTCCTTTATTGAATTCAGAACATCCACATCTGAATTTATGAATAAAATTGACGCCATGCTAAATAGGCATGAACATACTCTCTTAAGGTAAGAGGAGTCAGTAAAAAGAATTGAACAAAAATTAAAAGAAATCATGAGACAATTAGAGAAATCAGCTTTAGTAGGAGTCATTGGTGAGTATGAAAATGAATCAAGAAACTCTATAACCCTAAGAAGTGGGAAAATAACAAAGCCGATTGTGAATAAGGAGGATGAAAAAAACAACACAACAACTAGAGAGGGACAAGGGGAGGAAAAAGTAATGATTAAAAATGAGAGGAATGAAGTAAGGGATTCGGAGAAGGTTCAACCTAGTGACCAACTTAAAATCACCCCTAACATCCCCTACCCTCAGCGAATGGCTAAAGAGAAAGTTGATGCCCAATTTCACAAATTTTTAGATACTCTTAAAACTCTTCACATAAACATTCCTTTCACGGAAGCATTAGAGCAAATGCCGAGTTATGCAAAGTTTATGAAAGATATCTTATCAAAGAAAAGACGAATTGATGAAAAGGAGACCATGGCATTAACTGAAAAATGTAGTGCAATTCTTCAGAGAAAGATCCCCATTAAGAAGAAGGATCCAGGTAGCTTCACTATCCCCTACATTATTGGAAACTAATCTTTCCAAAAGGCTCTTTGTGATTTAGGTGCATCCGTAAATCTGATGCCGTTTTACATATTCAAGAAGTTAGAAATTGATTATTTGAAACCTACCTCTATTTTCCTCCAATTCACTGATAGATCTGTAAAAACCCCTTTAGGAATTGTGGAAAATGTGCTTGTAAAGGCTGATAAATTCATCTTCCCAGCTGATTTCATAATCTTAGACATGGTAGAAGAAAACCAAGAAATCCCCATCATCTTGGGTAGACCATTTTTATCTACCAGAAGAACATTAATTGATGTCGATAAAGGGGAATTGAGATTGCGATATGGAGATGAGGAGGTGAAATTTCATGTAAATGATTTTATGAGGCACCCATTTAAGCCTAATGAGGATTGCTGGGGGATTAATTTAATTGAATAAGCATTATTATTGGGAGATGTAGAAGAAGAAGGGATGCTAGTGAATAAGGATGATGAGGATCTCACTGAAGATGGAGTGATTGAGGAATTTATTATAGAGAGAAAAATAATTCAACCTTCTATAGATTGCCCTCTAGAATTAGAATTAAAACTTCTTCCTTCTAACTTAAAGTATACTTATCTGGGGGAGGAGACATCTCTTCCTGTAATAATTTCTGCCTTGTTAACTCAGCATCAAGAGAGGCTTTTATGTAAGGTTTTAAGAGAGCACAAGAAAGTAATTGGATGGAGTATAGCAGATCTGAAAGAAATTAGCCCAACTCTTTGTATGCACCATATCCTTTTGGAGGATAACTCTACTCCATCAATTTAACCTCAAAGGCACTTAAACCATAACATATAGGAAGTAGTTCACAAAGCAATTGTTAAACTTTTAGATGCTGGAATCATATTCCCCATCTCTGATAGTCCTTGGGTGAGCCTTATCCATGTGGTCCCAAAGAAGAGTGGGATGACCGTTGTGCTTAATGATAACAATGAATTATTCCCCACTAGAATGGTGACCGGATGGAGAGTGTGCATTGATTATAGGAGACTAAATAAAGCTACCCGAAAAGATCATTACCCTCTCCCATTCATAGACCAAATGCTCGATAGGTTGGCAGGGAATTCCTATTTTTATTTTCTTGATGGATATTTAGGATATAATCAAATCTTGATTGCACCTGAAGACCAAGAGAAAATAACCTTCACCTATCCCTTTGGGACATTTGCCTTTAGAAGAATGCCCTTTGGATTGTGCAATGCTCTGGTTACTTTCCAACACTATATGATGGCTAATTTCTCTGATATGATAGAGGATTTTTGGATTATGGATGATTTCTCTGTTGTTCGAAGTTCTTACGACCATTGTATCGTCAATTTAGGAAAGGTTCTAAAAGGTGTGAAAAATCAAATTTGATCTTAAATTGGGAAAAATGTCATTGTATGGTTGAAAAAGTATTGTCCTTGGTCATTTGATCTATAGGAGGGGAATCAAAGTTGATAAAGCTAAAGTTGAGGTAAGTGAAAAACTTCCCCCTCTTATCAATGTAAAAGGAATTAAAAGTTTCCTTGGGCATGCAGGATTTTACAAAAGATTTATCAAAGTTTCTACAATATAAGCTTGCCGCTCTGTAGATTACTAGGAAAAGATGTCGAATTCAAATTTGACAAAAATTGTTTAAAAGGTTTCAATGCTATTAATACAGCCTTGATCTCTACTCCGATAATTTCTACTCCAAATTGGGACACCCCTTTTGAGATTATGTGTGATGCGAGTGACCTTGCAGTTGGTACTGTCCTTGGGCAGCGAAAGGAACAAACCTTTTATTCAATTTACTATGCTTGTAAACTCCTTGATGATGCCCAAAGAAACTACGCTATTACAGAGAAAGAACTCTTAGCTGTCATTTTTGCATTCACTAAATTCAGGTCTTATCTCATTGGGTCTAAGACTATTATTTATATTGACCATGCAGCCATTAAGTATCTCTTTCAAAAGAAAGAAGCAAAATCTCGCTTAATACATTGGGTGTTGCTCTTGCAATAATTTGATCTAGAAATCCGAGATAAAAAGGGGAGTGATAATGTGTTAGCTGACCATCTAGCTAGATTGACCCACCTCGAAAGTGATACTTTACCTAAATTAGTGAATCGTTCCCCGATGAGAAGCTGTATATTATTTCATCTACAAAACCTCCTTGGTTTGCTGACTTTGCAAATTATCTTGCAGAAGGAGTTATACCAAAGGACCTGAACTTTCAACAAAGAAAAAAGTTCTTTACTGACATAAAAAATACTTTTGGTATGATCCCTTCCTTTACAAATGTAGCAATGATCAACACATAAGGAGATGTGTGCCCAATTTGGAAATCAAGAACATTCTCAACCATTGCCACACATTCCCTTATGGAGGGCACCATGGAATTGATCGAATAGCAGCTAAGGTGCTTCAATCTGGGTTCTTTTGGTCTCATCTATTCAAAAATGCCACAAATTTTGTAAAAAGTTGTGATAAATGCCAAAGAACCGGAAACATTAGCAAAAAGGATGAGCTTTCTTTGAATGGAATCTTCGAAGTGGAGTAATTTGATGTTTGGGGAATTAATTTCATAGGCCCATTTCTTTTATCCCAAATTAACATGGATATTCTGGTTGCTGTTGAATATGTTTTGAAATGGGTAGAGGCGCTTGCATGCGTGAAAATGATGCTAAACCTGTTGTCAAATTTCTCAAGGAGCATGTGCTTGCAAAATTTGGTACTCCTAGATTCCTAATAAGTGACGGGGGAAAGCATTTCTGTAATTGGCAGCTTGAGAGTTTGTTGAGAAGCTATGGAGTAAAACATAAGGTGGGAATTGCTTATCACCCTCAAACTAGTGGACAAGTCGAAGTCTCAAACAGGGAACTAAAGTAGATCTTGGAGAAGACAGTGAATCAAAATAGAAAAGATTGGACTTCAAAGCTCCAAGATGCCCTCTGTGCATATAGAACTGCTTTAAAACTCCCTTAGGAAAGTTCCACTACAGGCTTGGGTATGGTAAATCTTGCCATTTACCCGTGGAGTTAGAGCACTGTGCATTTTGGGCCATCAAGAAGAATGCTGCAATTGAATGAGCTTGATGAATTCAGATTGAACGCTTATAAAAGTGCTAAATATACAAAGAAAATACTAAAAAATGGCTTGATAAATTAATTAAACCAAAGCATTTTCAACTAGGAATGAAAGTACTTCTTTTTAATTCAAGATTGAGATTATTTCCACGAAAATTAAAGTCAAGGTGGATGGGCCCATTTACAGTGACAAAGGTCTATCCTCATGGAGCCATAGATGTTACTTCAAGTGAAGGAACCTTTAAGGTAAATGGGAATCGATTGAAGTCTTATTTGAAAGAGAGTAACCTATAGGAGAAAGGAGGATGGACCTTACAAGACCTTTGATGAATCCATAGATTATATCTAAATAAAGGGAAAAATTCATATAATTAAGATTTTTATGTTGCTCTTAAAATCAAAATTTTTTCTATCTTTTTTAGAGAAATAGAATCCAAAGGAGTTCTAAGGCATTTCTGCAGAGTTTTTAAAATTTATTACAGGAAAACCGCTGCAGCGCACGACCGCGCGCCGCAGCGGGTTGCAGCGGAAATATCTAAACTATATGAAAATTAATCTCAACTAATTGAACAGTGTCTTTCGCAAAATGATCCGCTACAGCGCACGGTAGCGCGCTGCAGCGGAAATATTCATAACTTTATAAAATAGGGCTCAACTAATTGAACAGTGATTTTAGCGGAATGACCCGTTACAGCGCGCGGTCGCGCGCAGCAGCGGTCTACAGCGGAAATATTCACAACTTTATAAAATGGGGGCTCAACTAATTGAACAGTGATTTTAGCAGAATGACCCGCTATAGCGTGCGGTCGCGTGCTGCAGCGGTCTGCAGCGGGACATCTTCAAAAGTTCAAACGTGGTAGCGCGCGATAGCGTAGGACTTGGCGAATCTGAGAAGGATCATTGAACGCCGCAGCACGCCACGACGCGCTACAGCGGCCCGCCGCAAATTTTTTCCAGCCAAGCATTAAATGCGGCTGGGGACATGACCTCTATCCTGCATTTTGTCCCCAACCATCATTCCCTGCTGTAGCCCATTTTATTTGAAAAAGGAAGCTTTGAGGTGATGTTTTGGGTAAACAATTGAGGATTATTGTCACCTCACCATAAATGGAGGTTATTGTCATGATAAATTCAGATTTTTAAATGGAAAAGCTGGTTTGAAATGAGGAGGATGGCAGCCCCCCCCTTCCTATAAATACCCCTCCTCTTGACTAGAGGAGGGTTCACAATTTTAGCAAAATTCTACTAAGTAAGGAGGAGAGCTAAGAGAAAAGAGGAACTCCTCAAGGGTGGAAGGCAAGCTCTTGCTTTAGAAGAGGAGGAAGAAGGCAGCACTAGTGACCTAAGGAGGGAACATTGAGAAGGAGAAGAAAGATTCTAGAGAACTTCTATGGAGTGTTCCTAGTATCTTCTAAACTCCACTCTTATATTTCTTTTTAGTTGACCATGAAAGGGTTTTTATCCATGTATGTGTTTTTCTTCTTTTCTTGTGCAATGAGTAGTTAAACTCCCTTGGGGAGGGTTGGGGGTTTAGTCCCATTTGCATAATATAATATTAATGTATGAATGTTTTCCCTCAAGCATAATTTGTTTGTGATTTTAATGCCTTACTAAGAAATTTTTATCTAATTAGTCTTGAATGTGATTATGAGAAAAGAACTAAAAACAAACTCCAAGAACTAATTGTCTTGTGCTCCTTAGCTCACCTTAGGTTGGATGCTAGATTATGAGTGCATGAAGGCTTGGAACTATGTGAGAAAGTTCATAAGCTCAATGCACCTCAATCTAAGCTCAACCAAAGAGTTGATGCAAGTAATGCTAAGACCCACTAAATGAGCTCCTTAGCTCAACATAATTGAGGTAGAGGAAGAAAGTGTTGAGTGCTCATAAACTAAGTGACATAGTCATTGAGCCCAACATGTGAATACCTCATCTCAACTATGTATGATATGAGTGATGCTCGTAGTGGAAATAAATACTTGTAAGATCATAAGGTTTAAAAATCAAGCTCTCCTTTATCAAGAGAATAAGGTTAAAATTTTAAATTCTAAGAATCTTACAAGAATCGTTGTGCCAAAGTAGAACCAAATGTGAGTTCATTTTGTGCACGAGATTTGAACTTGTAAGACCTTGAGCTAGACTCAAGGACAACAATGTGCAACTTGATTTTAATTGAATTTAATGATAAAGCTTGAGAAATTAATCTACATAAATATTATGTCATAGCATGTGGGATGGTCCCAACTCTCCTCTTTCTTATATCTCGCTATTTTACTTAGTGAATATTTGTGCTAATTTTAGACCACTCATCCAATACATACTATAGCTTAAACATTAGTGAGAATAGATACACCTTGGTGCCAAATCAACTAATTCTCCGAGGATCAATAAATTCCCAGAAAGTCACACTTTCCACTTATTACTTCAGACCACGTACACTTGCGTGAAAGCGCAGACGTGTATTTACAGTCTGTCAACCTTCCTATGGAAGGAATCACGTAGAAGATTTCACTCGCTTCAAGCTGAGACATTAAAACAAGTACTTGGTGGGAGGCAACCAACGCCTAAATTAGGTTGTATATTTTCTTATTTTTATTTCTAGTTTTTCTTTTTTGTGTGTGTTTTGTTTTCCTTAAAGAAACAATTTATGGATCCTCATATTTTCAAATTCTTTCTATGATTCGCAAATGACATGTCTTTATGAATTTTTCAAGACTATGAAAGTTACAAGAATGTCAATGAAAAAAAAATTGATTGTCAACCATAACTTGCTTAACAAAAAATATGATTAAACTCATTGACAGTATTAAATTATCTAAACAAGGGAATGATCTCAGATTGTATTCAACCTTCAAAAATTTAACAAAATCAATACTAAGGCCTAAGTGTGGGGGAAAGCTTAGAAATCAAAACTAGTGATTAAATTGACTAAGCTAAAAGAGTGTGCTAGGCTCCTATAGGACTTCATGATCACAAATATTTGGAATTGGGATGAAGAAAAATCCCTAAGGCTAAAAAAGAAAAACAAAATTAAGGATGAAGAAAAATATCTCTTCCAAAGAAAAAAATAAAATAGGATGATAAAAAATATCTCTCCAAAAATTTTAAACATCTTTATGATTCATAAAAAGGAGCACATATGGCACAAAACTCTTGGTTACTCACTACCTTAATAGTTTGGTGAATTCTAAGGAATCTCTCCCATCATGTAGCACTAAGCATTATAAAACTTAAAAATGGAGACTAATCAAACAACCATGATTCATAACTGGAGTCTTATAGGTTTATTGGTGGAAAAATTTGATACTCATTTCAGTTAAGCAAAAGATTTGAACTGCAATCAAATTTCACATTAACATTTCATATTGACTCTCATACCTTAAAAATAAAAAAATCATTTCTTGAGCTTACTCGAGGACGAGCAAGAATCTAAGTGTGGGGGTGTGATGAATCCATAATTTATATCATAAATAAAGGAAAAATCTCATTCATATCCTTATTAGAAACAACCCTCCTTGATCAAATTCTGCTTATTTTTAGGTAAAAAGTGAGCTCAACAATTTCTGGGCAATTCTGGATTTTTTTGCAATTTTTGGGAGAAAACTGCTACGACGCGCTAAAGCGCGCTAGCGCGCCACAACACGCTCTGGCTACTGGCATGCAGAAGGCACTAATCTAAGGGGATTCCTAAAATCTGGAGCGATTCTGCTACGGCGCACCACAGCGCGCCCTAGCGCGCAGCAGCGAGATAGTTTTCGTAACTCAATAACTACAGCGCTCCGCAGTGGGTGAGTTTTCAAAACTCAATCTCTACGGTGCGTCGTAGTGGTGAGTTTTCAAAACTTAATCGCTACAGCAGAAGAGTTTTTGAAACTCGATCACTATAGCGCACTACAACAAATGAGATTTTGAAACTCAATCGCTACAGCGCGCTGCAGCGAAAGAGTTTTGAAACTCAATCACTACAGTGCGCTACAGTGGCACGCTGAATTCTTGTCTTCTCAGGGCATTAATTGCGGCTGAGACAACACCCCCCGAGCCTGCTCCCTGTCTCCCAGCCACCATGTCTTCTGCAATAGATAATTTTTTTAAAGGAAAAATGAATATTTTTAAGTGATTTGGTGATTAAAGAATGGAAAAGGGGATGTCTTGTCATGCCTCAAGTGGGCTAAGCACTCATTACTGTAGAAATTTGGAAGGAAGAAGCTAGAATTTGAAAGTAAAGAAGGAGATTTACTCATCTATATATGCAGATCTTCTTCACAAAAGAAGGGTTCCCAATTTTCATCCAAAAATTCAGTTTTTAGGGGCTGCATAAAAGAAGAAGGAAACCTCACCAAGGGAGGTGGAAATAACCATTGCTAGAGGAGAAAGAACCAAAGGCTGCACTAGGGAGCTAAAGGAAAGGAGAAGAGGAAGAAGATGAGAGATCCAGAGAACCCCATTAAGGGTTGTTCCTAGTAAACTCTTAATCTTGCTTTTGATTTCTTTTAGTGGATCATGAAAGGGTTTTCATCATTGTACATTTTTCTTCTTTTTTTAACTGTAATGGAAGGCTAAACCTCCTTGGGGAGGGTTGGGCTGAGCCCATTGTAAAATATAAAAGACTTAATGAATGATGTAGAACTTCCTCAAGCATTGAAATAAAAATCTATTTTTGAATGGTTCAATGAAATTATCTTAAGATTAAGTTGTGGACTAAATGAAAAACTTATGTTAAGAAAATATAATTATAAATATGAACAGTCAAAATGAAAATCTTGTGCTCCATAGCTCATTGCTTAGTTGAGAGTGGGATATGCGCGCATGGGGTGTTTTATTGCACAATGTTTGATGCTCAACTAAGAAGTCAAAGCGTGTGAGCTAAGACCCACTAATGGAGCTCCGTTGCTCAGCACACATGAAAGGAGGAAGTGGATTCTTTGAGAGCTCATAGATGACGTGACATAGTTCATAGAGCCCAATGAAATCACTTCCTTATTCGATCTGCGCATGATGCACATGATGCTCATTAGTGGAATCAATGCTCTTAAGACCGCCTAATTAAAACTGTTATTTTGGCAACTTAAACATAGGAGAACTAAGATACTTTAATTGCAATCTCATGGAATTCTTTATGCAGAATTTGAACCCTAGTGTGTACATATTTTGCACAAAATTTGCACTTGAAGGATTTAGAGGACAACTCTAAGAAATACCATGTGCACTTGATGAATTGGCATAATGATAAAGAATAAAAAGTGCTTGAGAAGTAATACAACATGAGGTCTCTATCATTTCACATGGAAGAAGCCCAACTCTCCTCTCTAATTTAAATAATTTCTTAACTTTAAATTCTTGCTTAGTTAATGGAACCAAATCAAGGTGAAATCATATTCTTTAAACATTATTAAATTTAGATAAACCTTAATAATAAAACACACTATCCCTAAGGATGATAAATCTCAGTACTTACCTTCCAAATTATTACTTCAGATCACGTACACTTGCGTGTGAGCGCAGATGCATATTTTACTGTCTGTCATATATTTTAAGATGATTAAATGAAACTACATATTGTGAGATATCACATTTTACTAAACATGCAAGCATTTAAAGTGGTGCAACAAGTGACAATCAAATAGGATAGCTATAAATAAAACATTTATGATTAAACAAAATGAAGCATCTAAATAATACACCTCAACCAGAAACTGTAAAAAGGTTAGGCAATAAATATGTAATAATTGAAAGTAAATTCATCATAACATGCTTATGATCAAATAAATATGTGTTAATTTACAAAAAATAATCTGAACTGAAGTAAGAAAATAAACTGAAGTATAATTAGCATCGTAATATATGAAAGAGCTAAGTAAAACTGAACTAATAATACCGAGCTGAAATGAGCTATAAAAGCATGCAGAATATAGTAAAACATAACTGAAAACATATGGCTAAATAAGACACTAAACTGAGCTGAAAGTAGAAGTGTGCCTAAATTAGTATTGCCAAAATAGAAAAGAGCCAAAATAGGGCCATTGAATAGAAAGTTCAACATGTATCCTCCAAGCCCAAACATGGGCAGATCCAAGCCGGACTATAGAATCCAACATGTATCATCCAAGCCCAAACATGGACTGAATTAAAGAGGCATACTAAATTAGTATGCACTCTACTGGACTGATAATTGAAGAACTAAATGTATTGATTAAAGTTAAATCATGTTTAAGCATTTAAAAATCTAATATAGGATACTCATCGAAGATCTTATGCCCAACTAGTATGTCCATAGAAAAAGGCTCAAACACAAGGTGTGCATAGCAACAAAGTCAAAGTAAGCAAGAAATTCTATTAAATATATGTGATATCCATTGTTATCTAATTTTAATTTGTTCTATCTAATCTAAGATAATATAAGCTTAGGTTCTCCAATATCCAACTATCAAGTATAATCCTAGATTCACAACCCTAAGATTAAATATTAAAACTTAGCAAGCTCTAATTCATAACTAAAAATGATGACTATAAAGGTTAAGTAATTAATCAATGACTTAATTATAGTATTTTACTAACTCAACCCCAATCTTGATTATGCAAATCAAGATCTAAAGATTTAAAGTGTAAACTCTAAATTGGGGTTTAAACTCTAGATCTAAGGTACTAATCTACTAAGGATCTAAGATTTCACACCTAGCCTTACTCCAAGGTAGAGATATATTTAGAGCTAAGAGATTAAGGAAATGTGACCCTAATTAGAAAGGCTGATTCTATAATCATAAAATAAAATAACTTGTAATAACTTATGAATCTAAGAACTAAACTTAAACTATAGAATAATATAATTATTTTATAGGTTGAAAACACTTAACATACTAAAAGAGAGTTTAAGAATTTAACACTTAAGAGATTAAGAAATTTTAGGAATAAAGGTTGAGATTATAAAGAGATTTCATCTAATTGAACAACTAATAAGGATCTAAGATCTAAGACTTAGATCTAGTTACTTAAGATCTTAATCAAGTAATATTTTCATTAAGATATTTACTTAGGAATAATTACTAAGAATGGTATGGATGATAGATAAGTACTAGAAAATATAAGAAAGTAATTGACACCAGGTTTACCAAGATTAGAGGTAAAAAAAAACATTAGACATTAATTAAGATCTAGGGTAATAAAGATGTGATTAGTAAATTTATAAGTACTATAATAATTTTGAAAGCATACATGGGTTCTCCTCTATCTTATGAATAATTAGAGATATTAATCATGCAATTTGGCCATTAAATGAATTAATTATTCACTAATTAATATTTGAGAGAGATTATGCTAAATTAGAAATTCTAAGTACAGAAAGTAGAATCTTTTTTTAGATTATAGTTCCCTACATTTTTTTTTATCAAAAGAATATATTGGATCATACCATTTAGATTAGTATAGATAAAGTTATTTCATTAATTTAATCTGAATATTTTTAATTAAATAAAACCAAATGTTTTGATTTTCCATTTATTTTATTTAAGGAGTTTAATTCCAAATTCATATTAATAGCCCAGTCCAATTATCAGAAGATGCGACACACAGAGCCTGGCTGGGCTGACACTGTCATACCATGTGGGCCTTGGTTGACTTGGCCTGAGGTGACTATGTCATTATCCCAGAGCTCTTCCTGGACAGCCAAAGAGGTAAGACTTCCAGAAGCCAATTCTCGACACTTAGGACACTCCAACACCTTGTCTTGATCATTGGATGATCACAGAGTCCAGACACATTTTTTCCGCCCTGAAGCCCTCTCTGAGAAATATGGGATTGCCAGATGACTACTCCATCTAAACAGCTTGAATACAAATGACTAGGGTTTACTGTGAGGAGTAAATTCTCATCACAGAGACAACCAAACTATCGAGGTTCAATTCCTACACCATCAGAGAGGTGAGGCGAGTTGAACCCCCAAGGATATGAGGCTTGGAGTGCAGCTAATTGCTGGGTCCTTACTCAAACTCAGCTCCTAAAATGACCGCAGCCTGATCGATTGATATGATCGATCGAAGTTAGCCCAGATCCTGATGATAATCGGAATGGGTTTAGTTGACCAAGATAAGAAGGTATGTGATGAAATGGGAATGAATTGGACCCTGGAGTTTTATGGGGGTGGCTTCAACCTCATTGAGCACAAATGTCATCCAAGCAGTGAGCAACTATTGTCTGGACAGAGTCCATCCCATTCTAATTCCCATGCATATGTCCTAGGGAGCTAATAGGAATCTAGAAGACATCATAGATCTATCCTAGAGTATTTAATTTAACATCAAGCCCACACAGCTCGACAGGGAAAGGTTGGTACCTAGATGAGTTGAAATGCAGACACGACAAAGAGGAATGAAGAGAGTTGGAGATGCAGAACAATCACAACAATTTTGCAGGGGGTCTAAGCATTAGACCACACCCTCTATCAGCAGACAGAACAACAACTGGAATGCCGAGAATGTCAAGAGTATTGGGAGTGATCAATTGAAAAATTGAAGGATAATAGTGAGTAAAGAAACTTACTGTGATTCTAGAGAGGCACATATAAAACATGGGGAGGGCTAGGGATGGTTGCTAGGCTTGATGGCAGAGCTCTGTCTTAGTTTGAGGGTGAGGTAAGGTGCAACCACTGAGGGCAACATAGGGAGAATGTAGCCAGGGCTCAAAGGCAGAAGAGGAAGATCAGGCCATCCCTGGACTGCCACAATGCTTGTAGCAGTTTGAGGTATCGGGGCGGGGGACTAGATGCATGGGCAGATGGGTTGGAGATGATCATCCACAATGCTATGGTTGCTCTGGACCATCTGATGGATTGACCATTGGTCCTATACAGTCCTTATGACAGATAAACACAGAGAAAGTGTCAGCTATTGGGTCAACTCCTTGATTCGACGGATGACAGAGGATTTGGGAGTGGCTTATTAGCACCGTAAGATATATACAATAGGATTCATTTAAGAGAATCCATATGACAAAATAGCTGCCTCACTATCGGGAACTCACAGCGGATCTGTAGTGGTCCCGATAATGAATCCCACAGAATAAATTTAATTAAAACTATTATTTAGATAATATTAATAATTACTTAATTAATATAATTAATTCTAATATTTATAAATCCAATTTAGAGGAGTTTATGATGTTGGCATTCTCAGTTTCGAGGCTAAAACTGCTGTGAGGAGGACATCCCAAGGTGAAGCTCTAAAAAAGCTGTAGTGCAAGAAACCTCTTACATGTTAGAGAAGACACTCTAGGTGGTAGCTGCTTCCTCTCCTCTCCATATTAGAGTAAGAGCTTGTGTGTTTCAAGTTAGCCCTTTGTAACTCTATAATCTTCAAGTTTTTATAGTGATATTTTCTATGGTGTGGCTCTGAGGTTTTTCATGTGCATGGGTTTTCCATGTAATCTTCTTTGTTTGGATGTTTGTGTGCTTGTGCTTCTCTTGCATGCATGTGCTACTTGAGTTTCTACTTGTGGTTCTGTGATTTTGGATTTGCTTGGTAACCATTAACTCAGCCCCGGTCCTTAATTGAGTTCACATATCAAACCTCTTTTGATGTAGAGAGTGTGCTAGATGAATGAAGTTTTATATTTACCAATAAGTGGTATCAGTGCGAGGTTACCTTATTAATCCTAGGGTCTACTGTTTGAGTGGGAGCAATGACTGACGAGATGAGACATGTGATTGAAAAATTCAATGAAATGAGCTTTGTGTTCTGGAAAATGTAGATGGAGGATCTACTTTACCAAAAAAAGTTATATCTTTCATTGAAAGGAGCTGACAAAAATCCTACAACTATGACTGATAAAGAATGGGAAGTTCTCGATTGAACTACACTGGGTTTGATTTGCTTATCATTGTCTTCTTATGTTGCTTTTAACATTATTAATGAGAAAACTACTTTAGATCTTAAGGATGCCCTAACAAGAATATATGAGAAGCCCTTGACCTTAAATACAATTTTCTTGATGAAGAGATTCTTTAACATGAAGATGACAGATGTCTATTTAGTGACTGAACACCTCAATGGGTTCAACATGGTAATGAGCTAGTTAAGTTTGGTGGGCATAGTTTTGATGATGAGGTTTGAGCTTTGTTGTTCCTCTCTTCATTGCTGGACAGTTGGGATGGGTTGGTTATAGCCATCTATAACTCATTAGAAAATGCATCTTTGAGATTTGATGACATTGTTTGGCTTGTGCTGAATGAGGAGGTGCAGAATAAATCCTATGGGGAGACATCCACTTCAGCACTGGATGCTGAAAGTAGGGGAAGGCATACTAAAAGGAGACATAACATAACTAGGTCAATGTCTCGATGAGGAAAATTAAGACCTGGAAAAGCAAAGTTGGATTGCTGGAATTGTGGGAAGGCAAGTCACTTCAAGAAGGATTACTCTACCCTAAAAAAGACATGTGGTGGAGGTAAAATCATGAACCCCACTATGAATGTTCTACCTGAGGAGTATCAGGATGCGTTGATCCTCTCACTTGTTAACACGGGTAGTGAACTCGGGCGTATCCTATTATGCTACTCTGTCAAGGAGTGCCTTCAAGACTGCACCAAGGGCATCTTGGGGAAAGTTTATCTTGGAGATGATAAGGTATGTGACATCATTGAAAGAGGTGATGTGGATGTTCAACTACCAAGCAGCATAGTTTGGAATCTCAAAGATATTAGACATGTTCCATGTCTAAAGAGAAATTTGATTTCTATGAGCTAGCTAGCCAGAGGGGGCTACACCACTTATTTTACCAGAGACTCATGGAAGGTCACCAAGGGTGCACTAATTTTTGCATGAGACAATATGGAATGTAAAATTTACTTGATCAATAAAGTGTTTGATTCTATTATAGCTGCAGAAGAGATAGATGCAGATCTATGGCACTGAAGGCTTGGCCATATGAGCAAGAGGGGGTAGAAATTCAATAGTGAAAGGGGAAGCTCCAAGGACTAAATTTAGTAGACTTGGATTTATGTGAAGATTGTATGCTAGGCAAACAGAAGAAGGTTTCATTTTTCAAAGTTGGAAGAGAGTTGAAAAGCAAGAAACTTGAGTTGGTGCATATAGATGTATGGGGACCAGCTCCTACTTCTTTCATAGGTGGAGCCACATATTTCATCACCTTCATTGATGACCATATGAAGAAGGTATGGGTTTACTTCCTAAAATATAAATCTGACTTATTTGGTGTGTTTGGAAGTGGTTAGCTTTGGTTTAGAATGAGACATGATTAAAGCTTAAGTGCTTGAGGACTAATAATGGCCATGTGTACTATGATAAGGAGTTTAAAGAGTTCTATGCCTTGATAGGCATTAAGAGTAAGTTTGCAGTCTTAAGAATACCACAATAAAATGGTATTGCAGAACAAATGAATAGAATGATCACAGAAAGAGCCAGGAGCATGAAATTGCATGCGGGTCTCCCAAAGTATTTATGGGTGGAAGCGATTAACACAACTATTTACTTAATAAATCAGGGACCTTCCATACCCTTAAATGAAGGGATTCTTGAGGAAGCTTGGGGCATAAAGGAGGTTAAACTGAACCATGTCAATGTATTTGCTAATTTTTAGGTCGGCAAAATAGCTAGATTTCTCAAATGAGCACCGATTGATCCCAAACTTCTAGGGATAGGCTTAAATGACCATTTGAGTATAATGGAATAAATTAGCATTTGGTTTAGCTTGAATTAGCTAGAGTAATAACTTTGGTTGTTGTAGACTCCCCCACTTAAGAACAATACCGTCCCTGACATCACTTAAGTGAAGAAAACACAACGAATGCGAGTTATCGAATAAAAAGTAAAAAGAAAGGAAAAGGAAAAGTACCAGGATTTTTGAAGAGCATTGGATATTTATGATGCATATCCGCTTTCTATTCCCAAATAGATTCTTCCAAAGAGTGATTCTTCTATTGAACCTTAACCATTGGGATAGATTGATTTCTTAGCTGCTTTTGATCATGAGCTAAGATTTTAATAGGTTCTTCGGCATAAGAGAGATCAGGTTGGATTTCAACAGTTGGAAGCTGAATTAGGTGAGAAGGGTCTCTGAGACATCTTCTTAGTGATGATACGTGGAACACATAGTGAACTATAGCACAATTATTGGGAATATTTAACTTGTAGGATGCTGATCCTATCTTGGCTGATATCTCAAAAGGTCCAATGTAATGGGGATTGAGTTTCCCTACTATGCCAAATCTATATAAAACTTCCATCAGGCTAACCCTTAAATATGCAAAATCTCTAATGCTAAATTCTACAGGATGATGGCGAGCATCGTGATATTTACTCTGACGGCCTTGAGGTGAACGAATTCTTTGTTGAATCAACTTAACCTTTATGTTGGTTTACTCAACTAGTTTAGACCAATAAAGTTGAATGCTTCCTATTTTTGACAATGCTAGAGGAGTACTTGTTGTGTTCTAGAGACTATTTAGTCCATAATAGAGATACCAATGATGCTCCAGTGTGCTTTCAAAAGGTTCAGAGGAGTTTTGGAACAAGGATTTAAAGTCCAGCAACAACATAAGTGCTACGGCGCACCATAATAAAATTTGGTGCTGCAGCACGCCACAGTAGGTCCATCCCAAGATCTAAGAAATTTTAAAGGCGGGCGCTACTGTGCGCCACAGCGGTAGGAAGTTTGAAATGCGAGTGCTACTGCGCACGGAAGCGATAGGCAATTTGAAAGGTAGGCTCTACTGTGCGCTACAATAGTAGGCAATTTGAAATGCGGGTACCACAGTGTACTACAGTGGCAGGCAATTCAAAACACGTGCGCTATTGCACGCTGCAGCGAGTTCCATCCCAAGACACGGGTGCTACTATGCGCCGTAGTGCCTGGAAAAGTTCTGCTTCGGTTCAAGTTTTGCCCTAAGAAAATTAGGGGATATTTTAGACCTTTCAGGATCCAAAAATGAGCTGGGTACTTAAGCAAACAAATTGGAAGGAGTTTATGATTCAGTTTGGAGGCTAAGGCTACTGTGAGGAGGAGATCCTAAGGTGAAGCCCTAAAAAGCTGTAGTGCAAGAAATCTCTTACATGATGGGGAATAAACTCCAGGTGGTGGCTACTTCTTCTCCTCTCCATATTAGAGTAAGAGCTTGTGTGTTTCAAGTTAGCCCTTTGTAACTCTATAATCTTCAAGTTTTAATAGTGATATTTTCTGTGGTGTGGCTCTGAGGTTTTTTCTGTTCTTGGGTTTTCCACATAATCTTCTTTATTTGGATGTTTGTGTGCTTGTGCTTATCTTGCATGCATGTGCTATTTGATTTTATACTTATGGTTCTGTGATTTTGGATTTGCTTTATAGCGATCAACGCAGCCCCGGTCCTCAATCAAGTTCACTTATCAAACCTCTTCCACCGCAGAGAGTGTGCTTGGTGAGGGAAGTTTTAGATTTGCCAATAAGTGGTATCAAAGCGAGGTTACCTTATTGATCATACAGTTTGCTGTTTGAGTGGGAGAAATGGCTGACAAGAAGATACACATAATTGAAAAATTCAGTGTAATGAGCTTTACGTTTTGGAAAATGTATATGGAGGATCTACTTTACCAAAAGAAGTTATATCTTCCATTGAAAGGAGCCGACAAAAAACCTACAACTATGACTGACGAAGAATGGGAAGTTCTCGATTGAACTGCACTAAGTTTGATTCATTTATCATTGTCTTCTTCTGTTGCTTTTAAAATTATTAATAAGAAAACTACTTTAGATCTCATGGATGCCCTAAGGAGAATATATGAGAAGCCCTTGACTTCGAATATAGTTTTCTTGATGAAGAGATTCTTTAACATGAAGATGATAGATTTCTTTTTAGTGACAGAATACCTCAATGGGTTCAACACAGTGATGAGCTAGTTAAGTTTGATGGGCATTAGTTTTGATGGTGAGGTTTGAGCTTTGTTGTTCCTCTCTTCATTGCTAGATAATTGGGATGAGCTGGTTACAGCCATCTGTAACTCATCAGAAAATGCATCTTTGAGATTCGATGACATTGTCTAGCTTATGCTGAATGAGAAGGTGCAGAATAAATCCCATGGGGAGATATCCACTTCAGCACTAAATGCTGAAATCAGGGGAAGGCATACTAAAAGGAGACATAACATAACTAAGTCAATGTCTCGATGAAGAAACTTAAGACCTGGAAAAGCAAAGCCGGATTGCTGGAACTGTGGGAAGGCATGTCACTACAAGAAGGACTGCTTTACTCTAAAGAAGTCATGTGGTGGATGTAAGATCATGAACCTCACTGTGAATGTTCTAGCTAAGGAGGATCAGGATGCGTTGATCCTCTCACTTGTGAACACGGAGTCCTGGGTAGTGAACTCAGGCACATCCTTTATTGCTACTCTATCAAGGAGTGCCTTCAAGACTGCACCAAGGGCATCTTGGGGAAAGTATATCTTGGAGATGATAAGGCATGCGACATCATTGGGAGAGGTGATGTGGATGTTTAGCTACCAAGCAGTGTAGTTTGGAATCTCAAAGATGTTAGACATGTGCCATATCTAAAGAGAAATCTGATTTCTGTGAGCCAGCTAGCTAGAGGTGGCTTCAACACTTATTTCATCAGAGACTCGTGGAAGGTCACCAAGGGTGCACTCATTATTGCATGAGAAAATATGGAACATATAATTTACCTGATCAATAAAGTGTCCGATTCTATTGAAGTAGAAGAGATAGATGCAGATCTATGGCATTGGAGGCTTGGCCGTATGAGCGAGAGGGGGTTGAAATCCCAACAAAGGGGAAGCTCCAAAGTCTAAATTTAGTAGACTTGGATTTATGTTAAGACTATATGTTGGGCAAATAGAAGAATATTTTATTCTCCAAAATTGGAAGAGAGCTGAAAAGCAAGAAACTTGAGTTGGTGCATATAGATGTATGGGGGCCAGCTCCTACTTATTCTATAGGTAGAGCCACATATTTCATCACCTTCATTGATGACCAAATGAAGAAGGTATGGATTTGCTTTCTAAAACAAAAATCTGACCATATTTGTTGTGTTTGGAAAGTGGTTAGCTTTGGTTGAGAACGAGACAGGATTAAAGCTTAAGTGCTTAAGGTCCAATAATGGCGGTGAGTACTGTGATAAGAAGTTTAAAGAGTTCCATGCCTTGAGAGGAATTAAGAGGGAGTTTACAGTCTTAATAACACCACAGTAAAATGGTATTGCAAAACGAATGAATATAATGATCACAAAAAGAGCCAGGAGCATGAGATTGCATGCGGGTCTCCCAAAGCAGTTCTAGGCGGAAGCTGTTAACACAACTATTTACTTGATAAATCAGGGACCTTCCATACCCTTAAATGAAGGGATTCTTAAGGAAGCTTAGAGCAAAAAGGAGGTTAAACTGAACTACCTCAAGGTATTTTGTTGTTCATCATATGTTCACATTGATGTAGGATTCAGGAGTAAGCTTGATACAAAGGCAATCAAGTGCACATTTGTCGAATATAGTGCAGGTGAGTTTGGTTAAAGATTATGGGATAATCAGAACTAAAAGGTCATCAGAAGAAAGGATGTCACTTTCAATGAAAGTGAAATGTACAAAGATTGTATTGGAGTCAAGTCTGATTCCAAATATACTTTAGATGGAGAGCCCCAACACATAGAAATTGAAGATAATGTTGATCCAGATGTTGGATTACATGAAGAAGATCAGGAGGGTGTCAATGTTGAACAATAAATACCCATGTTAAAAAGATCTACAAGAGTCATAAGACCACCACAGAGGTACACCCCTTCCTTATCCTACTTATTACTAATGGATTGTGGTGAACCAGAAAGCTTTAATGAGGAATTTCAAGTTGAAGATTCAATTAAGTGGGAAGCTACCGTGAATGATGAAATTGCATCGCTCATGTCAAATTGAACATGGGAGTTGGCACCTCTACTTGCTGGGAAGAAGGCCCTTCTAAACAAGTGGTTTTACCAGGTGAAGGAAGAACTGAATGGGAGCAAGTGCTACAAGGCTAGGCTTATAGTAAAGGGCTTCTAGCAAATGTATGGGGTCAACTACAGTGTGATCTTCACCCCAATTGTGAAGATGATAACCATCAGGGTTGTGTTGAACATTATTGCAGTTAAGGATTTGCATCTGAAATAAATAGATGTCAAAATTGCAATCCTTCTCAGAGAGCTAGTGGAGGAGTTGTACATGCAACAAACTAAAGGGTACAAGGCTCAAGAGAAGGGAAAAGTTGAGCTAGTGTACAAGCTTAAGAAGAGCCTCTGTGGATTGAAGCAAGCCCCAAGGCAGCGGTATAAAAGATTTGACAGGTTTATGTTAGAATCAGGGTACAAGAGATAATAAGCGGATCACTATTATTACATAAAATAGTGTAAATCCTCATATATCATTCTGTTACTGTATGTGGATGATATGTTGATTGCATATCAAACATGGAGGAGATAAGGATGCTAAAAAAGCTTATGTCAAAGGAGTTTGACATGAAGGACTTGGGGCCAGCCAAGCAAATTCTTGGAGTGAGAATCACTAGGGAAAGATGTGCAAGAATCCTAAAGCTATCGCAAAAAGAATATGTTGAAAATGTGCTGAAAATATTCAACATAAATGAGGTGAAGCTAGTGGGAACTCCCATAACAAGTCACTTCAGCTTGTCAAAGGAACAAATGTTAAAATTCAAAAAAGAGAAGGAGCATATGCTGAAGGTTCCTTATACTTCAGTAGTAGGGAGCTTGATGTATGCGATAATCTACACAGGACTGAATATTGCCCATGCTGTGGGAGGGAAGCACCATTGGGATGTAGTCAAGTGGATCCTAAGGTATAACGGGCAAAGCTTTATGCTTAGGAAGATTTGACATTATTTTAAAGGGCTATGTAGACTCAGATCTTGCAAGTGATATTGATAGTAGGAGAATTACTACATCTTATATGTATACATTGGGAAGTGAAGCAGTGAGATGGATCTCTAAGCTACAAAACATTGTGTCGCTATCTACCATGGAGGTGGAATCTATTATTATTATTGAGGCAAGTAAGGAGATGATCTGATTGAAGAGTTTTATGAAAGAATTGGGCAAAGAGAAGGAAGATGAGAAGCTCTATAGTGATAGTATGAGTATTATTCACCTAGCAAAGAATACATAATTTCATGCCAGGACAAAGCACATTCAACTCTGTTACCATTTAATCTGGACATTATTAGAACAAGGGCATCTCAGATTGGAGAAGATCTACACTTTTAAAAATCTAGCTGATATGCTTACAAAAGCAGTAGCAATGGAGAAATGGAAGCTATATGCATCTTCAGTTGGCCTCAGTATGTGAAGAGAGAGCTAGGGTGAGCCACACTACATTCTTAATAGATATAAGAATATAATGAAAAATTAAAGATGGAAGAGGGGATAATTCTTAAAGGTCTCAAAGTGAGAGATTTTTGTGTTGTGGAGACCATTTAGTACATAATGGAGATGCTAATGGTGCTTTAGTGAGCTTATAGGAGGTTCTGAGGTGATTCAAAATAAGGAGTTGAAGTTCAGCAATAATACAGGTGCTACGGTGTGTCGCAGCAGAAGTTGGCATTGCAGCACGCCGCAGCGGGTCCATCCCAAGAAGATGGCAATTTGAAAGGTGGGCACTATCGCATGCTGTAGCGGCAATCAATTTGAAAGGCGGGCACTATAGTGTGTCGCAGCGGCAGAGAATTCGAAATGCGGGCACTACTGCGCACCGCAGCGGCAGGCAATTCAAAATGCGCGTGCTATCGCACGCCGTATTGGGTTCCATCCTGAAAAATGAGCACTATGGCGTGAAGAATTCTGCTCCGGTTCAACTTTTGTCCTAAGTAAATTGGGGGGCATTTTGGACATTTTAGGGTCTGAAAATGAGCTTGGTACTTAAGGAAATAGGTTGGGAGGAGTTTATGATGTTGGTCTTCTCAGTTTATAGGCTAATGCTACTGTGAGGAGGAGATCCCAATGTGAAGCCCTAAGGAAGTTGCAGTGTAAGAAACCTCTTACATGTTGAAGAAGACACTCTAGGTGGTGGTTGCTTTCTTTCCTCTTTATATTAGAGTAAGGGATTGTGTGTTTTCAGTCAAAGGATAAGCTCTTTATAACTCTGTAATCTTCAAGTTTGCATAGTGATATTTTCTCTAGTGTGGCTCTGTGATTTTTCCCATTTTGGATTTTCCATATAATCTTCTGTGTCTGAATGTTTGTGTGTTTATGCTTATATTGCATGCATGTGATATATAATTTTGTAATTGTGGTTCTATGATTTCAAATTTATTTGGTAACTGTCAACTCAATCCTGGTCCTCAATCGAGTTCTCTTATCAAACCACTTCAGCTGTGGAGAGTATGCTCTGTGAAGGAAGCTTTAGATTTACCAACAATACTGCTCTTCCTACCATATAAAGCTTCATAAAGAAGCCATTTTTATACTAGCCTAAAATAGGTTGTTATATGCAAACTTTACTAACAGAATGTGATATTCCCAAGAACTGACAAAATCAAGAATATAGAGCCAGAGTAAAAACTTAATTTACTCTTTCAGTCTGGCCTTCCATTTGAGGATGAAATGTCGTGCCCATAGCTAGGGAAGTCCCCAGATCTTGATGCAATGCCTCCCAAAACTTAGAAGTGAACATGCTATCTCTGTTGAATACTATTGACTTAGAAATGCCATATAGTCTGACAATCTCCTTAATATAAAGATTTGCGAGCTTTTCTTCTGAGTTAGTCTGACGGATTGGATTGAAATGTGTTGATTTAGTTAAATGATCAATAATGACCCAAATCACTTTGGCACCAAATCAAGTGCGGGCAACCTGTAACAACCCTGCTACCTTGTTAATTCTCAGCTTGATCAGGCATTACTTTTAATCCTATTGCATTTTAAATATCAAGTTATGCAAATCCTAAAAATTTGAAGTCAATTAGACTTCTCTAAGTCAAGTTAACATTTTTGATTAGTCTAGATGCCCTAAATAAGACATAAAATATATTAATCTCAGAATTAAAATCTGATTGCATTTTTAAATTCCTCACCCCCAAATTTGCTAGGGGTGAAAGTTTTGTAAAATTTGGAGATCATTTAGACCATAATTCAATTTAAATTAAATTGGTCTAATTGCATTTTAGGGCTTCCAACATTTCAAATTTGCAAATATACCGAAATACCAGATTAAACGGTCGGGATCCGCTGTGTGAACCGCGGGCGATCCGCTGTGGAGCCCAGATCCCGTGACATTGGAGTCTTACTGATCTCATCGTTGCGCTTAAGGAATCAATGTCTAGGATTAGATCTCGCGGAAATGCGGATCTACCGTTGGATGCATCTTGTGTATCATACGGCAGAGATTCAATCGGATCTGGCCATTAGAATCCGGAGGATCAGGACCATAGTGTGGTTTCGATTGATCCATCAGACGGCCCACAGTGCTCCCACACTGTGGATCTTTGTCTTCGCCTCACCTGTGCTCGACATAAGGGATCCGGAAGATTCTAGATAGCTAAGCCTATCCCCCACTACTCGCTCCACCTCAGAATTCCATTGGGGAACTTCCATCAACAGCATATCAGCCCTTTCGAGCCCCATGGCTCGGTTAGCTCCAATTAATGAAACTGGAGTTTGGCCATGGCTCGAGATCTCGGGTCAGTCCCAGATCCAATAAAGCCTCTAGAACATTCCCATTCCCTCCATGAGGCTATAAATAGCCTCATATCTGCTCCAAGGATCATCTTGCAGACAATTAAAGCTCTGTATCATGAACCTCCATTGCTGTCTGTCCGAGTTTCTCAAGCATCCCAGGCATGAGTACCACTAACAGAGGAAATTCCCAGTGTTCAAGAATCCTAGGTGTGCTCTTCTAAAGCTCTATAGCCCCTACCTTCCTCTCAAACAGCCAATCCAAGCTTCCCCATCAAACCAAGTATCCCAGTTTGCTCAGTCTGGGGCAATGAAGCTCAGACTCCTCTCATTTGGATTCTCTTGAATGAGTATTGTCGAATCAAACCTATTGTGATCATATATGTGCCTTAAGATAGCTCTAATCGATCTATTTTGATCGATCAAGCTAAGTCCATGAAAGGGGCTAGGACTGAGTAAGGACCCAGTGATTCAGCTCACTATAGACCTTTAGGTCAGGGGGCTTTGATCTGCCTCACCTCCTCGAAGGTGTAGGGATCAAGCCCAGGGTCAATCATGGTCTCTATGGGGAGAATTGTCTCCCCACAATGGCTCCAGCTTGGAAGCTTTTGGGTGTGTAAGGTTCAGGCGAACTAGACCTCCTCACATGGGGCTTCGAGTCCCAAATGGTGCATCCAAGCTCGGGGATGGATTTGCAATTAACCCAAGGCCATGGCATGCACTATAGGTAGAGAATTTTGTTGATTAAGGTTCCCCCATTCGGCCTCTATTGAGAGGGATTGAGGCGGGGATGATGGCACTGTGCGATTCGGGTCATCCCGTGACCCGCACCGTGCGATAGTGCTGAATCACTAGGCCTTGGCCGACCCGCACAGTATGATTAATGGGCCGAGACCATTTTAATTAAATCCGGTTAATTGGATTTATTTTCCTTAAGGAAAATAATCCAATTAATCAAATTATAGGAAAATTTAATTAGAAAAATGCAAATTAAATTAATTTGATAACTTTTGATCCACTGGTTCAAACTATATGATGTTATATATCAATATGATTAGAAAATCATGAGGAATAATAATATAAAAAATATTGAATATTAATGGCCCTCCATGCAAGCTCCAATCTTGGAACATCATTCCAAGAGCTTCATGGAATTCTGATTGGAGCTTCCGCTGCCAGGCAATTTCCTTCTTGCAAAACCGCATGTCGGTGGCCATAGCCTTACCCAAGTCAGTTTATTGAGCATAAATCCACCCCAACATTTTTTTCGAGTAAGAGCGGTTGGTGGAAGCTGAAGCTTCTCCTTCTTCTCCCCTCCTCTTCTTAGCCTGCATCCATACCTGGGAACGAGCATATAAATTTATTCACTCAAGGGGGGCACTAGGAGGGATGACAGTGTCGGAGGAAAGATCTTAACCCCCTAGGCCAGACAGATGCCTGAGATTAATGACTTGAATGCCATCGCAGTGTAGGACCCCTTCAAGGTGTTCCAGAGCTGCTCATAAATGATGCCAGAGAGATGTATTTCTCTGGGCCTTTGGAGCACACACATGAGCAGCACCTTTGAACGGGTCACTTCGCTTAGGTGACTCATTGGCATGATGGAGCTGGAGATGAAAACTAGCCACACATTACTAGAGTCTGTGAGAAGGGCTCGAGGAATGTTGCTCAAATTTCCTTTCCAATCTGTATTATCCCAAATGAGTTCACTTGTGAGAGCAGCTGGGTCATAGTTAGACTCAATGAGGGCCAAGTACGAGTAGTTCTTGACCTCGATCAACCCATAAAACTGCATGATTTGCTCATGCCCAAAAATAACTCCCTTTCCCCAAACGAAGACCTTACACCCCAATGCGTTAACTGCATGATTTGCTCATCGCCATTTGCCTCCAACCGCAGGGGTCAACTTGCTTGGATGGAACCGGCAAGACCTGCCCAAAACATTTCTCTGGGAAGTGACCACGGTGAACCGCTTCTCAGCTTCATCGGAGGAGAACATCTTCTTGTTAAAGGCTCCACCAGATGTGGAGGCCTTGGGTTCTATCATTGGGATATATTTCTTTCCCGAAGACATGCTGAAATATTAAGTAGAGCTGAAATTTTTAAGAAAGGATGAGGAAGAGAGTAATTCTTGAGAAAAAATCAGAAGGTGAAAAGATTACACCCAACTTACTCCCCTTAAATATCCACAAATTTCAAAGGCCAAAAAAATTGGTCAAAGGGACTTCCCCATGCCATAAATGTGACAATCCTTGATTGGAAAAGGGAGGAGGGGGAAGCTTTATCAGCAACACTCTTTTTGACTGCCTGGAAATCCTAAATAAATTAACTTTTTGACTACATTGATTCCCTTGGCAGTCAAAACTACCACAACTAGAGCAGATCATTGCAGCGCGCTGTAGCGCATGAGTTTCAAAAATCTTTCGCTGCAGTGCGCTGTAGCGGTCGAGTTTCAAAAACTCTTTCATTGCAGCGCGCTGGAGCAATTGAGTTTTAAAACTTTCCCGCTGCAGCGCACTGTAGCGAAAACAAATAATAATAATTATTATTTTATTTTCTTGGCTTGGGTTACCTCCCAAGAAGCGCTTAGTTTTAAGTTGTTAGCTCGACTCATTTGGACCTTTTTATTGCTTAGAGAGGTCAGGAGTTATTTTTTCCAGACTTTTGAGGTATTTGGATGGGCACTAACATGCAGTGTGCTTGAACCCTCACCCTCGGCATTCCCTTCACACCCTACACTTTTAGTTATGGAGAAAACTTTCTTCTTTCTCTTTCCCCTCCTTGTTTTTTTCTTTTTCATCTTCTCTTTACTCTCACCTTTGGAAGATGTGCATGGGCTAGCCTTGGAGTCACTTAGATTTAAATTTGGAAAGTCAAGCACTTCATGAACTCTTTCCTCCCTAGCCTTGCTATTTATTTCTAGTTCCATATCTTATTGTTTGAAAATAGTAGGTTTTAGATCTATTAATTCGGACCTACCATGGATCCTTATGCTCATGACCCCCCTACACACATCTATGATAGCCTTAGAGCTCATGAGGAAAGGTCTTCCAAAGATAATGGTGGAGTTTGCATTCAACCTATCCCATTCACAAACAACAAAATCAGTGGGGACAATGAAGCTTCCTAATCCTGCATGAACATTTCTTACAATGCCTAACAGGGTTAATGATTCCAAGTTGGCGAATTCTAGAATTATGGAGGTGTACTCCATCCCTCCTACCTTAAGATGTTCATATATATAGTAGGGCATAATATTGACTGAAGCACCAAGATCACACAAAGGATCTAAAAGTACTTCATTCCTTATCACGCATGGAATGCATAACCTTCCAGGGACTTCACATTTTAGAGTAGTGAGCTTTTCACACTCGGTTCCTCTCACTCGCTCTCTAGCCTCTAGTTTTCTTTCAATATCATTATAATCATTAGTTTTGTACTCTCCATCCATCCCTTCAGAATGAATTACACTTACAAATCCCTAAGATTCACTTCAGTAGAACTAAGTAGAGCTCCTTGATGCCGAGTGGTCAACTGCTTGGAGATCTGCCCCAGTTGAACTTCAATATTTCTTAGGGATGCCTCTATCCCTTGGATGGAGGCATCATGGTGGGTAATAGTAGCTTCAATGTGGCACATGAATTGAATTAATTCTGCCTTAATGGCTGATGAATCCATTATTTACTTCATATATAAAGGAATTTTTTATAAAATCTATGTTAGAATCAGCCTACTTTGATAAATTTTGTGTAATTTCAAGGAAAATACAAGCTCAGCAATTTCTGGACAATTCTGGAATGTTTTTGCAAATTCTGAAAAAAAAATGCTGTAGCCCATTACCGCACATTACAACGTGCCACAGCGGATGAGCTTGCAGCGGGAGGACTTGCAGGACTCAAGCGCTATAGCGCACTGCAGCGGGAGGACTTGCGGGACTCAAGCGCTATAGTACGCCACAACGGGAGGACTTGTGGGACTCGATCGCTGCAGTGTGCCACAACGAGAGGACTTGCGTGACTTAAAATTGTTACAGCGTGCCACAGCGGGAGGACTTGCAGGACTCGATCGTTGCAGCGTGCCACAGCGCGCTCCAGTGGGTACCAAATTTCCGTCTTCTCAGAACATTAAATGCAGCTAAGATTTGACCCAGAATTTGGATCTTGTCTTCCAGCCATTTTTCCAGACCTGTTGCTTGATATTTAATTGGGAGGAGATGATTTGAAACCAAATAAAAGAATAAAAAAGGAAAAAGAAGTTGTCACGTTAAGCTCCACTTAGTTTGGCAATGATGGCAAAAACTCTAAATAAGTTTTTCAGATTTCAAAGGGCTGAAAATGGATGTGCACCCTTCCTATAAATATAGCTCTTCAATTCATTTGAAGGGTTCCCAATTTGGCTAAAAAAAAACTTTCTAAGTAAGAAAAGGGCTGCATAAAAGAGAAGGAGAACTCTCCAATGGTGGAAGAACTTCAATTGCTAAGGAGAAGATGGGAGAAAGGCAGCACTACTGACCTAAGAGAAATAACCATGAACAAGAAGAGGAGAAATCCGGAGAACTCCATCAAAGGAATGTTCCTAGTAATCTTTAACTTTTGTCTTTGTATTTTTCTTAATTGATCATGAAAGGGTCTTTATCCATGTATGTGTTCTTCTTTATCTCAAGTGTAATGGAGAGCTAAACACCCCCCCCCCCCCCCCGCCCCCCGCCCCTTGGGGAATGTTGGGCCAATCCTATATGTCATGTAAGGGACAATTATGTATGAAAATTTTCTCAAGCTTCTAATAAAAATTTGTGAAATGAATGACTTGTTAAAGAAATAAAAAACGGACTATTTGTGGACTTAAGTGTAGACTATATGACGAAGGACCTAAATGACATCAAGACTTAAAAGTCTTGTGCTCCATAGCTTACTCTTAGTTTTGAGCTAGAATCATAAGTGCATAGGAGCTTAGAATTGTGTGAGGAAGTTCTTGAGCCTAGTGCACCTTGATCTATGCCCAACTAAGGTGTTGATGCGTGTGAGCTAAGACCCACTAAATGAGCTCCGCAGCTCAGCATACGTGATGGGAGGAAGATAACTTGTTGAGAGCTCATGTGTGATGTGACATAGCACATTGAGCCAAACTAGTCAACTCCTTATCCAAACTGCACATGACATGCGTGATGCCCTTAGTGGAATCAATGCTTATAAGATATTAAATAAAGAAATAACTCTTATTTTTATAATCCAAAAATGAGAGGAAATCTAATGATCTAAAATCTTATGTGGGTCTTTGTGCTAGAATAGAACCAACTGTGAGTTCATTTTAAGCATGAGATTTGAACTTGTAAATCTTAAAGTTAAACTCTAAGGAGGACAATGTGCACTTGATTAAATTACATAAAACTAAATAAAAAATAGAAAGGGTAATGCTTGAGGAATTATCTTATATGAGTCTCTGAACATTTCATGTGGGAGAGACCCAACTCTCCTCTCCTTTTATCATAGTTACTTTCTTTCAAGACTTGTTGTGCTTGTTTAAGATCCTAATCAATAAACTACACATAGTTTTAATATTATTGAAAGTAGATATACCTTAGTAACAAAACACCCAATTCCCTGAGGATGATAAATCTCAAAATTCACATTCCAAATTATTACTTCAGACCATGTACACTTGCGTACAAGTGCAGATGTGTATTATAAGTCTGTCGAAGGAGTTAAAGGCTCCTTCCAAATTTGAATGCTGATGATTAAGATTGTTCCCATTATTAAAGCCTTGTTGACTTGATGAACCCCCCCCTCATTATGGTTTCCATTATTATTTTTGTTACTCCACGAGAGATTTGGTGGTTTTTCCACCCAGGGTTATAAGTGTTGGAGTAGGAGTTATTCATGGTGTTGTTGTGTCTTAAGTAGTTAACTTGTTCAGTGTTCGATTGCATGAAAGGATTATTTAAATTGTAGTTTTCACTAGCGTGCCTTCCCCCGCACAACTCACATTGAGTTTCTTAGACAACATTAATATTCATTTTCTCAATTCGTTCATTTAAGGCGTGGATTTTGTTTTGCAGGGCCGTTATTTGATTTGATTCATTCATTTTAATTGATTCCTTTTTAAACCGTTCAAAGGCCATTGGTATGCATTATTTACCATTTCTTCCAAGTGGTCATAAGCCGCTTTTGGGGTTTTGCTACTAATTGAGCCTCCGACGGCCGCATAAATGAGAGTCCTTATTGGAGCATTCAAACCATTGTAAAAGGTTTGCACTTGCATTCACAAAGGGAATCCATGATGCGGGCATCACCTCAAGCATTCCTTAAAGTAATCCCACCCATCATATAGAGTCTCCCCTTCATACTGATTGAAGTTGGTTATTTCAATTCTCAGTTGTGCAATTTTTGTCGGAGGGAAATATTTTGCTAAGAGTTTCCTAGCGAGATCATCCCTAGTATGGATGGAATCACTCTGGAGAGAGATAAAGCAAGAGAGAGCTGAACTAACTCTTTGCTCTATCTGTTAGGGAAAAAGAGAATAGCCTAAGTTTAATGGCATCACCAGAAACACCATTAAACTTGAAGGTATCACATATTTCAAGAAAGTTTGAAATGTGTGAATTAGGGTCCTCGGTGGCTAACCCACCAAATTGATTATTTTGAACCATATTGAGTGTAGAAGGTTCAATCTCAAAATTGTTGGCTTCTATGTTTGGCCTAACAATTGTGTGAGGAATGCCCCTAATAGTGGGCAAAGCATAATCTCTAAGTGCTCTACCCCATGGTTCTCCTAAGGGCTCTTTAGGAATTTCATCAAAGATTTCCATAATAGCCTGTTGATTATTTAAGATTGCTTGTTCTCTTCTAGCTTGCAAAAGGGTTCTTTCAATTTCAAGATCGAAAAGATATTTAGTATGTAGCAATAACATTCAATAATTCAGCAAATATAAGTAAATGAAGGAAAAATAAATGGTTAGCACAAATAATTATAGAAATAAAAAATAAGACTATATGCAAAAGTATTGCTTAAATCACTATTTACTATTAGATTCTCCTTAATTCAAAATAATTACCATTCCTCGACAATGGCACCAAAAACTTGACAGACTGTAAAATACACGTTTGCGCTTGCACGCAAGTGTACGTGGTCTGAATAATAATTTAGAAGGTAAGTTCTGAGATTATCATCCTCAGGGAACGATATGTTTTATTACTAAGGTATATCTAAATTCAATAATGTTTAAACAAAATGATTTCAGCTTGATTTGGTTCTATTAACATGCAATAATGTAGAGTTTAGAAACTATTTAAGTTAGAGAGCAGAGTTGGGCTTATTCAATGTGAAATGATGGGGACCACAAGTTGTATTACTTCTCAAGCACATTTTATTCTTTTTTATTAAGCTAATTAATCAAGTGCACATTGTGTTCCTCAGAGTTGTCCTCTAAATCCTTCAAGTGCAAACTTATGCGAGAGATGAACACACTATGGTTCAATTTCTGCACAAAGATTCCCATGAGATCACAATTAGAGCAGCTTAGTTTTCCTATGTCTAGGTTACCAAAATTTTTAGTCTTAATTAGCTGATCTAAAAAGCATTGTTTCCACTAATGAGCATCACGCGTATCATGCACAGTTCTGATAAAGTAGTGATTTCATTGGGTTCTATGAACTATGTCACATCATTTATGAGCTCTCAAAGAATCCACTCCCTCCTTTCATGTATGCTGAGCAATGGAGCTCCAATTAATGGGTCTTAGCTCACACGCTTAGACTCCTTAGTTGAGCATAAAACATGGTACAAGAAGGCTCAAGCACTTCTCACATAGTTATAAGCACCCCTTTCACACATATCCCACTCTTAACTAAGCAATGAGCCATGGAGCTCAAGATTTTCATTTTGATTGAAGTATTTATAATTATATTTTCTTAACATAAGATTTTCATTTATTCGACAACTTGATCTTAAGATGTTTTCATTTAGTCATTCAAAAATAGATTCTTTTTATTTCAATGCTTGAGGAAGTTCTACATTCATTCATTGAGTCCCTTACATTTTACAATAGGCTTAGCACAACCCTCCCCAAGGGGTTTAGCCTTCCATTACAGCTGAGAAAAGAAGAAAAACATATAAGGATGAAGACCCTTTCATGATCCACTGCAAGAAATTTAAAAGTAAGATTAGAGTTTACTAGGGACAGCCCTTAACGGGGTTCTCAGGATCTCTCCTCTTCTTCCTCTTCTCCTTTCCTTTAGCTCCCTAGTGCAGCCTTTGGCTCTTTCTCCTCTAGCAATGATCCTTTCTACCTCCCTTGAAGAGATCTCCTTCTTCCTCTATGTAGCCCTTAAAAATTGAACTTTTTGGATGAAAAGTTGGAACCCCTATTAAATGGATAAGAGGTGCATATATAGATGTATTACTCTCCTCTTCCCCCTTTTCAAAATCTGCTTTTCCCTCTTTAATTTTCTGCTTGTGATGATTGCAAATACCACTTGAGGAGTGAAGTGACATCTTCTTTTCCCTTTTTAATTCTTTGATATCATTTCAATCCACCCTCTTACCAATAAAATAAACTACTGCAGAAGAAATGATGGCTGAGAGACAAGGAGCAGGTTGGGGGTCTTGTCCCAGCTGCACTAAATGCACTGAGTTGGCAAAAATTTGGTGCGCTGCTACATCGCACTGAGCACGCTGAAGCGATTGAGTTTTAGAAATTCTTTTGCTGCAGCGCACTGTGACAATTTTAAGTTTTGAAACTTGCCCGCTGCAGCGATTAAAGTTCAGAAACTCTTCCGCTGTAGCGTGCTGTAGCAGTTGAGTTTAGGAAACTCTCCCGCTGTGGTGCGCTGTAGCGGTTGAGTTTTGAAAACTCTCCCACTGTAGCGATTGAGTTTTGCAAACTCTCCTGTTGCAGCGTGCTGTAGCGATTGAGTTTCGGAAACTCTCCCGCTGCAGTGTGCTATAGCGATGGAGTTTTGTAAACTCTTCAGTTGTGGCACGCTATAGCACACTGTAGCGATTGAGTTTCATAAACTCACCCGTTGTAGTGCGCTATAGCGATTGAGTTTCAGAAACTCACCCGCTGCAGTGCGCCAGGGTGCGTTGTGGCGCGCTGTAGCGCGCTGTAGCGATAACGCTTCAAAATTCAGCAATGCCCTTGTTAGGTGTCTTCTGTATGCAAGTAACTGTGGCGCACTGCAGCGCGTTGGAGCGCGCCATAGTGGTTTTCTTCCAGAAAATGCAAAAACACTTTAGAATTTTCTAAAAATTGTTGGGCTCACTTTTTACCTGAAAATAAGCAGAATTTGATCAAGGGAGCTGTTTCAAATAAAGAAATGAATGAGATTTTTCCTTTATTTGAGATATAAATTATGGATTTATCATGCTACAAAATCACATAATGAAATTCATTAAAATGTCAAACCATTTCCATTCGAAAATTTCTAACGGATGCAAGAGACCTCCAAGCCTTTACCATATTACATGCATGACATTTTGCCACAAAATAGACTACACTTTTCTTCATACTGGGCCACTAGAAGGATGGCTTCAAGTCTTGATACATCTTTGTACATCTTGGATGGACATTGTATCATGAATAATGGCTTTCATTAAGAACTTCTTGGTGCATGGATTTATAGATCCATATAAGATTGTTCTAATAGAAAACACCATTGCATAATTGCAGATCAGGCGACCACCTAAAATTGCGGCTTTAAAATTCAGATAGTCGTCATCCTTAGTTTGGGAGATGAAGGCATCACTATGAAAGGTAGGTTCGACAGTGCTTTGACTTATCATTATACTTAGCATATCACTACAAACAGGAAAGATTTCAAGTTTACAAAACTCTACTTCTAACAAACTTCAGCAATCTTGGCAGATAATGTGGAACGATGGCTGAGAGCATCTGCTACAATGTTTGCTTTTTTGGGGTGATACTAAATAGTTAAATCATAATCACTAATCAATTCCAACCACCTTTTTTGTCGGTAGTTAAATTCACATTGAGTAAAAATATACTTTAAACTCTAATGATTTCTGAAAATAGAACATTGAACTCCATGCAAATAACGACACCGTATTTTCAAAGAAAAAATTACTGCGGCGAGTTCAAGATCATGAACGAGATAGTTCTTTTCATGAGGTTTCAGCTGACGAGAGGCATAAGCGATTACTTTAACCTCTTGCATTAATACACATCCTAAACTAATTCCAAATGCATCAGTATATACATGATAGCTTAAACCTTCTTTAGGTGGAACAAGCACTGGAGCAGTGTAGAGTGCATCTTTAAAGGCTTGAAATGCTTCTTCGCTTTTGGAACTCCAATTGAATGGTACAACTTCTGAATTAGCTTAGTTAAGGGTGAGAAGATCTGGGAGAAGCCTTTGACAAATGTTCTATAATATTTGGCTAGTCCCAGAAAGCTTTTGATATCAGTTACTGACTTGGGCTGTATCCAATATTGGATTGTGCTTACTTTCTTATGATCTACTCGGATACCTTGGGCATTAACTACATGACCCAAGAAAGCTATGGATTTTAACCAAAATTTGCACATCGAGAATTTGACATACAGATGGTGATCATGCCATGATTCAAATACTATTTTTAAATGATAGTCGTGATCCTTCTGAGTTTGAGAATATATAATAATATCATTGATAAAGATGATCATAAACTTAAATAAATATGGCTTAAGGATTCGCTGCATCAAGTTCATGAATATTGATGGCACATTAGTGAGTTCAAAAGACATTACAAGAAATCCATAGTGGCCATAGCGAGTGCGGAAAGCTATCTTCTCGACATCAGTATCCCTTACTCGCAACAGATGATATTCTGATCTTAAACTAATTTTAGAGAATATAACAGCACCAGATAGCTGATCAAAGAAATCATCGATTATGGGCAAAGGATATTTGTTCTTGATGGTTACTTTATTTAACTCACAATAATCTATGCACATTCATATAGATCTATCTTTATTTTTAACAAACATAACTAGTGCTCCCCAAGGAGACATACTAGGCCTAATGAAGCCTTTGCTTAAGAGCTCTTTTAACTGTTCATTAAGCTCTTGCAGTTTCTTAGGTGTCATTCTGTAAGGAGCTTTAGATGTTGGCTGAGTTTGGGAACTAACTTGATAGAGAATTCTACTTCTTTAGCCGGAGGTACTCCCGATAGATCCTCAGGGAATACATCAGTGAAATATTTTACTGTTTTACAATCAGAAAGAGGAATGCTCTTTTTAAATTCACCCATCATGGTGACAAGAAAAATCACATCCCTTATTGATTAATTTCTCAGCCTTAATAGAGTTTATTAGAGATAACTGGGTACTAATCTTCTCTACAAAAGTTCAGGCTTGCCATGGGAATAAAGAGTCACTTTTTTTTTTGGGCAATTTATTACTGTGTTGTGACTACTAAGCCAATTCATTCCAAGAATAATATCAAAATTGGCTAAAGGAAAAAATGATTAGCTTGGAATCGAAAGCTTGATTATTTAGCAGAATTTTAATGTCACAAAACTTATGAGCACTGAGTTGGGCTCCAGATGGAAGTTAAACATTCAATGACTTAGCTAATTTGTATGTAGGAAGGTCAAGAGTTTTGACAAAACATTCAGAGATAAAAGAATGACTAGCCTCGGTGTCAGATAACGGGATGATGGATCTAATCTTAATTAGACTATTGGGTAGGCTCACACTCTTTTTAACTTAAGGAGTTTCTAAGGTTCAACTACTCAAGGTACTAACTCTTATTGTACTATAAACATTATAATTTACTAATAGACTTATGTCTACTACTCTTAATTTCTATTTAACATCTCTATTTAATCTCACTCCCTAATTTTAAAAGGTTTTCACTCTATCGAACTTAGGTTATCCTTTTAGCTTAATGGATTTTCATTGCTACTAATTCAACTTTATATCACTTCAAGATTTATAGGTTTTATATATGTTCATCTAGGTCTTCCTTGCTAGGTTATTAGTTTAAATATCCATCTACTTATCTTTCTGCTAAGGTTCCATATCCTAATTCCACTTGCACTAAATTTAGTCTTAGACTCATTAATCAGTACATTAGTAGTTTCTAAGTCTCTTACTTGCAATTTAATGTCAACCTACATTACAATGGTTAGTTTAGTTTTATCCACTTGATTATCTATAAGATTCTATTAATCTATTATAGTTACTATAAGTTAGGCTCTACACTTAGCCCATCTAAGATATTTCCAATCTTAGACCTTAAAATCTTTCTTATCCACATACTATCTTATTATTCAATCATAATATAGTAAAGTTCATTAAAAAGTTGATTACATATTAATTGCAAGGTGGTTAACTTAATTTTCTTATTTATTATTATTTAAATTTATTAAGATAATTAATTAATTTAAATGATCTCTAAATTGGCTAAAACTTTTGGGGTTTGCTCTAAATGTTATTTGGAGACCAATGGCTAGGTTTTTAACCTAATTAGATTAGCTAAAATAAATTAATAAAAAAAGAGTTAGAAAAATTTCAAGTGCTTTATGAACATTCTTAAGCATATAATTGATGACTACTTTTGATGAATGTTTAAGTCAATTGAGGAGCTTGATTAGTCGATGTATGAAGACATAATGTAACTAATTAGATAATTGAACTTTCTTAAGCATATAACCTTTAAGAAGTTATTAAAATAGGATGCTTAGAAGAGAGTTTTGACTTAAGTGTTTGGATAGCTTCAGTCAAGAGAACCTTATACCTTGAGTATAGTGAGACATTAAGCTTAGTAGTTAAGGAGTCCTTTAGCTAAACCTACAAGTAGTTTAAGTCATAGGAATATAGTAACTTAAGTAGTGTAGTAGTGAAACATTTAGTATCTAAGTGAGAATGTCTCCATAGAGTAGAAGTGTGGGTTGATAGCTTAGACTAATGTAGTGTTAGAAATAGGATAGGATGCTTATTTGTAATATTTAAACTATATCGATAAATTGTTTTATCATATGAATAAGACCTTAACCAAATCACTATTTTAAAATATAATCACATTCTATATTTTATGTATCAATTGATGAAGACATTGATGAATGTATAAGTCAATTGAAGAGTTTGATTAACTCTAACAAAGGATAAATAATTAAAGTAGATAACAATAGATTTTGCAAAGTTTATAATTTGCTTTGAACATCCTTGAATGTTGTAATGTATTGAGACTAAATCCTTGAATACATACATAAAGATATTGTGCATATAAATTAACTTAATATATTTACTTTGGGGCTTCTTATGGTGGACTATGTCAGTGCATACAATGGTGTAATAATGAGACCTCACATATCCTAGAGGGGGAATGTGTATTTTTTGGGAAACCCCTAATACTTAGTTAAACAGACATACTTGACTACTCACTTATTTATACACCCACATAACAAGATTACATGACAAATAACTTAACATAATATTGTTCTGTATGATTATTCTTAGTTTTCCCACAATCTTCATGATTGTGGATGATTTATCATAGTTTTCTGACTATGCCAGTCCTTTATGACTATTTTTACTATACATTATGTCCTTTATGACCGAAACTTCCATTACTTGCACATATTATAGGTTCACTAGTATTTATAGTTCTCTTACTTACTTAGTTGCAGTGTATGTTCTTACATACTCTTATTTATGCTTGCACTAATTCCTCTTATATTACTTAGTATATGTCTATTTGTACATATCTCTTACTATTTTTCTATCACACTTGTTAATATAGCTGTAACTACTTTTCCTTACTTACATAGTTGATGCATGTTGTCACTAACTTTTCTCTTTTACAACCTTATAGCCTTTTTGATTGTTGCTTACAGTCATTTACTTTAGTTAGTTTATTTTCCCTCTTTACTACATTGTTCTCTGCTTAAATAACAAATGTAGATGGCTAATGTGATATCCACTAAACTTAAAATAGATTAGTTGCTTAAAAATGTACTTATACTTCTTAAGTATATTCAATTACTTTTCTTTTTTTTGGATGTGCCATACCATATTAAATACCAAATATGGTAGATCAGGAGCTTGGAGTAGATCCTATACCTAAGATAGATCAGATCCAATAGCTATTGATTAAGAAGCTCTACTTTCTGTTGTTCCTTTCTTTTACTTTATGCATCCTATGAGGATGAGTGTCATTATGTTTAAATGTATGCATAACTTTAATTAACTCTGGATGTATAAGTTTATTATTCTGAGCTATGTTCTTACTTTCTTTTTGGATGGCTGGAATGGCTTATATTTACTTTGTATTAAGCATATAATTTTCCTCTTTAGAGACTCTTGGCTCCTCGTAGTTCTTAATAGTGGGTTAATGCTCAGTAACCCAATATTAATTACTACAGTAACACCTAATGTTGGGTTGGATTTTTGATCTAATAATAGGTTTGTTGCATGCATATCCACCTCTTTTTCCCAAGTAGATCCTTCAAGGCTATGATTCTTCCATTACACTTTTACCATAAATATAGTGCAGCTTCTTAGTTACTGTTGATTGCAAGTAAGATTTAATTGTCTTCCATGTAAGAAAAATTAGACTAGAGAGTTACTTCTAAAAGTTGGATGAGGCAAGAATGATTTTGAAGACACCTTCTCAATGAAGATACATGAAGTATGTCATGAACTATTGAGAAGTTGTCTAGGAGTTTTAACTTGTAGGCTACATATTCTACTTTAGCTATTACTTTAAAAGGTTCGACATAATGGGAACTAAGATTCCTAATTATACCAAATCTATACAAACCCTTCATTTGGCTGACTTTCAATTACACAAAGTTGCCAACTTGGAATTCCAGCTAACTGTGCCTAGCATTGTGGTATGTACTATGATAGTCTTGTGTCGTAAGGATCCTCTATCGAATTAGTTGCACTTTCTTGTTAGTTTCTTTGACCAATTCTAATACAAAAAGTTTTACTCTTCTTATTTCTGACCAAGCAAGTGGAGTGCTACATCTTCTTTTGTACAGAGCTTTATATGGATTTATATCGATGCTTGCTTGATGGCTATTGTTATAAAAAATCCATAAGCGGAATGATCTTCCAAAAATTCCCAAAATCTAAAATATAAATACACAAGAGATTCTCAAGAATCGGATTAACCCTTTTTGTTTGGCTATCAATCCAATGGTGGAAAGTAGTGCTCATAGCCAAGTTAGTTCCCAAGTCTTGGTGCATAGCTTGCCAGAAATTAAATGTCTATCTGATATGATTAATTTTGGAATCCCATGGAGTCTGACAATTTCTTTGATGTAGATTGTAGCCAATTTCTCCACTAAATCAGTTTGTGATATTGGGATAAAGTGAGCTAACTTTGTTAGACAATCGACCATAACCCAGATCACATATGCTCCGAATCTAACTTTAAGTAATCCCATAAAAAAATCCATGCATATATATATATATATATATATATATATATATACATCTGTAACAACCCTAATATTCTTTCTTAGTTTTAGGATCATCACCCTTAATCACGCCCTCATTAAGATCATACGATTGTGGAAGAGGAAGACAATACTACTATTCGTCATCTCCACCATGTCCTCTATCATGGTATAATGTGCGGGTAGCCATGCTATGGCCACCTAGCAGTAGCTCCCTAGCTCCATTTAGCCCTTCCATTTGATCCCTCTACATCAGTTGTTCTGTTAGAGATAATTCCCGAGGCACAAGACAATCCATGAGCAGAAAATTTCCTCGAAGAAGTAGCAACTCGATGAATGCTAGGGTACACATCAATACCTACCTTTTATTATTATTATTGTCTACTTTAACTATGTTTAGCTTTTGCTCACTATAATCAACATTTTAAGCCATTTTGTAGGTCTCTATCAAATCTTGAGGTGCGATATTGACCATGGGCATGTACAGCAATGTACAATGCCTGATTATGACAGTACAAATTTTGTCTGGTCGCATTGTAAGCCTCAATAGAAAATTCCTTGGGTCAGTCCAGGCCCAAGAAATCCATTGATACCTTAAATTTTTCATTGGGGTGATTTTGGAGGGAGCATCGTCCCACCAAACTAAACCATAGGGTTTGAGATTAAAAAATTAGGGTTCAACGATTTAGGCGATGATGCTTAGGGCTTAATAGTTCAGATTGTAGGTCATGCATGAGAAAGACTTTAGTAAGTATCTCATCATATGGCTTAAGTAGAGGAAGGAGAATTTGAAATCTGTAGCTACCCCTCTCGACGTCCTGGGGAAGATGGTGAACAGTGCTGAGCTAGTAGGCCCCTACCCATACGACAGTACTTACGGGCCCGCACATGCTAACCGTTCACGTGCGGTCTGGGGCCGTGGGGTCTATGCGTGTAGGCACTGTGTGCGTAGAAAATTAATTTGGAATTAATAGATTTATTTAATTTAATTCAATTTAAATAATGCAAATAATTTTTTATTATAAATCTAAATATGTTAAAATTATATACCTAAATGACCAAAAAAACATGTAGGACAATAATATGATGTTTAATATCGACTTTGATTGCTAATCATGTTCAACATCTCCCATTTATCAATAAGTGTTATTAAGGCTTAATTAAGTCAATTGAAGTCCAAATTGACCCTACCTACAATCATTGTGCTCATTATGCTATATGGTAGCCATAGCCACTAATTCTATATCATTTGAACTTTAATTGGAAAATATGAGTTTTGGATACCTAATTAATTTAAAAATTAATTCTCATAATTAAGGTTTTCTTTATTTTAGCTTCCTAAACTCTAGGACATCTTAGGGTAACATAGATTATGACATGTTTGAAAATTAGATGATGATTCCAATAAGAAAAACAACTAAAATGCCTTAGTCTTAACTTAATACTAGTTTACTTAGATTGAGCTCTCTCTCTTAGGAGAGGAAAGTTCTTATGAGAAATATATGTCTTGTTCTAATAAACTATTTAGGAATGTAGTGAGAATACATTAGTTTAGTTCATATGACAATGAGAGAATCTTATGGTCTTCGAGTGGAACTATCTTTGGAGGATTAGTTTAATGCTCAATTTAGTCTAGTTAGTGATTAGATCCTTTTAGAACTTACCAAGTAATCTAAGTATTTAAATGTGACCTACCTAGTGCAGTGTAGGCTATCATATTATGATAAATGAAATGCTTAGAAACATCAAGGATGAAATATTAGTAATATTTGGAACCTTTAAGCATTTGCTATTCAAATCAAGGATAAGATTAAGTAATAATCTCACTTGGTCCTGGAACTCTAGGATTAAGAGAAGAGACTTGGTAATTAGATTAGTAAGCTAATAAAAGATAGATCTAGATAACTATATCATAAGTAAGATTATCCCTTAAGCCTTGCCAAATTAGAATGGTATTCATGCTAAGTGATTAGGTATGAGAGTAGACTAGTATTGATGTATTAGTGGCATATCTAAGGATATGCTAACCTAAGATTCTAGTTAGAAGTTTTAAGTGTAGCATTTTAAGTTGTTAGTGAAATATGAAGGTTAGAGAGCAATCTAATATAGGATTTTGAATAGTGCAATTTATAGTAATCCTACAACATAAGTAGCAAAATCTATAATATATGGGTTAGGCTATTTCAACATCTTGAAGAGGAGTAAATAATATAACTTTGTGAATTGTAGCGCTAGCATTAGGATAGGATTTTTAATTATAATTTTGCAACTATATCCATAAACTTTTTTATCGCCTAAATAAGACCTTAATCATATTACTATTTTCAAAACCTTATATATATATATTATGTATCAATTGATTGAAACATTTAATAAATTTCTATGTCAATTGAGGGGCTTGATTAGCCACAATCATTAGGACATATAACCAAAGTAGAAAATAATAGATATGACATAGTTTATAATTAGATTTGTAATCCATGAATTTTGAAATGCATTGAGACTAAACCCTTGGCAAGATTTATTATGAAATTGTGCATAAATTTAACATTTAACATTTTACTTTAAGGTTTTTTGTTGTAGATTATGCTATAAAACTATTATTGAGCCAAGGCAGGCTATGGAGTGATCATAAAACTATACATGTCCTACAAGGGGCAATGTGTGTGTTTACAGGTGACCCCACTTACATTATTATTGGGCAGACGTGCTTGACTCCTCACTTTGTTCTAGAGAGTGACCACAGAATAAAGCACATATTAAAATATTTTAAATAATTAAAATTTATTGTTTATAATCTTAATGACTATATTTATAATCTATTCAGTTCTTGAGATTAAAATCACCTTATTTTCATATATTACATCTTACTTATATTTACAATTCTTTTTTTCTTATTCTTTTTGCATTATACTTAAATTTCTATTTCCAAATCCTTACACTACTCTATTTACTTAGCATATATCATATTGTACATATTTCTTGTTGTACTGAGCACACTTATATGTATATTGTACATGCTTCCTTTTTACTTACATATTTGATACAGGTCATGAGAAGCTTTTCCCATTTACTGCATTTACCTTTTAATTGTTATTTTACAATCATTTCCTTACTTTCCATTTTTTTTATGCACTGATTTTAAATTGTAAATGGCTAATGTGATATCCACTAAATTAAAATAACCTAGTTAACGTAAAATGTACTTAAGCTTCTTAAGTATAATCACTTAATTTTCTTTGGTTGAATGTGCCTTACTGTATCAAAAACCAAATACAATAGATCATAAGCTTGGAGCATATCTTAAACCTAAGGTAGATTGTGTCTAGTAGATGTAGCCAAAATACTTTCCTTTACTATAATTATGCCTTATAATGTTTGTATAACTTTAATTGAACTCTAGATGTTTTACTTTACTATTATATGATGTGTATTCTTTCTTTCTTAGATGCATGAAAGGGTATGTATTTATAATGTATTATGCATCTATTTTTCTACTTTAGAGTTCTTGGCTCCCCATATTGCATAATAGTGGATTAAGGCTCACTAATCCAATATTAAGTATTATAGTAACACCTACTATTGGATTGTACTACCTAATCTAACATTAGGGTTGTTATAATATCAACAACTTCTAGTCTGAGATTTCTAATGGATGCAATAATCATCCAAGATTTTAATATTTGGCCTTGCTAGATTACATTCATGACACTTTGCTACAAATTACCAAAAATATTGTTTCAATTCCTAAAACATCTTAGCACTGTTAGGATGAATTTTGTAACCATAATTATAGCCTTCAATGAGAACTTCTTGGTACATAGATTTAGGAATCCACAGTTGATTCCCTTGGTAAATAGTGTTTCCTTTTAGTTGTCAGTCGATGTGATGACCACTTTCAATATCAGCTTTGAATTTCAGGTAATCTTCATCTTTTGTTTGCCTGGTGGAGACATCCCTAAGAAAATTTGGAAGAACCAAACTCATTTATATTAACAAATTTAACATCTCACCATGCACTAATTCTATATTCAACTTATGAAATTCATGTTATAATGGGATTTCTACAATCATCGAACAGAGAATAGTACAGTGACTCAGAGCATCAGCCACCACATTTGCCTTACCATGATAATATTGAATGTTGAGGTTGTAATTGCAACTGAGTTCAAGCCATATTATTTTTGGCAATAGTTCAATTTGCGCTAGGTGAAAATGTAATTTAAGCTCTGATGATCAGTGCAAATTGCGCACTTAATACTATACAAGTAATATCGCCAAATCCTTAAAGCGAACACTGCTGCAGTAAGTTCAAGGTCATGTGTGGGAAAATTTTTGTCATTCTATTTTAGTTGATGAGAAGCATAGGTGATAACCTTCTTATCTTGCATTAATACTCATCCAAGTTCATATACTGAAGCATCAATGCATACTTAGAAATCCAGACCTTCTTTGGGTAAGGTTAATAAAGGGATGGAAGTGAGAGCCAACTTAAGCTTTGAGAAAGCTTCTTCACATTCAAGAGCCCATTTGTATGGTACCACTTCTTGAGTTAACCTTGTTAAAGAAGATGAGATCTTTAAAAATTCTTTCATAAACTTATGATAGTATCCAGCAAGTCCCAGAAAACTATGGATATAAGTCACTAATTATGGTTGAGACTATTCTTGCATAGCACTGAATTTCCTCTAACCAAATTTGATTCCTTGAGCATTGATGAAGCGACTTAAGAATGTCATTGAGTTAAGCCAGAACTCGCACTTGGAGTGCTTATTATAGAGTTGATGTCCATAAAATACTTCTTGTACCACTCTTAAGTGATTCTCATTTTTAACTTCACTCATAGAGTAAAATAGAATATGATCAATGAATACAATTACAAATTTATCTAAGAAAGGCTTCAACACTTGCCACATTAGGTTCATGAAAATGGGTAGTGCATTTGTTAGACCAAAAGACATCATTAAGAATTTGTAATGTCCATATCAAGTCATAAATGCACTTTTTATTGTCTTTTTCTTTAACTCGCAGCTGGTGATAACTAGATCACAGGTCAACCTTGGAGAACAATTTAGCATCGACTAGCTAATAAAATAGATCATCAATTTAAGGAAATGTATATTTATTCTTGATCGTCACCTTATTTAATTCTAGATTGTCTATACGCATTCGCATAGAACCATCCTTCTTGTACACATTCGCCTTATGATATGGAACTTTTGAAATAGGCTAAGTTCCTGGAATAAGTTTAATAATGAACTCCACTTCTTTGACTGGAGGAAGATCAAGCAGATCCTTATGGAATACATCGGTGAATTCCTTAACTATATGATTTTCACTGATAAGGATATTGTTTATCTTTTCTCCCAGCATAGTCACTAAAATATGCATCGTATCCTTTTCTTACTAACTTTTTTGCTTTAAGAGCATTAATCAGGGAAGATCAAGTACTTAATTTTCCAATAAATGACCTCGCTTGGCTTCCATTGCCAAATGTGATATTCTTCTTCTTACAATTTATAGTCGCATCATACCTAATATATATCAAAGTTTGCGATCGGTAGCACAATTTGCTTGGATTCAAAATTTTTATTGCTGATAAGTATTACAAGGTTGTAGAATTGGTGTGCTTGCATATGAGCTCTAGAGGGAGACCTATGCTCAAATATTTTGCTAATCGATAGTAAGGTAGCTTTATTGATTCTGCCCAATTTTTGAATACAAATGAGTGACTTGTTTTGGTGTCAAATAAAATGTTAAAAATATTGCCGTTAATGTCTAAGGTGCCTAAATGTATGATTACCAAAGTTTATTTGCAAATATAGGAAGAAAAATAGTTGAAGGTATATGCAAAATAAAATTTTAAACATACCCAAAACAACTTCATTATTTACAAGGGAAGTGGCTAGAGTGAGCATATTAACTTGAGCAGGACCGGAGGGTAGAAGTCTTACTATTTAAGGGTTGGGGATGAAAGACTTGATCTCTTTTGGAATGTGTGATGGGAGTTCCATCAATATTCATCTCAAAGTTATAATGATAGTAATAGTGGCTCTATCTGCCACCAGTGTAGCAAACATTCCATTGATGGTAGCATTTACCATAAGGTTGGGGATGATTACACTCTTGAATAGCTGCCGGTGGTTGTTCAACATCAAGGTGGTATACCTTCACTATCCTCGAGTGTTTAAATGCTTCCTTTCTAACAGGAATAAATTGATCCATCTATTTCTTGTCTATTTGGAATTAAAATGGTTCTTGTATGTAGACAACTTCAACTAGTTCAGCAAAATTATTGAACTTATGGGACACTAGTGTCCCTTAATAGAGACCCTAAGTCCTTTCATAACCCTTTTGCATCTGGTGACTTCTAATCTAACCAGATCTATAGTGAACCTTGACAATCTTTGGAATTCCTTCCATCTCGTATTCCAAGATGAACTTTCTTCTTTGGATGTGTTAGATTAGTTCATCTTTTAGCATAGTCTGTGTTGATTGAGGAATGAACACTTCTTTGAAAGCTTCAATAAATGTTTCCCATGGAATGCCCTCCATTTAAAACTCTATGAACCTAATGTTGTACTCATTTTTGCACCAATATTCTACTTCATCTTGGAATAAGTTAGTGGTTAAATGGATGGCATCCGAGTTTGAACACTTGATACTTGACAAGTTTTTTTCTACCAATCTTTACCAAATGATAATATACATGGGGTTTAAATACCCATTAAATATTAGTGTTCTCAATTTGAGGAAAGTTGTGGAGTATGCCATCTTTTGAGAAGTGAGAAGTAGATAGGGTCGCTACATTGATAATCAAAGGTTGTTAACAATGATGATTCTCTGAGTTTCATGTGCCTAATGAGCCTGACTTTTAATCAAGGCTTTCACCAAACCAACGAGAGAATTTAAATCTTCTGATCTGCTTCAAGAAGAAATGATATTTTGGATTAGAGTAGCCATGGACAATGAACCATGATTCATAACTAGAAAGTTAAGAATATAAATTTCAGAAGATAACACAGGAGGTTTCTTCTCATTAATCCTTTTAAATGAGGAGTTACATAAAATACATAGACTGAAGAGCAAAAATAAAAACAAGTAAAGATCATCGTTAAGGTGTCATAATTATTTGCAAAATTATGCTAAAAAGGTCATATAGAAGTCATCATAGGTGACAAGGCACTGTCCTCTCTTGGTCTTTCTTCTTAGCCTTCGATGTGCTTTGTCCCACGATTCATTAGCTCTTTTGCATAGTAGCGTACCCATGATCTGGAGATGATAGTCACCAAGACATGTTGTCTCACAGAATGTAGTAGTCACATGCCTTAATTGTTAGATGTCTTTTTTCCTTAAGTTCATTCAAATCCTTGGTGTCATTTTTTAGATAGCCCTATTTTCATTTTTGAGATAACACTTGATGAATAGACTTGGCCATTTTATTTGGACCAAGATTAAGGTTGAGGGAAAGAATGCTCTCTAAATCTTTAGAGGGAAGTATAGTTTGAAGAAAATATTTATTCCACCTAAAATGGTTAGAAAAATAATCACCAAGACTTAGTTTAAGCTGGATAACTCTAATTGAGGAGCTGGCCAAGGAATCATTGTTGAACTAACTATTAAACCAAAATGAGATAGTGTGGTCAAGACGGTCCCATATCAAGGTTTCTTCAATGAGATTTTTATGAGAGAGTATCATTTTCTAGTTTAGAGAATCAAAATTTTTATGTTTTGAGAGAAAATGATGTGTGTTAGCATAGTATTTGGCATTGAGGATACTGGCCCAAATGGAAGTAGAAGTTCTAAAATTACACCAAAGCTTAAGAGAGAAGGCTATGTGGATGTAGGTGAGACATCTCATCCCAATCCCTCCTTCCTTTAAGGGGAAGTTAAATTTGTCCTAGGAATACCTAAGTATTTTGCTACCTCTTAGATGAATCTAAAGGAATTTATTAAAGATAGAATTTAATTTATTGAAGATCAATCTAGTAGGAGAAGTTACTTCAAGCTAATAAAAGGGGATAATATTTTGAACATACTTGATAAAAATCAGTCTCCCACCATGGGATATAAACTTGTGCTCCCAAGCTTGGAGTTTATTGAAAATAATATTCAAAAGGTCCTTATAATTGATATTTTTGTTATGTCCAATAGAAATAGGAGTACCAAGGTTAGTAAAGGGAATTTTATCTTGCTTAAAATTTTAAATATTAGCGGTGCTAGAGATTTAGATTATAGCTAAGTGTCATACAGAGCAAAGTACAACTTCATGTGAGCAGCCTCTTGAGCTCATGCCGGTTAACGTGCTATATGGTTATGGATACCTCTTGAGCATGTAAGGGCCACCTCTAGTCCTATCTACCCAATGGATAATCCATAGATCTATGTGTGGATACTGATGAGGATGTTAGTTACTTTAGTTTGGGAGATTGTAAGAACCCACTTAAGTAGTAATAATTAAAACTCTTAAACATCAAAACAACTTTTCAAATAATGGTGAAATTCCTGATAAAAACTCAAAAGTTAAGCATGCTCATGTAGGAGCACTCCTAGGATGGGTGACATACTGGGAATTTATCTTCTATGGGCAAAATCACGAGGTATTTAAGGCCAAAGCGGACAATATCTTGGTGTATAAGAGCTTGGGCCATTACAAGGGAGGAATTAGAATTCAAAAATAGTGAGAAATAATATGGTTGATTTGAAGACCAATATCAATCTCAAGGGAGGATAGAGGGTTTTGGCTTTCTTAATAGAATGGATACTCCATCATTATAATGAAGCTTTGGTTTATTATTGAATAGGGAGTTGATATTATAAGATCAATAGTTTATGGTCAAAATAAAAAGAATGGGGCACAGATTATTACCTTGCCTAATACCTCTTTTAGATTTAAGGAATCCATTGGCATTACCATTGAAGATGAAATAGAACCAATTATTTTGAGTAAGATTAAGAATTTTGGTGATGAAACTATCATTAAAATCATAAACTTTATGCATGTTAATCAATAAATTCTAATCCAATTTATCAAGGGCTTTTTGGAGGTCAAGCTTAATAATGAGATTGTGACCTCAACATTTATTTTTTAAGCTATGGAAATTTTCCTAAATAACAAGGAATAAAGCTAGTCTGATTTGGTTCAATGAGAGGAGATGAATTTTTGGAGCCTTATAGCAAGAATTTTAGAGACTATTTTTGTAATGGAAGTACAAAGGCTGATAGGTTTGAAATTGGACCACCAAGAAGCTTTATCAATTTTTGGGAATTAATTAGAGCATTGTATGGATGAAAAACTTTGGTAAAGGGATGTCACAAAAAAATTCTTTCATCCTATTACATACATCATATTTAATGATAATCTAAAATTTATAATAGAATTATTCAGCATCAACATCATTGTTGTTTTCATCATTATTATCATTGTTGTTTACATCAATGGTATTTTTGTCATTGTCATTTCATCATCATCATCATCATTGTTGTTATATTCATCATTGTGGTTATTGTTTTATCATCCCCATCGATTTCATAGTCATCATCGATGCTCTTTTCATTGTCATGATCACTGTTGTTATTTTCATCTCCGCAGTTATTTTCATCATCATCATTGTTTTCATCATGTTTGTTGTTTTCATCACTGTCATTCTTATTTTCATCATCATCGATGTTCATTTCAATGATGGTGTTTCCATTGTTGTCATCTTTAATATTTCCATAGTTGTTCTTTTTATCATCATTGTTAATTTCATTATCTTCATCATCATTGATGTATTCATTGTCATGTTTGTTGTTTCACCATCCTCATCAATTTTGTAGTCATCATCATTATTATTTTTGTTGTCATCATCGTTGTTATTTTCATCATCATTGTTATTTTCATCGTCATCGTTGTTTTCATCATGTTTGTTATTTTCATCATTGACGCTGTTATATTCATCTTTGTCGATGTTCATTTCATTGGTGGTGTTTTTGTCATTGTCATCTTCAATATTTTTGTAGTTGTTCTTTTCATCATCATTGTCATTTTCATTATCATCATCATCATTGTTGTATACATCATTGTGGTTGTTGTTTCATCATCCTCATCGATTTTATTATCATCATCATTGTTGTTTTTGCTGTCGTCATCATCGTTGTTGTTTTCATTATCATTGTTATTTTCATCATCATCATTTTTTAATCACGTTTATTGTTTTTGTTGCCTATATTATTATTTTAATCATCATTAATGTTGATTTCATCCATTGTGTTTCCATCATTATCTATTTCAATGTTTTAGTTGTCATTATCATCAGTGCCATTTTCGTTGTCTTCATCATATTTGTTATTTTTGTCACCGATATTATTATTTTCATCATCATCGATGATCTTTTCATCAGTGGTGTTTCCATCGTTATCGTCGTTGAGGTTTTCGTGGTTGTTTTTTCATCATCGTTATTATTTACAGCGTCGTCATTATCGTTATTGTATTCGTCATTGTCGTTGTTGTTTACATCATGGTCATTGATTCCGTAGTCATCGCCATTGTTATTTTCATCATCGTTAATGTTGTTGTTTTTATCATGATTGCTGTTTTCATCGCTGATGTGGTTGTTATTTTTATTATCATCGTTATTGGAATGGTTGTTGTGGTTTAAATTTTTTTTCATCATCGTAGTTCATATCATCAGTGATGTTTTCATCATTCACATGTTCAATATTCTCATAGTTGCTCTTTTTATCATGATTGGCATTTTTACCATCATCATCCTCATTGTGGTTGTTGTTTCATCTTACTCATCAATTTTGTAGCCGCCTTCATCATTGTTTACAATGTTGTCGTCATTGTTGTTTTTGTCATCACTGTTAATTTTAACGTCCTTTTTATTTTTGTCATGTTTGTTTTTTCATCGCCGACATTGTTATTTTCATCGTCATCGATGTTCTTTTTATTGTGATGTTTTTGTCGTTGTCATCGTCGGGGTTTAAATGATTGTTTTTTCATCAGGGTTTTCGTGATTGTTTTTTCATCAGCGTTATCATTTTCATCGTCATCATCATCATTGTTGTCTTCATCATCATCGTCGTCATTTTTTCTAGGTTGCCATTTTTATCGCCAATGTGGTTGTTGTTTTTTCATCGTCGTTATTATTTTTGTCATTGTCCTTGTTCTTTTTGTAGTCATCATCATCATTGTTATTTTCATTACCCTCGTCATTATTCTTTTCATTGGTAGTGCTTCTGTTGTAGTCATCATTGGTGCTTTCGTGATTTTTTTTTTCATCATCGTTCTCATTTTCGTAATCCTAGCTTTTTTTGTCTCTGACACTGTTATTTTTATCATTGTCAATGTTCTTTTCATCGGTGGTGCAACCTTCGTTGTCATCGTCATTGTTGTTTTCGTCATCTTTATTTTTTTTTTGCCGACATTATTATTTTCATCATCGTTGATGCTCTTTTCATCAGTGGTGTTTCCGTCATTGTCATCATCAGGGTTTTCATGGTTATTTTTTTGTCGTCATTATCATTTTTGTCGTCATCATTATCTTTGTTGTATTCATCGTCATCGTTGTTGTTTACATTGTGGTCGTTGATTCTGTAGTAATCATCATTGTCAGTGTTATTTTCATCATGGTTGCTATTTACATTACCGATGTGGTTGTTATTTTTACTATCATCTTTGTGGTTATTGTGGTTATTATTTTTGTTGTCATCGTAAGAGTTCTTGTTTTCATTGTCGTCATTATTTTCATCATTGCTGTTATTTTCTATGTCAATGATATTCTTTTCATTGACGATATTTCAATATTCGTCATTGTTCTTTTCATTATCATTGTTGTTGTATTCATTGTCATGGTTGTTGTTTCATCACCCTCGCTGATTTCGTAGTCATCATCACTATTGTTTTCTTTGTCGTCGATGTCATTTTTGTTTTCATCATTGCTGCTGTTGTTAGTTTCATCGGTGGTGTTTTCATTGTTGTCATCCTCAATTGTTTTTTTGGCATCATTGACATTTTCATCATCATAGTCGTCATTTTTGAATTCATTATCTTCATTATTGTTTACATTGTGGTGTTGATTCTGAAGATATAATCGTTATTCTTTTCATCATCGTCGTCGTTATTTTCGTCAAGGTTGTTGTTTTCATCACCGATGCGGTTCTTCTTTTGTCGTTGTCATCGTTATTTTTGTTGTTGTCATCCTCATTATTTTCGTGGTTATTTTTCAGCATTGTTATCATTTTCATCATCATCATCGTCATTGTAATATTCGTCATCATCATTATTTTTTACATCATGGTCACTCATTATGTAGTCCTCATCATTGCTGTATTCGTTGTCGTCATCATCATTTTAGTCAAGGTTGTTGTTTTCATCACCGATGTGGTTGTTATTTTGTGGTCGTCCTTATTATTTTCATCGTTGTCATTATTATTTTTGTTGTCATCATTGTAGTTATTATTTTTGTGTCATCATTGTTTTCAGTATCGTTGTTATTTTTGATATTGTCATCATTGTTGTTATTTTTTTTCATCATTATTGTCATCATCATTGTTCTTTTCATTGGGACACAGTGCTTCTATCGTAATCATCGTTGGTTTTCTCATAGTTATTTTTTTTGTCATCGTTGTCATTATTATTTTCATCACTATTATTTTCATTGTTGTTGTTTTTATTGTCATCATCATCGTTATTATTTTCATCATCATTGTTATTTTCCATCGTCATCATCATTGTTGTATTCATCATCATCATTAATTCTTACATCGTGGTTGTTAATTATGTAGTCATCATCATTATTGTTTTTGTCATCATCATTGTTGTTATTTTCATCATTGATGTTGTTATTTTTGCTATCGTCATCATTATTGTTATTTTTTAGTTATCATTGTTTTCATCATCGTTGTTATTTTGATCATCCTAGTTGTTGTCATTCTCATCATCGTCATCATCATCGTTGTATTCATCATCAAGGTTATTGTTTCATCGTCCTCATCAATTTTGTAGTCGTCGTCATTGTTGTTTTCATCATCGTCATTGTCGTTGATGTTTCATCAACGTTGCCATTTTCATCGTCATCATTGTTTTTGTCATATTTGTTGTTTTCGTCACCGACGTTATTTTCATCATTGTCAATGTTCTTTTCATTGGTCCTGTTTCTGTCATTATCGTGCCCAAATTTTCCGTAGTTGTTTTTTTTATCGTCATTGCCATTTTCATCAACATCATCATTGTTGTCGTATTTATCATCGTGGTTGTTGTTTCATCGTTATGGTTTTTGTTTCATCATCCTTATCAATTTTGCAGTCATTATCATTGTTGTTTTCATTCTCGTTATCATTGTTGTTTTCATCATCGTTGTTATTTTCATCATCATCGTTATTTTTGTCATGTTTGTTGTTTTCGTCACCGACGTTGTTATTTTCATCATCGTCAATGTTCTTTTCATCGATGACGTTTACGTCGTTGTCGTTGCCATGGTTTTCATGATTTTTTTTGTCGTTGTTATCATTTTCATCGTCGTTGTCATCGTTGTTGTCTTCATCATCACCGTCGTCATTTTCATCAAGGTTTTTGTTTTCATTGGTGGTATTGTTGCTTTGTCATCGTCGTTATTATTGTTGCATTGTCGTTGCTCTTTTCGTTGTCATCGTCATCGTTGTTATAATTTTCATCATCCTCATCGTTGTTTATTTCATTGGTGGTGCTTCTATCGTAGTTGTCACTGGTATTTTTGTGGTTATTTATATTTTCATCGTTCTCATTTTCATCATCATCGTCATCATTGTTGGTCTCACCATCTTCCTTCCTGTTTTAGTCACCACCATTATTATTTTTATTGTTGTTATTGTTCATTTCATCGGTGGTGTGTCAGTCGCTGTCATCTTCAATGTTTTTGTAGCTATTCTTTTCGTCATCATCATCATCGTTCTTGTATTCATTATCGTGGTTGTTGATTTATCGTCCTCATCAATTTTGTAGTCATCATCATTATTACTTTTGTTGTTGTCATCATTGTTGTTGTTTTCATCATCATTGTTAGTTTCCTCAAAATCATTGTTGTTTTAATCGTCAAAATTGTTATTTTCATTGTCATCGTTGTTCATTTCATCGGTGGTATTTTCGTCATTATCATCTTTAATGTTTATGCAGTTGTTCTTTTCCTCGTCGTTGTCATTTTCACCATTGTCATCATTCTTGCTGTATTCATCTTCATGATTGTTGTTTCATCGTCCTCATCGATTTTGTAGTCGTCGTCATTATTGTTTTTGTTGTTTTTGTCATGTTTGTTATTTTCATCGTCGGCGTTATTATTTTCATTATCATCGATGTTCTTTTCATCGGTGGTGTTTCAATAATTGTCGTTGTTGAGATTTTCGTGGTAGTTTTTTTCATCATCGTTATCATTTTCATCATCATCATTATCAATGTTGTATTCATCATCGTCGTTGTTGTTTGCATTGTGGTCATTGATTCCGTAGTCATCGTCGTTGTTATTTTTGCCATCATTGCTGTTGTTGTTTTCATCATGGTTACTATTTTCATCGCTTATCAGGTTGTTATTTTTAACATCATCATTATTGGTGTGGTTGTTGTGACTGTTATTTTCATCATCGTCATTGTTCATATGCCTTTCTCATGTTCAATATTTCCATAGTTGTTCTTTTTATCATCATCATCATTTTTATCAACGTCATCTTCATTTTTATTTTCATCGTCATCGTTGTTTTTGTCATGTTTATTGTTTTCATTGCCGATGTTTTTTATTTCATCATCATCTGTCTTTTCATGGGTGACATTTCTGTCATTGTTGTGATTGTTTTTTTCATCATCATTATCATTTTCATTGTCATCGTTATCATTATTGCCTTCATCATTGTCGTCGTTATTTTAGTCAAGGTTGCTATTTTCATCGCCGATGTGGTTCTTGTTTTGTTGTCATCGTTATTATTTTTTGTTGATGCCCTTGTTCTTTTCGTTGTTATCGTCATCATTTTTTCATCATCATTTTTATTTTCATCATCCTCAACATTGTTCATTTCATTGGTGGTGCTTCTGTTGTAGTCATCGATGGTGTTTTTGTAATTATTTATTTCATCATTGTTCTCATTTTCATCATCATCATCGTCATTGTTGTTTTCATCATCACCATTGTTGTTTTAGTCTCCAACATTGCTATTTTCATCATCGTCAATGTTCATTTCATCGGTGGTGTTTCCGTCATTGTCGTCTTCAATGTTAATTTAGCTGTTCTATTCATCATCATTGTCATTTTCATCATTGTCACCATTGCTGTTGTATTCATCGTCATGGTTATTGTATCATCATTCTCATCAATTTTGTAGTTGTTGTCATTGTCATTTTCATTGTTTTTGTCATGTTTGTTATTTTCATCGTCGATGTTATTATTTTCACTATCATCGAAGTTCTTTACATCAGTGGTGTTTCCATCGTTGTCATCATCAGGGTTTTCGTGGTTGTTTTTTTCATTATTGTTATCATTTTTATCGTCGTCATTATCATTGTTAAATTCATCATCATCATTGTTGTTTACATCGTGGTTGTTGATTTTGTAGTCGTCATCATTTTTGTTTTCATCATTGTTGTTTTCATCATTATTGATGCTGTTGTTTTCATCATGGTTGCTGTTTTCATCGCCGACGTGGTTGTTATTTTTATCATCATCATTATTGTTGTGGTTGTTGTGTGCCACTAGATGGTTGGATTAGGGTTCGGGCTACTGTGTATGATTGTAATAGTCAGAGTCCCCCTGATTTCATAGTACCTGATCAAGCCAAGTTGGTTTTGATTCGCAATCTTACAAGCTATGAAATTGAGAAATGAAATCCAAGTTTGTAGATTACACTAAAGGATCTTGGGAAGGAGGGTACCTGAGTTTTATGACGGTGTCTCTTTTGTGAGCTCTAGATAGCAATTGGGTGACTCTCAGCTCCTGTCAATGCTACCAAATGCTAAGATTCAATGAGTGGTGTATAATGGAAGGCCATTGGTGATTTAATTTGGAGCAGGATACAATGAAAGATGGTCATTTGCACGGCCTGCACACGATTGTGTGCATGTGGCCATGCAGATGGTAAACTATAGAAGCATAGTTCTTCTGTCAATCTTGGCCACCAATTGATCGGGTAGTCAGGATTAAATCCTTCAGTCTGATTAACTGCGGAGGAGATCAAGCTGTCCGATCTAGAGGCCAATTCAATGGCAAGATCGGGGTCACCGAGGACTATAAGGGAGCTATTCGATCAACATCTGTTAAGGACTATATGGAATAGATCCTATTCACCATTTTGATACAAATGGCGGATGGAAGCTCTTAAATAAAAAAATTAGGTTTTAATTAATATATAAATAATGATTAATTCCATTCAAATTAATTAAATTTTATTAATTAAACGAGCTTCAACAATTTTTAACTTCACCCTTATTTAATTTGTGGGTGAGGAATTTAAAATTTTAAATAGATTTTTTATTAGAGGTCAATTTAGTTTTCTTAATTTTCTAATTATTTAAATTGATTAAAATATTCTCTAAACTCAAACAACCTCTAAATTGGCTCGAATTTTCAAAGATTGCTCCAAATAATGTATGGAGACTAATGAGGAAGTTTCTTGCAATTTGATTAGCAAATAAGAGGTAACAATACTAGAGTTATTATAACCAACAAACCTAAATTACGTAGTCTACGCTCACATGCAAAGGTACGTGGCCTAAAGTAATATGGGATGATGATATCTTGAGATTTATCATTCTCTAGGAATGGTGTGTGTGTTGTTAATAAAGTGTATCTCTTTTTAACAATATTTAAGCAATCAACTATTGAAGATTTTTATCCTAATAATTAAGCTAGATTAGATTAAAGTAGTTTTATAATCAATTTGAGAAAAATTGAGGAGAGTTGGGATTCAAACATGAAGTTCATAATTTATGCATGCGCAAATATTCATTTCTTAATATTATGTTATATTTTTGTTGTCATAACTTAATTCAATAATTAATAGGTCTAGCATTGCCATTTGGACATTAAAATTGTTATGATCCTATCTAGTATTTTAGATGAACACTCTTGGGTTTAATCTCAGCACATAGTTATCTTTCTGATACTCATATGAATGAAAATCATTCTTATATTTAAGTGATAAAATCCATATTTTAATTTATGATCACTTGATCTTGATTCCATCTAAGGCTCACATGCTTCCACTCTCGATTTAGCTATGGTAATGAGCTATGAAGCTAAATAAGCTTATATCACTTCACTCATAGCTTAACATACTCTATTATCTTGCATAAATAAAGAGTGAGAAATGGATCACTATAGATAGGTCTTGACTCACATGCAATATTACAAGCACAACATACAAGATTAACTACATGTCCTCCACCAAACTCTCCCAAAAAGGGGGGGTTAGGCTGCCATTACATTTAACATAACAAGAGAGATACAAAAGATAACAAGTGCATACATTGCTCTTACAATATTTGAAAATACAAGGCTAAGTTTAGAATGTGATACGTAGAAACAACAACTTGCATTCTCTCTGTCTTCTTCTTTCTCCAAGTCATGCTCTTCTTTCTTCCCTACTATGCTTCCTCTTCCTTGGACTGTAGCATCTTCCAGACCACTCCTCAATGAAATTAGAGTTCTCCCATTTAGGTGTGTTTTCAACTAATTTTCACCATTCTTAAGTCTTTCATTTTGCTTTTTATAATGCCCCTTCCAGCCAGCCTCTCTTAATCATGCCTTAAGTTCTTCCTTAACTATTGGATTTATTTAATTATTTATTCCTTTATTCCTCATTGAAATTAAAGATTTGGCTTTTGCATTTCTTTTTGGTATCAGGAACTGGAGGAATTTAGAGCTTTGGTCCTTCCCATTGCCTTTTTAAGGCATATTTCTTGGCAGAATTCCGGCGCGTGCTATGGCGCACTATGGAACCTTGGTCTCGACCATTCAAGCATTGTTGCTACTGTGAAAATAGCAGCTTTGGAACTACAGAGTGCTGTGGCACTAGGGTCACAAACCTTCTGACACTGCAGCATGCCGTGGTGCCTTGAGATTGCCTCAAGCAGCAGCACGTTGAAGCGCCATTCTTCATACAAAGTTCCCTTTTTTGTTGTTCTGATCATTTCTAAGTTGAGATAACATAAAACACACTAAAATAGCAATTAATCGTATAAAAAATCACATTCTAAACAAGAAAAAGACTATACTTATGGGGTTCATCAACAATTTCTCTCATCTCAGGCCAACTAATCCTTCATTTATCCCCTCTCTTCATTTAATAAAAATTATTCCAAAATATTTTATCTTGACCAATTAACTTCATCATCACAAAATTCACTTTTTGATGGTCATCCAACTCATGCCACTTAGAGATTTCCTTAATTTGTGTTAACCAAGGAAAAACCTATCAAAATTGTGTGTGCCATTAAAAGTAGATACCTCAACTTTAATACCCATCAGTGAGTCAAAATAATTTCCATCTCTTTCCATATTTTCTCTCCTAGTAGTATTTCTAACCTTCAGCTCAATCCTAGGCCTCTCATGAAGTTCTCTACGCCTTGAAGGGCAATATCATCCTCCATATCAATTATCTTTAAGCTTATTTAAATCAAAATCATCCCAAGCAATGTTTTGTCTTGTAGATTGGGGATCCTTCCCACATCATATTCTATATGTTCCTATCTTCAATGATTGAGAGAATGTGACCTTCATGGAGGTTGTGGATTCAGATGTACGGGTAGTGGAGCTTGACGATTTTCTCTAAAAACCATATTTAATTGACATAATTCTTCTATTACCATCTCTAAAGTAGTTTATACTCCATGCACACTATGTTCTAATTCATTTCTAGGTGGTTCTTGGGGAGTTTTTTTATCATTCATTACTACAATTGTCTTTTTTCACATATTTTCACAAGTATAATAAAGTAAAACACAAATAATAATAATAATTAACTTCAAATGTTCTAAGCAAAGCAACTACATCAATAAAACAAAATAGATTGTTCGAACCAGTAAGTAAAATATAAGGTATGCATTTTAGGTTGGCTCTCTTATGGTGGAAAAACTCCCTCACAAGTGGTCACTCAAATTTAGCTCGATAAGTGCATGGAAATAGGCTAGATTTTTTGGTGGAGCTAAATACAGAATCATAATGCAATATCAACATTTCAAACTTGAAACAAGACATGTAATAGCCCAAGACTCAAGAAGAGATTTAGTTTACAAGTTCAAACTAATTAAAAAAAAAAACAATTGCAAGATCATACCACTGTGTAGGATGCACAGCTAGTTGTACACTTTAGAAGCTCATAGCATACTTTTGAAGATGATTTTAACCTTTTTGTATTTTCTAGATCAAAGTTTGTTCTATCATGAATCCAATGCAATTTTTGGATTGCAATTCTGAGTTAGGATCAGTTCAAAGCTCTCCAAGAAGTTCACTGCGTAAACCTATCTTCAAATGGATGTTTTGGGTGACATGTCATACGAGTCGCTAGAAGACGAATGACCAATTAAACCGGTTACAAGGATTGGTGCCTCACCCCATCGCTTGCTAAAAATAAAAACTCTATTAGCGATGAGATGGATCTTCATTTGCAATTATGATTAGTGTTAATACCATAAATTCCTACTAAGGCACTTATGTTATCAACATTAATAACTCTAGGATATCTAAGTGACAAAAGTACTTAGATATCTCTAATACTTACTTTAGTGCATCGAATTATTATTTTAAGATAATAATGATAATATGGAGTACTAATGAATTGAGTAAATATTATAATATTTATCACAGAGTGTAGAAGCTAAAAAAAATATAAAATACATCCAATCATTACATCAATGCAGTAGTAAAGGATAAAAAAAGTTCATTCATTCCAAAATAAAAGTATTGTAATTAAAAATAGGCAGAATCAGTAGACAAACATTATTGGGACATTGGATGGGATTGAAGGCTGAAGTTGTGCGATGTAACCATTCTCATGCTAAGATCAGAAAGGATAACCCTCTAAAGACTGGGTACTGAAGCATGTTGTCTAATACTAGGGCTCCTTTAAGTGAGACTGTAAGAACTCGATTATTGTTACTTAGTTTTAGACATCCAAAATAGGTTAAAACTATCACCAATAGACTTCTAATAGCATTAGGAGCAAACACTTGAAATTTGGTGCAATTTGGAGATTGTTTGTTTTTGATACGTATTTTGAAGCAATTTGAATATCCAACAAATTACTTAATTTATTTGACCTCCAAATTAAAATTGAAGTTCACCATTGAACTTGACAACCCCAAATTAGCTAGGGGTGACATTCTTGGAATTCTTGGAAGTTTCAAAAGTTTCCCGAATTTTTTAATATTATTTTAATACTAAAAAATTAAGATAATTAAATTGATCTCCAATCAAATATTTGACATCAATTTTTAGTTCCTCGCCCTCAAATTAGCTAATGGTGAATGTTTTAGATTTTTTGGAGCTCGTTTATTACCTAATTTTAATTAATTAAAATTATATTAATTATTAAATAACTGTAATAAATTAATTAACCATTTTCCTAACCCTAAACTGGCTCATCCATTTCTCGCTTTTTGATCGCTTGATCAAGGGTCTGTGTGGTGCCCTGATCCTTAAGTCCACAATCATTAGACTAAGGAGTGGAGTGTCACTCTGGCGAATCTTTCACTTATCATTAGATTAGGTAAGATCCACAATCCACTACTAAGGGAAGGATGTGCACAGAATAAATAAGAGAATCAATCACTAAAGTTATATATACATACAGAGTGCGGAAGCAATAAGAAGTAAAGATTACATCCATTCACCATACATCAGACATAAAATAAAATGAAATAGCTCAGAAAATAATAATGTGTAGAAAGTAAATAAAGTCATGAGTACTTGTATAATTACAACATTTTAATTATAGTTTAGAAAATGAAATAAAAATACTCTCATCCTCACAATAAATATAAGAGAAACTATATATCCTCTGCTCCAAGCTGTTGCACCTCCTCTATGAATAGCTCCTCTTCAGGCATTGGTTCCTCAAATTGCTCAAAATCTAATATTATCAGTTTCACAATGTCAGGGCCCCAGCCAATAAAGAAAAAAATCTTGTTAGATAAAATGTCTAAGTATATTTTAGGCAAGTAATTTATTAAGTATTTGTTAATATCACCATTTTACTCTAAACAAAATGAAATATCTATCTAGCATGAGAGCAGGTAAGCATACAAGGGGATGAGGATAAGTTATAAATACAGTATTTATAGCTAAGCAAGAATTAAGGCAAGAGCACACCTCTAGTAAACTAAATAAGGTAGGGCATACATATGTAATACAGTAAGTAAGAATACTGAAAAGAAACTTCTAACCTAAATATACTGATGATCATATAACATATGCTAATTTAAAACATAAATCTAGAAATAGTACATATAATAAGCATTAAAGTCTAGCATCCTATATAAGCATCTACTCAAGTAAGCAGGTAAAATAGGAAAAAGATAGCTAACTAAAATAAATTGCATTAACAACATAGAAAATAGTAAGCTGAACAAAAAGAACGTATAACTGCCATATCAGAAAGAATTGGCCAATCTGGCCTAATATATTCCCAAAGCTTTTATGGGCTAGGGCAGACAAAATATAATAATATAGTATGATATAACTGAAGAGGCAGATAATACTATACAAATATCTTTTAGTTATTTACTTTTGTTTCTGTGAACAATTTTAGAAATAGTTGAGGAGTCAAACACATTTGCAAGACTAAACGGGTCCCAAGCTTAACACACTCTCCTCAATGAGTGGTGTTAAGTATCTTGATCTCTCCTTACTCCCGTCCATTGGAGTAATGTGATCCACAATCCACCATGAACTGAACCCAAGTGCAAATGTTTTCCTAATATTCTAAGTTTTCATTTTATGCAATAATATTTTTCTTATATGACATGCTTCAAGGAAAAGTAAGCACAAAATTCAAGAAATGCTTAGCACAAAGTCAAATAGTAAGCAAGGGACTTTACTAATCATGTTGTTATCATTTGTTATCTAATTTAATCATTCTAACTATTCCAAGTTACACAAGTTCAGGATCTCCAATTCCTACTATTGAGTGTAACTTAGAAGTATATCCTTATAGGTTACAAAATATTAGGACTAAGTAGGTCCTAATATGCTTAATCAATGTCGATTATAAGAAATGATTGCGACCTACTTTATGAATTCAGACATTCCAAACTATTAGCTAGCAAAAATCTACAACTAGAGATTTAAAATTTAATATTATGAGATTGGGCTAAATCACATAATCCCTAATGTAATACTTAAGACCTAAGTTTCAATCGAAATGTGATCTAATGATTAAAGCAAATCCTTTTAAGCAAATCAAACTTAATATTATGAATCTCCTTTCCTAAATCTGAGGTTGAAAGACAAAATAATCAAATTAAGTTGTAATAATCTAGAAATTAATAAAACCAAGGATTCATTCATTGAATAACCCACTTATCTAATAAATGAAATCTAACCTATAATCTAGTACTAATCTTAGGAGTAGTCCTAATGTGAAATGTTAATTCCTACGAAGAGACTTGGAGAATTTTTTTTTTTGGAAATTTAACATTTTGATTTAACAGTTGATTTAAACACTTAAAATGATTTTATTACAATTCTAATATTAGTTTTAGTGACTTAGAAGATAATTTAGAGATTAAGGACACTTAACCTAAATTTTGGGCAAAATGACCATTTTGCCCCTACTTTAGGGTCTAAAAAGTTACTTTTTGAATTAAGGTTCCAAATTGAAATTTCTTACTGCCAAATGATTTCTTACTATCTAACATGAAGATTGATAATAAGTACACTCAATTTAGATAAGAAATGGATCCTATAGGTCTAAAATAGAGTTTTTTGACTTAAGGGGCATTTTAGTAATTTACTCGTATTGGAATCTAAAATTTTTATGCAGTTTATTGTTGGTTACTATTCAAGGATTTTATAGAGTCCAGGAACACTGCATTCTGAGGTCAAATGATTAAGTTATGACTATTTCTATTTCTAAGGGCAAATCAGTAATTTTATCAGTCAACGGGGGACAAAAACTTAACTTTTCCGTTTGAAGTCCAATTTCAGCAAACTCAATTTTTATAGCTTTCCTATAGTATGCTGAGCACTTTAACGAGGAGTAAACCCAATTTGGATTTCAAATGGTCAAGTTATGACCTAAATAAGATTAGGGGTATTTTGGTTATTTTCTAATTTTCTACGTTTTAGATCTTATATTATTTCAATTTATTAATGACATTAAAATTCTAAGCTGATTAGCACTTTAAATTTCTAAATTTGGAGTTAAATTGATGAGTTATGGTCAATTGAAGTGTAGGGGCATTTTGGTCATTTTCAGGGTAGGGTCCTAAATGCTACTTTTCAAACTAAGCTCCAAACGGGGAAACTAATACTTCCATAGTGTTGGGGCTATTCTCCTGAGTTTTTTAAGACCCATATTGCTTATATTTGGATAAATAGGTTAGAAGTTGTGAGGGTTTGTTTAGGTCCTAAAATATCACTACGTTTTACGAACCCTGAAACTAATTTTTAAATTACGTCATATGACTCCTTTTATTTTTCTGAGTAAAATGAGACTTATATTGACTATGTTTGGATCATTGTATAAAAACTTATTAAACTTTTAAAGATTTTGAATTAAATAATTTAAATAAATAAAGTTACTATTCATTTATTCAAATTGTATTATTTTACTATTCATTCCTAAAGTTAAAAATAAAATTTTTAAATTATTAATTAATTAATAATTAATCTGTTATTTAATTGATTTAAATATTTTAATTATATTTTTAAATATTAAAATTACTCTTTAATTAGGATTAGTGTTAATTAATTAGTTATATTACTATTAGAACCTAATTGATGAATTAATTATATATTTAAATATTACTTAAATATTTATTTAATGAAATCTAGGATTAATGCTAATTAATCCTTAAATAATTTCTATTAATATCATTTTACTGTATTTATTAAATTAATACTAATATTTACTGTTTACTAATTAAGTAATGCTAATTAATGTTACTATTTGATTAGTAATAAAATAATATTAATTAGATTTTGATTAACTAATTATTATTAATAATATAATGTTAATTAATAATAGTTAACCTAATAATTAATATTTAATATTAATGTTTACTGTTTAATAGTAATTAATTACTAATTATCATTAATTACCATAGTTAACATTAATTAACTATGATTATATTAATACTATTATTATTTAAATATCTGTCGGATTCGACTTGTGGACCCACGGCTGCCACGTGGCATGCAGCGATTGGCCATGGGAGCCGCGGCGGGTCCCACGGCTGACGTGCGAAGACACGGTGGGTCCCGCCTTGACACGTGGCAGCGCCTCATTGGGCACTGCACTACGTTGCCGCGGTCGACAAGACAGCGGCATAGGCAGTGTGCCCCACGCGCCACGTGTTGCGCCTAAAAGAGCGCCACGCGGCGTTGTGGGCCCCACCTCTGCTAACTTGACACTGATGTGGACAGGGTCAAGCGAATAGAACCCGGGTTCAGGCGAACCGGTTCACAAACGCGAGCAAAAATCGGGTCAGGCCCGTCGACTTGGCCCGGCCTGTACTCCATCTCCCTCGCGGTGATTTACCGAGGGTGGCGGGCTAGGGCACGGCTTTTGCCGGCCCTCCCGGCGCCGAACCACCTCGGCCTGCCCGGTCGGCGACAGCTCTCGACGAGGCCTACACGTCAGCGGGTGAACCAGCATGGGAGGTGGCCGGAGTCGCTGGTAATGGCAAACCCTAATGGCTAGGGTTCGGCAGGATTTGGGTTTAATGGTAAATACTGTGGACTCGAACCCAAATCCCGTCGATCGGGTCGAGCTAACTCCAATCGGAGCCGCTCGATCGTTAATCGGCCACATGTAATAGGGTATTGAAGTGTCAATCAGTCAATAGCTTGAATGCAAGACGAGGTGCGAGGAGTACCTGATTGACAGCTGCGGGAGATTAGGGCTATCGCGCTCAAACCGGGACTCGTCGCGCAAAACGAAAAGGTGCGGGAGGGCGCCGATTGGCCGGGGCCTCGGCGAGCACGCCGCATGGCTCGCGGGCGACACAGACGAGGGGACAATGAACGCGGGCCGTTCGATCGATCGCGATCGGGTCGTCCGTGTTATCGGATGCGGATCCGGATCCCGCATCCGACCCATTAAGCTCGCGGATCCCGGCCCATTAAGAACGGCAAATCCAACCCGTTAAGCTTAAATATAATATATATATATATATATATTAATTATATAATTAAATATTTTATTTAATTCCAATTAATTCCAATTAATTATTTAGTTTTTCAAAAAATTTCCAAACACTCCCCCTTAGCTAATTGAGGGGTGGGGAACGCAATGGCGAGGTCGGATTTTTAATCCGACGAGTATTTTAATTTCCCAATTATCGGGGTATTTTATTATTATTAAAATATTCGTTAAAATTTTGACAACCTCCGATTGATATGAAAACATTACCCATGGCTAATTTGGGGGCAATAAGCGCAATGACGAAGTTTATTTTTCGACATGAGGTCATTTTAGATAGGTCAAATTTTAGGTTTTCTAAATTTTCTAGAAGTCAAGATTCATTCCATTTGACTCATGATTTGGTTTGGGTCTTAGAGGTTGACTCCTAATGATTTGAATTAATACTTAGGATTAAGATTATGACTGAGATTAGTCATAATTGACTAAGGTAATAACTTGAGTTGTTACAGTCTGTGGGGATTGAACGGTTCATATGATCTCACTGTACGTCTCTGCCCACTCAATCATGCGGGGCCAGAGACGCAGAGGCTGTACCTCTATCCTCCTCTCATGCCAATTAAGGCTTCACATAGCTCCACTTCGTTCCCTACTACAGAGGCCTGCTGCTGGAGCCGGATGGATGAAGCCCAAGACTTGGAGATCGTCGATCCTACAAACCCTAAAGATCCTTAATCGACATACGCGAACTTTAGGTACTCCCATTTTCTCCATTATGTAAGCAGCGTGATCACTTCTTTTGTAATTGTAAACCGTTTGTAGTAGTGTCACTTGATTGAATCCACATATTAAGAATATTATATTTTTACTTAAGTTTTTTCTAATTTAATATTGCTCTTTTATTCATTTCATTTGTTGTCATGCATTTTTATTAATATTGTATCTTTTAAGGGTATTGCTACAATGCACCAAGCGGCGCTCAAAACTCATGAAATGGGGCGCTATAGCAAATAAATTTATTTATACGATTATGATACAATTTTGCACGTATAAATATGTAAGTATGAGAAGATTAATGTTTTACATCTTATAAAGAAGTTTTTGACATTCAAAATAATTATTTCATATGAATATTATTTAAGCATTCCTAAAGACTTTAGAATAGGACATTGTCCCATTGCTATGACAAATAAGACATGTACTAAGTATCTGTAAGAAGAGAATCGTAAGACAATTTTATTATACACACACACACACATATTTATATATATATATATATATATATATATATATATATATATATATATATATATATATATTTAAATAAAATAGTCATTCATTTCATCAAGAAAAAGTTTTTACAAGGATTAGCACAAGGGCCACTTACACAATTACGGGCCCTTGCTGAAAGAAACAAACTAACAAAACTAAGAAAACCAAAAAACAGGCGCCAAGGGAGAAATAAAAAGCCAAAGCCAGATCACAATCGCCCAGCAAAGGATCAAAAAAGCAGAAATAGGGCTTCCATGAACATTGTAAGGATCCACATGAGGAGCCAAAAACTGAGCGCAAGGAGAAGGAAACACTCCAGCGAACGGCTGATCGGCATCGCTACCGACAGATGCTCCAGAACCCTCCAAACTTCAATAAACATGATAGCATAACCAAAAAACTTTGTTCAGGCCAAAGAGAAGCACCGTGAGATTCGCTTGGACACTACAAGAAGACAATGCCAGGAGAGCCCAGGCCAGACAGATAGCCGGCCAGTGAAGCCGAAATTTCCTGAAAAATAACTCTAAAGAGGGACCGCTCCGGAGCCGATTCGGGACAGAACGCATGATGAGCCAACCGTCAAGTTCCATTCCGGCACGACAAGAGGGCGAGTGAATGTAGAGAGACAGGGGCAGAGGATACTACCTCCTGCCTGCTACCTCAACACACCCTCCTCAAGGCCCCATAAAAAGAACTCGGCGAGACAGAAAACGAAGCGACTCATCATGGATAAGGCACAAACACAATCCCCATGAGGAAGCGGACAGATCAGACGAGAAGCCTGACCAACCTCGCTCTTCGAAGGAAGATTAGACCTAGAGTGTCAAATCAAACCGGCAGAGCCATAAAAGGAAAAAAACAGAGACCTGGTTTCAGAACACAAAAAACCACAAAGGCACTGTTGAAAGATCAGCAACCACAACAGAGGAAAAAAACCGATCAAAGCCAACTTACTACCAAAGCCACCAGAAAGCCACCTTAAAATGAATCACCCAAATAGAAAATAAAGCAAGCAGATAATTGAGATTCAAAACTAGGCATTATTTGCACCAAAAAAGAGACCTGGAGGTTCCCAAAAAGAAGAGGTTTATATTAGATCCTCCCCAATGAGAAATCTCCCAAAGAGCAACCCAAGGAATAAGCCAAATTTTAAATCCTGACATTTCCTTACAGGACCACCAATGTTCGGAATAATATTTGTTAGTCCACCACTTCCAACCAATTTTACTAATAAATATATCTCCCACAGGAGATTTTCTTACACGCAGGAAGAGGGATGAGGAAGACCACTGCGAATCTTTGCCTGGAGAGGACAGACAACCACCGACCTTATCATCTTTAAAGTAAGCGGGCACAAAAGGATACCCAACAAAAAAGCCCGATAAACCAGCAAGCTTCATAAAATTATTAATAATAACTCCTACAAACCTTCTGGATATTAATTTTTTCCCCCACTTGGCATTAGTTCTAGCCAACCAAACTTGCCAGCAAATTTGGCACACAAGAGTAAAGCCCCACTTTCCAGAATAATTGAAACACCAGAGAAGGAGGCCCGAAATTGAAGAGAATTGATTAGGCATACAGGACCACAAGTGGGCATAGCGGGTCCAAAGACCCCTAGGGAAAGGGCACCTCAGGAACAAGTGAGACAATGTTTCTTCACCACGACAGAACACACATTTAGAAGCCAAAGAAATGCCCCTAGCCTTTAGAATATCATCAGTGGACAAGAAAATTTTAAACACTCGCCATATAAAGAAGGAGAGGGCAGAGGTAGGAAAACGGAACCAGCCCGGAGAGATCGGGGAGGAGGGAGCAATAATAAACTTTGCCAATTTTTGATTTAGCTTAGAACCAGCACCAGCCACAATAACCATGGAATCAACCCCCTCATTAATAGGAGTGTTACAAATAAGATTCATAACGGCCAAATCCAGGACAACAGTAGCAATCTTAGAAAAATCCCACCGACCCTCCGACCAAAAATCAGCAACCGATTTAAGGGCCGAGCCCACCACCGGGGAAAGTAAATGGAGGGGACCCTCCTTCAACCACTTGTCAAAACAGAAGGAGCAAGTGCCATCCTCAATGGACCAGAGGATACAATTTTCCGCAACATACCTGATTCTCAAAAGGTTTTGCCACATCACTGAATCATTTTGGAGAGCTCCCCGTAAAGAAATGTGGTATTTTTAGCCATACTTTTTGTTCATGTAAGTGGACCATAAGCCCTCCCCATTCCTAAGCCTCCACCAATATTTAACACAAAACATAGTGTTAGTACTTTTTAAGGGTGAGAGACCCAACCCGCTAGAGGATTTAGGGATAGCAATCAAATTCCAGTTGCACCACCTGGTAGCTTTTCTCCCTGCATAATCCCCCCAGAGGAAACTATTGCAGAGGGAGTTGAACCGTTTTAGAAAAACAGCCAGCAGACGCAGCACCACCAAAAAGTAGTTAGGGATAACATTAGTAACAACTTGGAGAAGGACCAGCCGACCTCCAAAAGTGAGACTCTTTGCCGCCCAATCGTTAACTTTGAGGAAATGGTTTGAATAATAGGATTGAAAGCAACAGGGCCAACCAAACCTTTAGACAGAGGGAGGCCAAGATAATTAAGAGGAAGGGAAGATCTAGAGAGCCCAGAGAGGAGGAGAAGCCTTTGGATTCTGACTTGATCAGCAGCTTTCCCAAACACTACATTTGACTTACTGCGGTTAACTTTCATACCCGAGACAATCTCCATATGATCCGAGATTTTTAGCACCGTTTTGAAAGCTTGTTTTGTGGCTTTGCAGAAAATCAATGTGTCGTCTGCAAACGATAAGTGCGAGATTACCAACTTTCCCGAGTTGTAAAAAGCAATACCCTTGCGCAAGGAGAACGCATTGGCGAGAAGTCTAGAGAAATATTCATTTGCAATTATAAAGAGAGCCGGAGAGAGGGGATCTCCTTGCCTTAAACCTCTAGACGAGGGGAAGAAGCCCCTACTTGCCCCGTTAATCAGAGCAGAAAAACCAATATTTGAAATCGCTTTGTAAATGAATTGAATGAAAATGTTGGAGAAACCAAACTTTCGAAGGATGGCAAAGAGGAAGCGCCATTCAACTTTATCGTAAGCCTTCATAATATCAAGCTTAACAATGGCATTTCCATCGTGACATTTCTTATCCAAATCCTAGATTAACTCCTTTGCCAATAGAAAATTGTCCTCTTTGTAATGTTTTTTAATATATATATATGTTCATGAGTAATTACTTGCATGATACACAATTGTTGTTGTTATAGTCTTGATGATAAGCATTTGAATGACATATCTTAATACAGAAATTATGTGCCATATATGTAATTAAGAAATATATGCTCAAATAACATTGAGATGTGCTCAACATGTCTTTTTATGTGCAGCATGCTTTGATTCACATACGCAATATCTGATAAAATTTCATAAATCATCCCATTTATTTATAATATTCATAAGAAATAATATATTTCAACTTTAAGGGTTCTAAAAGTGCTAAGATTTTCAACCCCATACACTAAAATGTGTTAAAAATCAAATAATATTTTGAGAAAAATCTGCACCCTAAATTAATTAAAAATTTTAAATTCCTGTACATAAGAGAAAATAATAAATAATAATAATAATAATATATATAAATATATATATATATAGCTGAAGCAAATATTTTCCAAATATTATTTTCAATCATGTTTTTATTATCATAATCAAGCAAATGGCTAAAATAATTAAAGTGTTATGTTATTATAAGCAATCTCAAAATATTAATTTTTATCGATTAGGATAGGATGATTCATTTAAAAGATATTTATTATTAATATTACTTCAATCACTTGATTATAAATCACTAATCAAACACTTTCCAAAATTTAATCATCTTAATTATAGCTATATTTTGTTAACAATTGGAGAATATAAACTAAATATGCTCTTTTAAATAGATTGTCAAGTTTTAAGTGATATAGCTTGAAAGAAAATATTTGAACCTTTAGAAGTAACACAACATTTAGAAGTAATACAATTATTGGGGGAGAATGACAACGAGACTAATTAGGCGTTATTTTCTTGAGCATTGCTACACTTACACAGTAGTATATACTAAAATATACAGGTGATATGTTAATTTAATGTGCAAGTATATTACTTGTTAAATATATTTCAAACTTTATTGAATGTATTGATGAGTCCCAATTGAACATAATTGAATCCAATTGAAGCTCACTTCGAACAAAATGAACAATACTCCACAGTACTGTTCTCGCCTGTGCACCAACACTTAGGATTTCGGGTTCAAGTATGACGATGATTGGGGCTGCCTCCAGCGGTGGTTCAGGTGTCATTCGAAAGGTCACTTCGAGTGGCATGCAGGCCGGCCTCCGACAACCATTGGATCTAGGGAGATTTTGATGCCCTAGCTCTGGAGATGCAGTTATTGTCACGTGGATTGAAGCTCAGGTTGGACCAACCCTAGCAATCCAAGCCAATGGCCCAATCCGATAAACTCGTTCCCTTGAGCGCCGTTTAACCGATCTGCATAGGTGTCAGTGCCATCCGTAGGATTAGTTGAGGGATTTTAGGATTAAAAACATTAATAATTATAATAATACAAATTTAAGTATAGCTTAACTCCTAAAATACTTATCCAAATGATACAAAATTACATACCATCTTGATCAAAAAAATACGAGGAATAATAATATGATATTAGATTTTTAGTTTGGAGATTAATTTTGCTAATCACTATTTTTCTTAATTAATTAAATAAATATTTAACCTAATTTTACAGGCAATGTAACTTAGACAATTCTCATCTAAATTCAACAATTAGATCATTTTGATCACAAAAATATGTAGAGCAATAATGTGATATCAAAATTTTAAATTGACATCTATTTTATGAATGACCTCTTAAGTGTCATTAAGAGTCATTAGTGCACATATTTACCATTTGATGTTTGCTTTGACTTTACTAAGTGTCATTTCACTCGTTGTGCTATAAAGAAGTTATAGCCACTATGTTTATATGATTTAGACATCAAATAGAAAATGTGAGTTTATGACCCTTGAAAAATTAATATTAAATTCCCAAAAATGGGGTTTTGCATGTTTAAGCCTTTTAAAGGCTAGACACCTTCGAAAATATAGTTCAAGTCATGTAGCAACATTAGATGACATTTTTATTAGGAAAACAACTAGAATACCCTAGAATGGACTTGGCACTAGTAAATATAGTATAAAGCCTCAACATAGAGATGAAGTGATCTGCTTGTTCCTAATGCTTGATTTTAGTACTCAAAGGTCGCAGTAGATCCTAAGCCCTTACTTGATTATGATTTAGTCCTTTTTCCTCAAGATTATGTTATCTATTTATAGGATCCTTAAGAGGTTAGCTCAAGCTGAACCTAGTCCATTATACTTCATAAGTATAGGCTTGACCCTAGCTACCTTATTTAGTAGTTTGTCCATATTATAGTGAGTCTAACCTCTTAGTTAGCTCTAAAGTTCTTAAGTGTTGTGAAGTGATCCCAGAAGTAGCACTTAGAATACTGCCACTTAAGGCTTCATTCACTAGGAGCACATTATTTTGAAATAACTAGATAAGTGTAATTGTTGATTTGGATTTCCAACCCTAAGATTCCTTAATGAACTTAAGGTTATAAATCCTTCATGATAACTCCTAGCTAAGTCCTACCACTTGATGAAACTATAATGTTAGTAATGAGCTAAGCTTCCAACTCAGTTTAGATTAGTACTTACACCCTTATTGCCATTTAGATAACTTTAAATAGATCTTTACTTGTAAGGTAGTGAATTGTAGATCCTCTCTAATTTTGTGAGCTAGTTAGAATATTATTAAGTAATTCTTAATTTATCCTTTGTGCCTAAAAGAGAACATAGGAGATAAATAAAATGGAGACTTGTTAAAAGGTTTAGTGCCTTCCACTAGACTTAAAGATTAACCTAAGTGACTTAGTGCGACCTACTTAAGATTATTTGAGTATTCTTAACATGTTAAGTATATGATTTAGAGATTGATCTATGTATTTAAGCGATTCCTTCTTTGCAGAATGTAGTTAGTCAATCTTAGTGTAAAATTAAGATCCATCTAGAAATACTGTATGGCCTAGATAAGATTAGAAGAGAACTCAATAATAAGGAGGATAGAACTATAATTGAATTGGCATATAAGTTAGAGCAAAGAGACTAGAGTCCTGTAAGTGTTAGCCATCATAGTAAGATCTAGGACTTAGTGGCCATATCAATTAGACTTAAAATCTTAAAATTACTAAAGATGAGATATTATAAGATTTAGAATTATTTTGAATGATTAAAGCTAAACATTGCGTTAAGTATTAAAAATTGTTGAGTCCTTTAAGTACTTAGTCTTGGAACTAAACTTAGGATCTTAGTAATTTAAATACTAACATTTGGAACCTTAGAATTTATAAAATAATCTCAATATTAGATTAGTAACTTAAATGTGAGGAGAAGTTAGATAATACTAGCTTAAGTAATATCCACCTTAAGTCCTACCACATTAAACTTATAGTTTTATAAAATCCTTAAGTTTAAAATTAGACTAAGATTATCCTACTAGTATCATATCTAAGACAAAATCAATCTAAGTATTTAAATGAGTGAACCTTCTTAAGCATATAACCTCTATAATATTGTTAAAATAGAATGCTTAGAAGAGAGTATTAACTTAAGTGTCTGGCTAGTATAAGTTAAGAGAATCTTCAAACTTAAGGATAGTGAGCCATTAAGACAAATAATTATAAAGTATTATTACCAGTCCCTTAAATAGTATAAGTTACATAAATCTAGTAGCTTAAACAGTGTACCAATGAATCCCTTAGTATGTGCTTAGAATGTTTTATTAGAGTAGAAGTGTTATTTGATAGTTTAGATGATTGTAGCATTAAAAATAGGATATGATGCTTATTTGTATCAACTCAATTATATATATAAATTATTTTGACATATAAATAAGACCTTAATCAAATCATTACTTTAAAAACTCATTTAATTTTATATTAATAAGTTTTAATTGATGGAGATATTAGATGAATGTCTAAGTCAATTGAGGAATTTGATTAGCTCTAATCATATGATAAATAACTAAAGTAGATAATAATTGATATCACAAAGCTTACAATTAGCTTTGAAACATTCTTGAATGCTGCACTACATTGAGACTAAATCCTTGAATACATTTGTAAGAATATTGTGTATAAATTAAACTTATAACATTTACTTGGAATTTCCTATGGTGGACTATGCCAGGGCAGGCAATGGTGTAATAAGGAGACCTCACATATCCTAGAGGGGGGATGTGTGTATTATGGGAGACCTTGCTTTACTTACTTAGTTAAGCATGTCTGCTTAACTCCTTACTTATTTTTGCACCCACAGAATAAGACTTGCAAAATAAATAACTTAACATATTACAGTCATTTATGATAGTTCTTACTTTTCCAACATTCTTCATGATTGAATATACTTTATCTTAGTTTTTTGACTATGCTTACTCAGTCCTTTTTGAATGTTTTTACTTTAATTCAATTCCTGATAACTAATATTTTCCTTACATATATTATAGGTTCATCTATATTTGCAGCTCTTTTTCTTACTTACTTACTTGAAGTGTATGTTGTTATCACTTAATTTTATGCTCACACTGCATTCACTTATGTTACATAGCATATTTCCATTTGCACATATTTTTTTATTACTTTTATTGCACACTTGTAGTATAACTGTACGTGTTTACCTTACTTATATAAACGATGTAGGTTATATCAACTTTTCCTCTTTTACTGCTTTATAGCATTTTGATTGTTGCTTACGGTCATTTACTTTGTTGTACATTACTTTACTTTACTTAGTTCACTTCTATTTTTACAGCATTGAGCTCCACTTAAATAATAATTATAAATGGCTAATGTGATATTTACTTAAGACTTAAATATATTAGTTGCCCTAAAGTGCACTTAAACTTCCTAAGTCAAATCTCATTTTTTTTATTGGCTATACCCTATTGTATTAAATACCAAATATGTTAGATTAAGAGCTTGTTGTATATCTTATTTTTGAGGTAAATTAGATCCAGTAGTTGTAGCTTTAAAACCTTTTAATTTTACTGTTTAGTTCTTTTACTTTTTGCATCCCGTGAGTATGAGTTCATTACATCAAATGTCTATATAAATTTAATTAACACTGGATGTGTACTGACCCTAGGTCATATATAAGGGAGATGTTACTTCCCCGCAATATCTAAATTCTATTGATTTCTCGCAAATTTTAGTTATCTATTACATCTCCTGCTAAATCCAATTTCATCAAAATTTTATATTATCATTCTTGATTGAGGAAGTTTTCAAACTCAATTAATGCTGAAATCGAAATTAAGATTTGTCATTAACCCATACTCAAATTAGTTAAACATTGCTTACCTCATTTAGCCTAGAATCAATCAAGGCAAACAATCCTCTTAGAAACCAACGATAATAAAGCCAATAGATGGTTCCAAATAGAAAGGTCGAAGGAATGTTACCTCCCTGCCTATGAGTGATGCATAAAAGATTTGATGGTTTTTGAAGAATGCACATTTTGTATGAGAGTGTTGACGAGCCTAGTCCGTGGCTCACGCTGTAAGGAATAGATGTGCGTTACGTACGCACATCCTATTAAACCTCCATAGAACCAATGATTCCTCACAATAAGCTTCTATCTACCCCTCGCTTTCTCCTTGCAGCCGACCAAGCCTCTAGACCCAACCTGTCAATGGAGAAGACTTTGGATACATGTGGAAGTGATGTCAACGTTTGACGCTGAAGCCGACTGGAATGACCTGCGATAGATACACATGCAGCAGTCGATCGAGAACCTGACGACCACCCTTTCGTGCATGAGACAATTGGCATCAGCTCCACACGATCATCTGCTCCTCATGGCTACCTGCTCCACATGATTTCCTTCCACTCGATTTTAGGACTTCCTGATTCTTAAGGTATGAGTTTCTTTTTAATTTTGCTATTAAAATTCTTAATAGTAATTTAGAATTAAAAGTACTTTGTTTTATTTTAAATAATTTAGTTGAGCTTGAATTTTCTTAATAACTCAATTATTTGTAATACATTCTATTTCCACACTCAACAAAGAATTTAGTCATTTTCTTCACCATAATTTGTAAGCATGTTACCAATTTAATAACTCTTAGCAGCATATGGGGACCTGATTATCAGATCTGTATGCAAAATACAATTGTGAAGTACTAATTGGATCTTATTCCCTTCGAACACCAGAACACACATATATTGGGATTCAGCACTCATCCTATTTGGCACCATCAATTTAGTTGTTGTTTGATGTGAGTATTGTTAGTTCCAGCTATTGCAAAAATCTTAATTTAATATTAGTAAGCCTTAGATATATTTCACAGGGTTTTGAAAATTATTTCATTTAATGGTAGAAGTTAAATAGTATTGTGGTGGAGTTAAGAGCTTGGTACTCTACACTCAATCGTATTATCATATGCAACACTGAAATTGATTTATTATGCTTTAAAATCCAAAATTTGGGTCCATTTTTTGGGTAATCTCAAGATCTCAAATCCTATTAATAGAAGTTACAGCTACAGTCTAAATTTCTTTCTTTAGGTTAAGAGCTAGATTTCATTTAGAATAATCCCACCATAATCAAATTTTCTTACGGAATCTGAAACTATAAATTCTCCTTATTTTAATGTTAATCTAAGGAAATGTTAAGTCTCAGCTGAAATATGGATAGTCAATCCATAAACTGAACTGAGTTGTGATCAAACAGTAATCTTAATTTTTAGGCAATCTCTTGATCTCAAATCCTGTTAATAGAAGTTACAGCTATAGTCTAAATTTCTTTCTTTAGTTTAAGAGCTAGATTTTATTTAGAATAATCCCACCATAATCAAATTTTCTTTAGGAATCTCAGACCATAAATTCTCCTTAGTTTAATGTTAATCTAAGGAAATGTTAAGTCTCAGCTGAAATATGGATATTCTATCCATAAACTGAATTGAGTTGTGATCAAACAGTAATCTCAATTTAAACAATCTGTATTCTAATTGTAATTTGGTAAGATTACAAAGAAAATAAAATAACAAAACATAATTTTTGTAGACACATCAAATCTTTCCATAATGCATGGAACTATGTGTGAATCATCTTATTAAGTCTACACAAAAATACATAGAATATTACTTTAAATGCTTTTACTTTTATTGCTGCTTAGGTATTGCATTGAGCTTGTTTTGTATTGCTACTTAATACATTATTCTTACTACTAATGATGTAAGTGAAACAAAATTATGTTTATGTATCTTGTGAATGCTGCTAATAGTTCCAAAATTGAGCATGAATAGGCTAGGGATGGGGCTAGTTCTCAAGAGACATAAGGGCACCATCTGGATCCTTTGAGGGGGCCTAGGTGAAGGTTTTGCTTTTATGCATTTATTGAACACAGCCTCATGGTTTTGACTTTGCCCATCAGAACTATTAGTATTACTTCATGATAACAAATCATAAATATAAACAAATGATAAATAAATTTTTATGCAATTATCATTTGAAAATTTGGCATATGATAAATAAATGTTTATTTGTAGGAGTAATGATTATCTTTTATTTTCATTTTTTTATATTTTCCTGCAATAATTATTATCTTATTTTTGCCTTCCACTTTTGCTTAAGAGTATATTATTGAATATCCTTTGTACTTAGAATGTACAATAGGGCATTATTTTTATAATGCCAAATCAGATCCTGCTGGAGGAGGTTGATGTAATATAAAAATATATTAAAGAATAATGGTGCATAATATATTTTTAGATTTTATTCTCTTTACGAGAGGAAAATATTTATATTATGTATGATGTAAAATATGTAATAATCTGGATGATGTTTATTTTAAATTGAATGAATTAAATTTCTTTATTCTTCTGTGGCTCTGGATGTTATTTAACTATTATTTTACTTAACCACCAATATGATCATGCGAAAACATGCACCCAATGTTAGATTGTTATTACCAGCCTAACATGGGCCATCACTGGATGTTTTACTTTACTTTTTTTTGATGTACTTTTACTTTCTTTTCTGGATGGCTAGATTCTCTTATATTATATAGTATTATATATCTAGTTATTCTCTTTAGAAACCCTTGGCTCCCCATAGTGCTTAGAAGTGGGTTAAGACTCACAAACCCAGTGTTAAGTACTGTAATAACACCTAATGTTGGATTGGGTTCCTGATCTAATGTTGGGGTAATTACAGAGACTCCTGAACAACTCTACCATGAAGCTAGTCATATTGGAAATCCTCTTCCCAAACTTCATCAAATATTTAAAGGAAGTACTTGGTGACTGAGAGATGAAATCACATCCTATATAACTTATAGCTTATAAGTTCTCTATTGTTTACTTGAAATTCTCTTACTTTAAAGTTAATTACTAGAAGCTTTAAATATTAATATTTCATTTAAGCATTTGTTATAGTTTTCTAAGATGTCAAATACTATACATTTCTTTTTTTAGCTTAAATCCTAAGATGATAAGAATGTGATATTTTGGATGTAAGTAATTGCACTTGATATGTTTGCATCCCTTAGAGAATAGTCCATTAGGTAGATAAGAATAAAATTCCAATCTGACCCCTTATGGTACTATTTGATACAAGCTGTGGTTCCCCGCCCCACCGCTTAGCGCAACCAAAGTATAAGATAATGATGGGATGGGTCACTTGAAGATAACCCTGAATTAGTATTAATAAAGTAAATGTCTACTAAGAGGCCACTTACTTTACTAATACTAATACCACTAAGATGTCTAAGTAACTAAATACTTGGACAACAATTATGCCCCAAATTATCTTATAATGTTAATCATAATTCAAAGTACAAATAGACAGATGCAATAAATAAGCAGAGTGTAGTTGTCAGAATTATAATACATCCATTCACCACATTCAAGAGATAAAATAGTGAACAATATAAAGGATACATCCCAGATAATATAGTACTAAAATAGAACTTATAGTGTAGAATTAAATTATTACAAACCATGAATTAATAATAGTTTAAGAGAAAGAAAAGCAGAAATGAAATCACTCTCTCTCAAAAATAAAATAAAATACTAAGCAACTGTAGAAGGATCATTTTCATGCTCCTGCTACTAACCTGAAACAACTCCTCAAATTTATTTAATAATGACATGCTAGTTTATAGATGTTAGGGACCCAGCCAAGAAAAGAAAATCTTTTGTTAGGTAATTATCTAAGTACATTTTAGGCTGATAAATTATTATCTTATCTTATGATATCACAAATCATCCTATGCCATAAAGGAGACCCAAAGTAACAATTAAAATAGGAAAAAGTTATAAATAATGCATTTATAACATAAAAAAATATGAGAAAAGTAAACATACCTCAAAAATAAATAGCCACAAAAAAGGTTAAGCATTTTGTATATATATAAAACTATTGCAGTGCAAAGAAAATCCTAAGTAATTATGATCAATTTAACATGCTGATTATACTGATAAAAATACATTATATATAAAATAACACTGAAAATTATTATACTAACATGCTTACACAAAAAATCATATATATAAAACTAGAAATCTGCTAAAAATTACATAAGTACTAAAAATGCTGTAAATAGGTGAAAGCTTAACTGAAATGAACTGCAAATATTTGAACTAAATTTCATTTTAATTAGAAGTGTGCCGAGACTAGTCCTGCCATAATCGTAAACTGGCTAAACATATCCACAGAACAGAATGTCCCAATTATATCATCTAGAACACTCATAGCTAGATTCGAGCTGAACTATAGAATCAGAAATGTATCATCTAAATTTCTAATGGTTGGATTCGAGTCAATTCTATCTCAACAACAAGAACTGAAGAGGTAGACTGACTAGGATGCAATCTACTAAATTATTACTTAAATATACTAATTTTTTTGAGCATTAATGCTAATGGTTTATGCATCTTAAAACTAACTTAGAATATTCATCAAATATTCCATGTCTTAACTAATATGTCAAAATATAAGGCTCAAGAAATAAGGTAAGCAGTGCATATAATTTAAAGAAATGTAATAGTACTAATAAAGAATCTATGATATCTTTTGTTTTCAGATTAATTCATTCTAACTATTCTGAGATTATACAATCTCAGAATCTCAAGTATTCAACTATCCAGTATAAACTTAGATCCATGGTCTTATAAAGTCACCCATTTGAACAAATCAAGTTCTAATTTTAAAACAAATATTGTCGCCTACAAATGTTAACAAATTAATCAATTGTTCTAATTGTTGTATTTAATAGCTCAAAATTGATCTTGATAAAGCAAATGAAAATCAAGGGATTAAGAGTTAAACTCTAAATATGGGGTTTACACCTCTTAGTCCAAAGGCACTAAAGGTCTACATTTCTCAAAGTTTCACATACAAAAAGGTTAAGGCAATCTTATCAAGTATAATCAAACTCAATTATATGGATCTTTAATATTAGACTAAAAGTCAAAAGATAAGATAATTATGACTAAAATATATAAGATCTAACTCTAAAAATTAAAAGGTACAATCTAAACTAGATTTTGACTATTATGTGATTTTATTATTCAATAAGATAGAACTTAAGAATTTAAAGCTATGAGTTAAGGGATTAGTCAATAAGAAAAGTTCTAAGGATTAACATGAAATTTTAATTAAGGAGAACTTCCAAGCTTAAATGAATTTTAATTAGATTGAAACTGATTTGATATGTTTATGATTATAAATATAAAAGAAATATGGATTTTTACATCCACATTACAACACTTAGATTAATTAAGGTTATAATTATGACAATTTTGCATTAGGCTTCTAAATCAAAATTGAATGTCTAATTAACCTTAGGTTGAATTTAAAAACTAGGTTTATTGATTTTAAAGGTAAGAGATAGATTGGGCTACTTTAATTTTACTTAAATCAATATTTGGCCAAAATGACCAAAATGCTTCTCATTAAGGGGTCTAAAATGAGACTTAAAGATCTAGGGTTCCAAATTGTTTACTTTTAATGCCAATTGGTTATTTGCTATTTAATATGATGATTAATACTAAGAACACCCAATTTGGCTATGGTTTGGGGTTAAGAGCTCTAATTAGGGTTTAAGCTTATTAATGAGTAATTAGCAAAATTTATTAAGGAAACCCAAATTTTATGATAGAATTAAGATCTATTCAATCAAAACTCATAGATACTAAGATCACTAAAATATGAGATCAATTGAGTTAATTATGGGCTAAGGAAAAACCCTAAAAATGGCAATTAAGGGGGGGGATCAAAAACTCATTTTTGCCAATTGATGACCAAATCAAGCAAAATTAGTGGCTATGTTTTCCCTACAACACACTAAGTACAATGATAGTAAGTATGCTAAATTTGGAGTTTAATTGATTAATATAGGCTTTAATTATTGATTGAGGTAATTAGTGAGTGATTAGTAAAATTAACCATAAAAAAACAATTTTAATTTTTTAAACATGTTCTTCTTTGTCTAATGAATGTTTTGAGACCTCAAACATGAAAGTTGGCTAATGATTGAGCGTAAAATTCATTAATCCATTTTCTATGTAATTAGGTATGATTAAGAAAATTAATTGCAAGAAACTAAATACTTTTGTATATTAATGTTCCTTACATTTTTCTGATTGAAACGATATATTGGAACATCAAATTCAAATATGATTTGACTAAGTTATGGCATTAACAAAAATAGAGTTAAGTGCTTAACTAATTATAATGGTAATTAGTGAAACTAATGACCAATAGATATTTTAATTGCATATTAATGATCTTTGCATTTTTCTAATAACATTGAGATATCACATTAATATATTTGAATTTGTATCTAAGAAATTATGAGGATTTGAAATTTTGCAATTAAATAATTAAATATTATTATTATTTTTTATTTTACTGTTCCTAAGGAAAAGTCTGCACGCACAGCTGCTTTGTGTCTTGGGCCATGCGGGTTGGGGCCGATGCGCAAAATCCGAGAGTTTGGAGCTAGGGCATCAAAATTCTCCTAGCTCTGACAAACTCATAAGATGGGCCATATACCGATGGAAAGGTCTCTCTGACACCTTTCCATTGGTACCTAGATCCCCATCAGTTGATTATCATAGAGGCTCAAAACATGATACCCTAGCTTAAGATTTACTGGTCTACTGAGGTACTGTATATAACTGTTTATAGTTAGAATATTATTAAGTAATTCTTAATTTAGCCTTTGTGCCTAAAAGAGAACATAGGAGATAAATAAAATGGTGACATATTAGGAGGTTTAGTGCCTTCCACTAGACTTAAAGATTAACCTAAGTAACTTAGTGCAACCTACTTGAGATTATTTGAGTAAAATTAACATGCTAAGTATATGATTTAGAGATTGATCTAAGTATTTAAGCAAGTCCTTCTTAGCAGAATGTAGTTAGTCAATCTTAGTCTAAAATTAAGATCCATCTAGAAATACTATATGGCCAAGATAAGTTTAGAGGAGAACTCAATAATAAGGAGGATAGAACTATAAATGAATTGGCATATAAGTCCGGGCAAAGCGACTAGAGTCCTGTAAGTGTTAGCCATCATAGTAAGATCTAGGACGTAGTGTCCATATCAATTAGACTAAAAATCTTAGAATTACTTAAGATGAGATATTATTAGATTTAGAATTACTTAGAATGATTAAAGTTAAGTTTTCCTTAAGTATTAAAAATTTTAGAGTTTTTAAGTGCTTAGTCTTTGAACTAAACTTAGGATCTTAGTAATTATAATACTAACGTTTGGAACCTTAGAATTTATAAAATAGTCTCAATATTATATTAGTAACTTAAATGTGAGGAGAAGTTAGATAATACTAGCTTAAGTAATATCCACCCTTAAATCTTACCACATTAAACTTACAGTCTTATAAAACCCTTAAATTTAAGATTATACTAAAATCATCCTACTAGTATCATATCTAAGCCCAAATCAATCTAAGTAATTAAATATGTGAACCTTCTTAAGCATAAAACCTCTAAGATATTATTAAAATAGAATACTTAGAAGAGAGTATTAACTTAAGTGTCTGGCTAGTATAAGTTAAGAGAATCTTCAAACTTAAGGATAGTGAGCCATTAAGCCTAATAATTATAAAGTATTATTACAAGTCCCTTAAATAGTATAAGTTACATGAATCTAGTAGCTTAAATAGTGTACCAATGAATCCTTTAGTATGTACTTAGAATGGTTTATTAAGTGGTTATTTAATAGTTTAGATGATTGTAGCATTAGAAATAGGATATGATGCTTATTTGTATCAACTCAATTATATATATAAATTATTTTTTCACATAAATAAGATCTTAATCAAATCATTACTTTAACAACTCATTTAATTTTATATTAATAAGTTTCAGTTGATGAAGATATTAGATGAATGTCTAAGTCAATTGAGGAATTTAATTAGCTCCAATTATATGATATATAACTAAAGTAGATATTAGTGGATATCACAAAGCTTTCAATTAGCTTTGAAACATTATTGAATGCTGCACTACATTAAGACTAAATATTTGAATACATTCATAAGAATATTGTGTAAAAATTAAACTTATAACATTTACTTAGGATTTCCTACGGTGGACTTTGCCAGGGCAGGCAATGGTGTAATAAGGAGACCTCACATATCCTAGAGGGGGATCTGAGTATTATGGGAGATGCTGCTTTACTTACTTAGTTAATCAAACATGCTTAACTCCTCACTTATTTTTTCACCCACAGAATAAGACTTGCAAAATAAATAACTTAACATATTACAGTCATTTATGATAATTATTACTTTTCCAACATTCTTCATGAGGGTAGATACTTTATCATAGTTTTTTGACTATGTTTACTCAGTCCTTTTGAATGCTTTTACTTTACATTCAATTCCTTATAACTGATATTTTCCTTACATATACTATAGGTTCATCTATATTTGCAGCTCTTTTTCTTACTTACTTACTTGCAATGTATGTTGTTATCACATACTTTTATGCTCACACTGCATTCACTTATGTTACATAGCATATTTCCATTTGTACATATTTCTTTACTGCTTTTATTGCACACTTGTAGTATAACTGTACGTGTTTTCCTTACTTATATAAAAGATGCAGTTTATATCATCTTTTTTTCTTTTACTACTTTAAAGCCTTTTGATTGTTGCTTACGGTCAATTACTTTTTTGTACTTTACTTTACTTTACTTAGTTCACTTCTCTTTTTACTGCATTGAGCTCCACTTAAATAATAAATGTAAATGGCTAATGTGATATTCACTTAAAACATAAACATATTAGTTGCCCTAAAGTGCACTTAAACTTCTTAAGTCTAATCTCATTTATTTTTGTTGGCTATGCCCTATTGTATTAAATACCAAATATGGTAGATTAAGAGCTTGTTGTATATCTTATTTTTGAGGTAAATTAGATCTAGTAGTTGCAGCTTTGAAGCCTTTTAATTTTGTTGTTTGTTTCTTTTACTTTATGCATCCTGTGAGTATGAGTGTCATTACATCAAATGTCTGTATAAATTTAATTAACTCTAGATGTGTTATGACCCTAGGTCATATATAAGGGAGACGTTACTTTCCCGCAATATCTTAATTCTATTATTTTCTTGCATATTTTAGTTATCTATTACATCTCCTGCTAAATCCATTTTCATCAAAATTTTTTATTACCATTCTTGATTGAGGAAGTTTTCAAACACAATTAATGCTGAAATAAAAATTAAGATTTGTCATTAACCCATACTCAAATTAGTTAAACATTGCTTACCTCATTTAGCCCAAAATCAACAAGGTAGAAAATCCTCTTAGAAACCAACCGTAATAAAGCCAACAGATGGTTTCAAATAGAAAGGTCGAAGGAGTGTTACCTCCCTGCTTGCGAGTGACGCATAAAAGATTTGACGATTTTGGAAGAATGCACGTTTTGTATGAGAGAGTTGATGAGCCCAGTCCGTGGCTCACGCTATAAGGTATAGATGTGCGTTACGTACGCACATCCTATTAAACCCCCACAGATCTAATGATCCCTCACAACAAGCTTCTATATACCCCTTGCTACCTCCTCTCAGCCGCCCAAGCCTCTTGACCCAACCTGCCGATGTAGAAGACTTTGGATACATGCGGAAGTGACGTCGATGTTTGACGTCGAAGCTGACTGGTATGACCTGCGATAGATACACATGCAGTAGTCAATCGAGAACCTGACAACCACCCTTTCATGCATGATACAATTGGCATTAGCTCCACATGATCATCTGCTCCTCATGGTTACCTCCTCGACACAATTTTCTTTTCACTCGATTTTAGGACTTCCTGATTCTTAAGGTATGAGTTTCCTTTTAATTTTGCTATTAAAATTCTTAATAGTAACTTAGTATTAAAATTACTTTGTTTTGACTTAAATAATGAAGCTGAGCTTGAATTTTCTTAACAACTGAATTATTTGTAATACATTCTATTTCTACACTCAACAAGGAATTTAGTAATTTTCTTCACCACAATTTGTAAGCATGTAGCCCGTTTAATAAATCTTAGCAGCATATGGGGACTTGATTATCAGATCTGTATGCAAAATACAATTGTTAAGTACTAATTGGATCTTATTCCCTTTGAACACCAGAACACACATATATTGGGATTCAACACTCATCCTATTTGGCACCATCAATTTAGTTGTTGTTTGATCCGAGTATTGTTTGCTCCAGCTCTTGTAAAAATCTTAATTTAATATTAGTAAGCGTTAGATATATTACATAGGGTTTTGAAAATTATTTCATTTAATGGTAGAAGTTAAATAGTATTGTGGTGGAGTTAAGAGCTTGGTACTCTACACTCAATCAAATTATCATATGCAATGCTGAAATTGATTTATTATGCTTTAAAATCCAAAATTTGGGTCCATTTTTTAGGTAATCTCATGATCTCAAATCCTATTAATAGAAGTTATAGCTACAGTCTAAATTTCTTTCTTTAGGTTAAGAGCTAGATTTCATTTAGAATAATCCCACCATAATCAAATTTTCTTTAGGAATCTAAGACCATAAATTCTCCTAGTTTAATGTAATCTAAGGAAATGTTAAGTCTCAGCTAAAATATGGATAGTCAATCCATAAACTGAACTGAGTTGTGATCAAACAATAATCTTAATTTAAACAATTTGTATTCTAATTGTAATTTGGTAAGATTACAAAGAAAATAAAATTACAAAATATAATTTTTGTAGACACATCAAATCTTTTCATAATGTATGGAATTATATGTGAATCATCTTATTAAGTCTACACAAAAATACACTGGATATTACTTTAAATGCTTTTACTTTCATTGCTGCTTAGGCATTGTATTGAGCCTATTTTGTATTGCTACTTAATGCATTATTTTTACTACAAATGATGTAAGTGAAACAAAATTATGTTTATGTATCTTGTGTATGCTGCTAAGGGTTCCAAAATAGAGCATGAATAGGTTAGGGATGGGGCTAGTCCTCTAGAGACATAAGGGCACCATCTGGATCCTTTGAGGGGGGCCAGGTGAAGGTTATGCTTTTATGCATTTATTGAACTAAGCCTCAAGGTTCTGACTTTGCCCATCAGAACTATTACTATGACTTCATGATAACAAGCCATAAACATAAACATGAATTTTTATGCGATTATCATTTGAAAATTTGGCATCGTGTAAATAAATGTTTATTTGCAGGAGTAATGATTATCTTTTATTTGAATTTTTTCATATTTTTCTGTAATGATTATTATCTCATTTTTGCCTTCCACTTTTGCTTAAGAGTATATTATTTAATATCCTTTATACTTTGAATATGCACTAAGGCATTATTTTTATAATGCCAAACTAGATCCTGCTGGAGGAGGCTAATGTAATATAATGATGTATTAAGGAATCATGGTGCAAAATATATTCTTAGATTTTATTTTCTTTACGAGAGGAAAATATTTATATTATGTATGATGTAAAATATGTAATAATCTGGATGATATTTATTTTAAATTGAATGAATTAAATTTCCTTATTCTTCTGTGGCTCTGGATGTTGTTTAACTATTATTTTATTTAACTGCCAGTATGATCATACGGAAACATGCACCTAATGTTAGATTAGTTATTACCATCCTAACATGGGCCATCACAGGATGTTACTTTACTATTTTTTGATGTACTTTTACTTTCTTTCTGGATGGCTAGAATCTCTTATATTACTTAGTATTGTATATCTAGTTTTTGTCTTTAGAAACCCTTGGCTCCCCATAGTGCTTAAAAGTGGCTTAAGACTCACAAACCCAGTGTTAAGTACTATAATAACACCTAATGTTAGATTGGGTTCCTGATCCAATATTGGGGTCATTACAGAGACTCCTGGACAACTCTACCATGAAGCTGGTTATACTGGAAATCCTCTTCGCACACTTCATCAAATATTTAAAGGAAGTACTTGGTGACTGAGAGATGAAATCACATCCTATATAACTTATAGCTTATAAGTTCTCCATTATTTAGTTGAAATTCTGTTACTTTAAAGTTAATTACAAGAAGCTTTAAATATTAATGTTTTACTTAAGTATTTGTTATAGTTTTCTAAGATGTCAAATACTATACATTTCTCATCTTAGCTTAAATCTTAGGATGACAAAAATGTGATATTATGGATGTAAGTAATTGCACTTGATATGTTTGCATCCTTTAGAGAATAGTCCATTAGGTAGATAAGAATGAAATTCCAATCTGACACCTCATGGTACTATTTGATATACCAACTGTGGTGCCCCGCCCCACCGCTTTGCGCAAACAAAGTATAAGATAATGATGGGATGGGTCATTACTTGAAGCTAACCCTAAATTAGTATTAATAAAGTAAATCTCTACTCTGAGGCCACTTACTTTAAAATACTAATACCAGTAAGATGTCTAAGTAACCAAATACTTGGACATACAATTGTGCCCCAAATTATCATATAATGTTAATAATAATTCAAATTACAAATAGACAGATGCAATAAATAAGCAGAGTGTAGAAGTTGCTAGAATTATAATACATCCATTCATCACATTCAAGAAATAAAATAGTAAGCAATATAAAGGATACATCCTAGATAATATAGTACTAAAATAAAACTTAGAGTGTAGAATTAAATTATTACAAACCATGAATTAATAACAGTTTAAGAGAAAGAAATGTGGAAATGAAATCACTCTCTCAAAAATAAAATAAAATACTAAGCAACTGTAGAAAGATCATTTTCATGCTCCTGCTACTAACCTGAAACTACTCCTCAAATTGCTTTAACACTAACATGTTAGGTTTTACATGCCAGGGACCCAAACAAGAAAAGAAAATCTTTTGTTAGATAATTGTCTACGTACATTTTAGGCTGATAAATTATTACCTTATTTTAGGATATCACAAATCATCATGTGCCATAAAGGTGACACAAAGTAACAATTGAAGTAGGAAAAATGTATAAATAATGCATTTATAACTTAAGAAAATATGAGGTAAGCAAACATACCTCAAAAATAAATAATTACAAAAAAGGTTAAGCATTTTGTATATATATAAAACTACTACAGTACAAAGAAAATCCTAAATAATTATGATCATTTTAGCATGCTGATTATACTGATAAAAATACATAATATGTAAAATAACACTAAAAATCATTATACTAACATGCTTATACAAAAAATCATATATATAAAACTAGAAATTTGCTAAAAAATATGTAAGTACTAAAAATATTGTAAATAGTTGAAAGCTTAACTGAAATGAACTGCAAATATTTGAACTAAATTTCATTTTAATTAGAAGTGTGCCTAGACTAGTCCTATCAAAACAGTAACTGGCTAAACATAGCCACAGAACAGAAGGTCCCACTTATATTATCTAGAACACTCATAGCTAGATTTGAGCTGAACTATAGAATCATACATGTATCATCTAAATTTCTCATGATTGGATTCGAGTCAATTCTATCTCAACAATAAGAACTGAAGAGGCAGACTAACTAGGATATAATCTACTAAATTATTATTTAAATATACTAAATTTACTGAGCATTAATGCTAATGTTTTATACATCTCAAAACTAACTTAGAATATTCATCAAATATTCCATATCTAAACTAATATGTCAAAATATAAGGCTCAAATAACAAGGTAAGTAGTGCATATAATTTAAAGAAATATAGTAGCACTAATAAACAATTTGTGATATCTTTTATTTTTGAATTTATTCATTCTGACTATTCTGAGATTATACAAGCTCAGGATCTCCAATATCCAACTATCCAGTATAAACTCAGATCCACGGTCCTATAAAGTCACCCATTTGAACAAATCAAGTTCTAATTTTAAGAAAATATTGTGGCCTACAAATGTTAACAAATTAATCAATCGTCCTAATTGTTGTATTTAATTACTCAAAACTGATCTTGATAAAGCAAATGAAAATCAAGGGATTAAGAGTTAAACTCCAAATATGGGGCTCACATTTCTTAATCCAAAGGCACTAAAGGTCTAAATTTCTCAAAGTTTCACATACTAAAAGGTTAAGGCAATCATATCAAGTATAATCAAACTCAATCAGATGGATCTTTAATATTAGACTTAAAGTCAAAAGATAAGATAATCATGACTAAAATATATAAGATCTAACTCTAATAATTAAAAGTTACAATCTAAACTAGATTTTAAATATTATGTAATTTTATTATTCAATAAGATAGAACTTAAGAATTTAAAGCTAAGAGTTAAAGGATTAATCAATAAGAAAAGTTCTAAAGATTAACATTGAAATTTTAATTAAGGAAAACTTCCAAGCTTAAATGAAGTTTAATTAGATTGAAACTCATTTGATATGTTTATGATTATAAAGATGAAAGAAATATGGATTCTTACATCCACATTTCAACACTTAGATTAATTAAGGTGATATTTAGGTCAAATTTTGCATTAGGCTTCTAAAGTGAAATTGAAGGTCTAATTAACTTTAGGTTGAATTTAAAAACTAAGTTTACTGATTTTAAAGGTAAGAGATAGAATGGGCTACTTTAATTTTACTTAAATTAATATTTGGCCAGCAGGACCAAAATGCTTCACATTAAGGGTCTAAAATGAGACTTAAAATATAGGGTTCCAAATTGTTTTCTTTTAATGCCAAATGGTTCTTTGCTATCTAATATGATGATTAACACTAAGAACGCACAATTTGGCTATGGTTTGGGGTTATAAGCTCTAATTAGGGTTTAATCTTATTAATGAGTAATTAGCAAAATTAATTAAGGAAACCCAAATTTTATGTTAGAATTAAGTTCTAATCAGTCAAAAACTTATAGATACTAAGATCACTAAAATACGAGATCAATTGACTTTTTATGGGCTAAGGAAAAACCCTAAAAATGGCAATTAAGGGGGGGGGGGGTTAAAAACTCATTTTTGCTAATTGATGTCCAAACAAGCAAAATTAGTGGCTATGGGTTCCCTACAACACACTAAGTACAATGATAGTAAGTATGCTAAATTTGGAGTTTAATTGATTAATATAAGCTTTAATTATTTATAAGGGTAAATAGTGACTGATTAGTGAAATTAATCACAAAAAACAATTTTAATTTTATGAACATGCTCTTCTTTGTCTAATGAACAATTTGATCCCTCAAACATGAAAGTTGGCTAATGATTGAGCGTAAAATTCATTAATCCATTTTCTAGGTAATTAGGTATGATTAAGAAAACTAATTGCAAAAAACTAAATATTTTTGTAGATTAATGTTCCTTACATTTTTCTAATTGAAATGGTATATTGGAACATCAAATTCAAATTTGATTTGACTAAGTTATGGCATTAACAAAAATAGGGTTAAGTGCTTAACTAATTACAAAGGTAATTAGTGAAACTAATCACTAAAGAGAAATTTTAATTGCATATTAATTATCTTTGCATTTTTCTAATCCATTGATATGTAACATTAATATATTTGAATTTGTATCTAAGAAGTTATGAGGATTTGAAATTTTGTAATTAAATAATTAAATATAATTAATATTTTATATTTTATTATTCCTAAGGAATTGTTCGCACGCACAGCTGCTTTATGTGTTGGGCCACATGGGTTGGGGCTGATGTGGTAAAATCCGAGACGTTGGAGCTAGGGCATCAAAATTCTCCTAGCTCTGACAACCTCATGTGACGAGCTGAGACCTTTCCATTAGTACCTAGATCCCCATCAGTTGATTATCATAGAGGGTCAAAACATGATACCCTAGCTCAAGATTTACTGGTCTACTGAAAGGAACTATATATACTTGTTTATATGGATGTAAACGGGATTTAATCAAGCTTGATAGAGACTAATTGAGGCTCAACAATCAATTAAGGGGCCAAGAAATGAAATAACAATTTATATTAAGAAGAAATCAAAAAGAATAGGAAGGGGTAGACGGTACCTTAGGGTTCATGAATAGAGAGAAATTGCAAGGTCAAAGCAATACAATTGAGGAAAATCCTGCTTTGATTCGGTGATTAAGCTATGCAACCGAGGATTGGAATGAAAATGGAATAAAAATAGAGCTCGATAATGCCCCACGTGGCCAGCATAGGTCGTGTCTAGGTACTACGCCACATGGGGCCTCGTCCCGCATACAGCTGGATAATGAATGCCAGCCATCCGATTTGGATGGCAAGAATGATCAGACAATGCAACTTTAGCACAGTCTGATCAATAGAGTAACGACATTAGAATTAAACCAAAATATTAATTTAAGTAATTTAATTAAAATTAATTAATTACAGTTAATTTACTTTAAAATTAAGCATTAAATGACCCTAAAAATATCTCAAAAATTCACCCCTATATATTTTGGGGGTGAGAAACTAAAAAATATGTTAATTTAGAATTAGTGGTCAATTTAATTTTGGAAATTTCTAGGTAAGATAATTGGCAAAATAGCCTAATGATCCAATCGAGGCCCGATGGATCCCAAATTTTTAGGGTTAGGTTATAATGACTATTTGTGTCTAATGGAAAAAGAATTAAGACTTTGTTTAGTCTAGATTAATTTGGATAACAACCTAGTGTTGTTATTGTGTGTGTGCATGTGAAGCTCCGGGTTAACTACCAATGGCTAACCTAGGACATCAGTAGTGAAATAACCCATCCTAATCTATCATCAACTCAATGCTCATGCTGCATTGAATGGATCAAATGGGTTATCTCTAAAATCTTTATTTGTGAGATAACCCTTTAAATAAAATAGCTCAAAATTTACTGGTCAATTGAATGGTACTATATAGAACTATTCATATGGATGCAAATGGGCTTCAATCAAGCTTGATGGATCCCAAATAATTCAATTGAGGCCCAATAGATCCTAAACTCTTATGGATAGGTTTTGTAGAGTATTTTAGTCTCATGGAATAAGGATTAGGACTTAGTTTAGTTTAAATTAATTAGAGTAATAACCTAGTGTTGTTATAGTGCGTGTGCATGTGATTCCTAGGGTTACTACCAATGGATAACGTGGGACATCAGATGGGAAATGACCCATCCTAATCTGTCATCAACTCAATGGTTATGCTGTATTTATTAGATCAAATGGGTTATCTCTTGAGTTTTAGTTGCCTTGTCCCTATGCATTTCCATTTTATTTGATTTATAAGGACTGCCAATTAATATGATATAAGATTTATTATAGCAAGCTCACATCACAATGCTGAGTATAAGATAATATAAAACCAAAGTGTGGAAGCTCAAACATTGATCCATAATATTCATCATAGAAGCTAAAGTAAACATTCATCTCCTAAAAAAAAGTGAATTTATTTAAAGTTATCTAGTTATTACTAACCAGAATTAAATGTTGAATAAAAAAAGCTCTCCCATCTCACCAACATAAAAGAAATGATCTAAGAACTAAAGATTAACAATCCAACGACTGTCACTTCTCTTTCTCCTCATAAAGCTCTTAGACTTCTTTGAAAGTTGACACCTCAAACTTATCCAAGCCTAACCTATCAGTTTCACATGCCAGGGCCCAAGAGAAAATCTTATGTTAGATAATAAGTATTAGTACATTTTAGCCTAATTACAATATTTTTTTTTTCTTTTAAGGGATATTACTCAACATCAAAAGTAACAACAAAATAAATAGTAAAATAGAAATCAAAACTACATAAACTTGAAATAAAGTTGAAACTATAAATCAAAGCTGCTGAAAATGAAACTACATTAGAAATTGGATAATTCTGGAAATTGAACAAATATGCTATAAATATGGTAATAGAAAATAAGATTGTAATTCAAATAAAATGTTAAGATAAATTGTAATGTATGCCAACTAAATATACATCTGAATATGCTACAAAGATGCTACATGTATGCATAAACTTGATGTCAGGTTACATCCCACATATTCTAAACGTGCTCTGAGTTGAATCACCAATAGATCTTAGGCATGCTATGCGTCGCACTACAAATGATATGTTATGCTTACATGATTCATCTTTTGCCGAAGCTGAAAGAATTAAATAACTAAACATCATAAAACATAAAGGATATCTCTTTTGTTGTCCAACTATTTACCTTATAACATCCTAATATGCATATAAATTCAAATGCCACATTATTTAGGAATTTTACTTAAAAAACTATCTAATTATACATATTTCAGATCTTAATTTTGCTTAACATTATTTAACAGATTTAATTATCATATCACAAATTTAATCTAATTCATCATATGTAAAAGTGCATACAAACAACTAGCATGTTCTAAGAAAGGTGAATTTGGATAATTATGTTGCTTAACTGCACTTATCCCCATGTACAGGGATAAGAAACATACATTATTTTACAGTTTATTCTCCCAAACTAAGGTGTACAAATCCTAACTCATAACACACATTAGAATTGGGTTGTTTATTCTAAAATGAACTGTACTTATCTAATTACCTAAGATAAGATAATATCTCTACAATTCTTTATTGGGCAAATCATCCAATCCCTAAGTCAAATGGAAAATCAAGTTTCGATTATAGATATGCACTTAATCCTCATATGATAATCCTAATATCATTAATGGGTTAAGTTTCTAAGCAAACTATTTAGTTCTTAAGGATTTTCAAAGCTATAAGAGACTTGACTTGATATAGTTTAAGTAATACGAAAAACTTAATCAAAATCCTTTATTTGGATTTACTACCACAAAATGTAAGCTCAATCCACTTTCACTTGGTGTAACTACCATAAGAAGTAGGTTCAATTCTTAGAGTTCGCATGGTGAATATAAGGTTCTACCTCAAGGTATCACAACTAAATCACCCTACCTCAATGATTTAACTTAACTATGGTTCCAACAACATTTGATCTAAGCTTCTCACTTAAGAATTTCTACCATACTTCTATCCTTTTCAATTGTTAACATGGGATTTTAAGCTTGAAAGGTCAATCATAATAAGTCCTAATTAATTATAAGACTTTATAATTATTATACAACATCTTAATATAAGTGTAACATACAAGAAGATATATTAATCTTTAAAGGTTAATAATTTAGAATGCTTCTTAAACTAAGATTAGACTGATGATTAATCAATGTTCTCAAATAATCTAATAAATGTTTCAAGCATCTAGTTTACTAATTTTAGAAAGAATTATAAGGATTTGAAACTTAATATTAAGTCTTATGCATTTCTTGATCAAATCACCTTTAAGGGTTCAAAGATTTACTATATGAAATTGAGTTCAACAATAGGCTGTATTAAAACCAAAAACTTTCTTATTGTCAGATAAGGGTTTAGACAGTAAGTAGGATAAAATTGGCTAAGTAATTAACTTACTATTGGCTAATTAGGGTTTTGAGTTTATTAGAGGTGATTAGCAAGCTAAACATCCCAAAAAATGGAACATTAAGTTACCATTAGGTTCTATACTACCGAATAAATCCATAGACACTTACATTACTCAAATCAGACTACAAATAATTTTAATATTCACTAATCAAGGTTTGAGAAAATTAGTGAGTGATTAACAAAATTATAAACAAAAAATTGCTTCTATTTTCATAATTAAATTCTCCACTATAATGAAAAAAATGAGACCATAATAATGCAATATGGCTAAGTAATTAGCCTAATATTCACTAATCATGATCTTGAATAATTAAGGCATAAGTAAGAAAAATACTCATAGAAAGTAAATTATTATTTTAAATTATTGTTCTAAATGTTTTCTTGATCAAATTGGTATATAAGATCATAAATTTTGAATGCAAATTGATTAAAATAAATCAAACCCTAGTTTCCAATTAATTTAATATAGTTTGAAATTTAGGCTTTGAAAAATTCATTCACATTATTTCCATTATACATTTTGGGTTCTGTCGGGTTGACCGGGACCCGACAGGTTTGCTTGCTACGGAACAACGCGAGTTGGTTGGAACCTGACAACTCACTACTATCAAACAATGAGGATTGTGGGCAGCTAAACCCGAACTGTTCTTCTTTATTTCGAGGAATGAAGACCGCATCGAGGATTTAGGGTTTCGGGAAAACCTAAATACCCGACACACGGAGCACTAAATTATCTGATTTATGGTTTAAATCAAACCTAAAATAGAGCTCTACATGATAGAACACACAGCCCTATCTAATGTGCTTCAGATTCGCCAACCCCAATTTAGATCCAACAATTACTAGGGTTTAATGTGGAAGAAAAAATTTACCCTATACACTCCACCTATAATTACTCATAATTGTTACTTGAATTTTTAATCACCAAACTATCTTAAGAACTTCACCATTAGAATTGTAATAACCCAAGCTTCTTACTATGATAAATCTAAACTAAATCAAGTGCTAATTCATATTCCATTAGACTCAAATAGCCATCTAAATATAACCCTAAAAATTTGCGATCAATCAAACCGCATTTGAGAAATTTAGATATTTTGTCAATTTTAAGATCCTGAAAATTAGTTAAATTAATTTGATCTCCAAATTAAAATCTAATGACATTTTTGAATTCCCCACCCCCAAATTAGCTAAGGGTGAAATTTTGGGAATTTTGGGAGATCATCTGGTCCTAAATTGGATTTAATCTCATTAGAATTATAAATATATAAATTAAGAAATAATTGAAATTAATTAAATAAAATTTTAATTAATAATAAGTGATAGGCTTTGTTGTCAAGACCGCAGCAAATTTGGTGTGGGGTCCCAATAGCAACACAGCATTTTTCAGCGTGTTATCTTCTTCGCACGAATCCTGCCACATCCATCAGATGTCGCCAATACTGCATAGTAAAATCCCTCACCAGTCACTAGATTGCTCTTGCAATCCAATGGCCACTACCTTCCCCATCATTTATTTATTTAAGTAAATGCATATGGACCATCTAGTCCCAATAGCTTCATGATCAGATAGCCTGTATCTCGATCGCCCTGTTCATCTTCATTTCCAGCTCGATCACTTGAGCCATTGGTTCTGATAGCTCAATCTGCTATTTCTACCATGGTAGTACGGAAGAGATTACGATCTTCCCCTTCTACCCTTAATCGCAATGGCTTACCAGCAGCAATCTCCCCACTCTGTCATCAATGGTTGAACATTGTCTCTCCCTTGGCCTGGGCCATAGCCATAAACCTAAGCCATGGCAACCACCCTCTCTATCCTATGAATTATAAATGGCTCAAGACCTTTACAATAAAATCCTTTGCACACTATGACTCCCTCATATTTCCCTCTCCTTCCCTGTCGAGCTCTTTGCAACTCCTTGTGATCCCAACTTCTTCCATCATTTGAGAATGTGGTCTGGTGTTCAGACTCACTACGTAGCTTTTGTGATATTCCAGCAGCTCCAGCATCCCTTCAATTCTACCCAGTCATGCCTGCCTTCAGCTCTTCCAGGTACTTCCTTTTCTTCATCGAGTTGAATTGACATTAATTAATCTCTCTAGGATAGCTCTATGCTATGATAAAGGATTAATCATCATTCTGGAAAGCTCTGATGTGTGTTAAGCCATCTAGTTTAGTACAGGAAACCAACAATGTTGTCTAGAAGGGATCGAGCTCATCTAGTGAAGCTGTAGATGTTTCATTGAACTAGATCGCTTTATCTCCTTCCTGTTCATGTCATGATTGCTCGAGTAAGATAATTAGACCCATTGTGACTGTCCCTAGGGTCTATGCTTTCTCTAGGCGATTACTTTAGTCAATTAGGTTTTTAGCACAGCTCACGACCAGGCCTGAGTAAGTCCCATCCACTGGGTGCCTCCCGTGCCAAGTGAACTTGGGGCTTTGATCCACTTCACCATCTTGATGGAGGGTAAGGAATGAGCCCTAGACTTGTGAATTCCTCTATGGGAGGAAATAGCTCCACACAGTAAACTATAGATGTCCGGTTTAGGGCCAATTGAAGGGAGGAAGGTCCCGGCATCTTCGATCCTCCCGCAAGGAGGCTTCTTTTCTCAATTGACATGTCTGAGGTGAAGATCATGTCGCTATCAAAATTAGACCGCAACAACCTTTTAAATTTTGGGTTGGATTAATTAGCTGATTATTTGGAATTATATTCCTTAAGAAAATTAAATGGAACTCTGATTTTATTAATTAGCCTATGATATTTTAATCAAAATCATTCCATTTAATTTAAAGAAATAACTTTGCCAATTTAAATTCAAATGGTATGATCCAATACACCATTTTCATCAGAAAAATACAAGGAATTTAAATCTAAAATGAAATTATGGTATCTTTAATTAAAAGTTCTAATTTAGTCTAATTACTTTGTAATTATTAGTGAATATTTAATATATTTCTTGGCCAAATTGCATGATTAGTGTCTGTAGCACCCCTCCCCATTGCCGCGCGTAAAAAAAGAGATAACAAAATCAATTGGTGGCGGAGCGGTGCGCCACTCGAGAAGGGATATCCCATCTCCTGGAATAGCTAGAACTACAACACATTTGAAGGGCTGATGACTGACATATCTGAAATTTATAGCAAAATTAAGTGTTAAAAATATTCAAAACATCATATAAACGAGCATACTTTGAGTAGAATTTATATAATTTTAGAAAAAATGAAAAAAAGGACAAGCCTGAGCTGAATTGAACAATTCTGGATGAAAACTACTGTGGCACACCGTAGTGCACCACAGTGCGTCATGGTGGTCCACTAAATTCCCTCACCTGGAAGCATACCTGAAGGCCTGGAAAGAAAATCGCTGCAGCGTGCCCTACCGTGCCACAGCGGGTCGCAGCATCATTTCCTGGGAGAAATATTAAAATGTTATATGAAATAATTAAATAGTACCAACCTACTTCCCTGAAAGATTAACTGCTGCAGCCCACTCCAAGCAAGCTACAATGCACTCCACAGCGCGCTATGCATTATAAGGATTAAAATTGACCTCGGACAAAATTGTTGCAGCCCATCACAGTGCACCACCGAAGCATATCTAATTAATCATAAAAAAGTTTTATGTGAACTAATTAAACAGTTACTATTCCACGTTCACGATAGTTTAATTGCCGCAACATGCCACATTGAAATTTCTGATTATTAATGAAAACCTTATGTGAGTTAACTAAACAGTTACTATTCCGCTTTCACAAAAGTCTAGCCACTACAGCGCGCCTTTAGCGTGCCACATCGGATAAGCAGTGGCCTCAAGGTAAAATGACTGAAATATACAGCGAAATAGTATTTGAACTTCAGTTGCTGCTGCGTTCCATGGCGGAACAGTATTTGAATCAAGGCCGCTACAATTCCCACTACAGAAAACTCCACAATCTGCATTGAATGCAACATAGGGAAGGCCACAAATTGAGACCTTTGGATTTCTCCTGCCTCTTGAAACTTGAGTTAAATAATAACTCTGATGAATCTTAAGAGACTATGCAAAATAAAAAAAATTGCTTGCATTAAAGTAGAAGAATATGAAGGGTCATTGGTGATTAATACCTGGGGGCTGAAAATTCCTCTATTTAAAAGTTAATTTCAGACCAAAGAAGGGTTTTAATTTTCTATATTCAAAAGACCAAATGGAGAGGGGGCAGGATAGAAAAGGAGGAGAACTCTCCAGAGGGCAAGCAATATACCGTGAAGAGTAAAAAGAAGAAGACTGCAAGGGAAAGGAGGAGAAGTCAAGCAGACGTGCAGGAGGAAAATCAAGAGTATCCTAGAAAACCTCTGGGTATTTCCTAGTGCTTTTCATAAACTCTTTTTGATTGTTTGTTGTTGTAAACTGATGTTAAGGCTTACTTCTTTTTGCGTGTATACTTTTATTTATTTTGTAATGGAAAGCTAAATCCCCTTGGAAAGGGTTGGGATGTAGTTATACAAAAATATAAGGCTGTATTGGTGTTGTAACAAAAATGTTTGAATGAATAAAATTGATTTCTAATTTAGTGTTTATTATTATTATTGTGAATGAATGCCTAGAAGAAAATTTGTCAAATTACTTTGCTAAAATGAAAGTTAAATGAATTATCAACTGATAAAAGAATTTGCATTCTAAGCTCATCAATTGGACAAGAGCAAGGGAAGTACTACAGGTCAAGCTAAGAACTATGTGACAAGTTCTCAAGCTCACTTGTACCTTTCCTTAAAAGCTCTACTAAGATATTTGATGCTTGAGAATCAAGATCTCATCGACTTTGCTTTGTTGCTCAACAAAGTAAAAGGGATAAGAGGACGTTGGAAACTAATGGATGATGTGATATAATCCATTGACCCAATGCATCCTCTTGTCTAGCTAAACATCGTGTGTAAGCGCATGACACATTGTTGATTGAAATCATGTTTATGAGATCTAACAATTAAAAGAAAATATTTGGTGACCTAGATATAGGAAATCAAAGATCATTTAAACCACGATCTCATGAAGGTTAAAGTGCCGAGTTAAAACCACAAGGGGTGTTGATATATCCAAAATGTATAGAAAAATTAAGTGTTGAAAACATTCAAAGCATTATATAAATAAGTATACTTTGAGTATAGTTTATACATTTTCAAGAAGAATGATGTAAAGGGCAGCTTGAGCTGAATTGAGCAATTCTGGATGAAAACCACTGTGGTGCACCGCGGTGCACCACAGCGTGCCATGGTGGTCGACTGCTAACCGTTGTAGTCCGCTCCAAGCATGCCACAGCACGCTATGCTCTATAAAAATTAATGTTGGCCTAGAACCAAACCGCTGCAGCCCACCGCAGTGCGCCACGGTGGCATATCTGATTAATCATGAAAAACCTTATGTGAACTAATTGAACAGCTACTATTCTGTGTACACAACAGTCTAACCGCCGCAGTGCACCATGACAAATTTTTTGATTATTTATGAAAACCTTATGTGAGTTAATTGTACAGTTACTATTCCACTTTCACAAAAGTCTAAGCACCATAGCGCGCCTTCAGCGCGCCACCACGGATAAGCAGCGACCTCAAGGTAAGCTATTAAAATATACAGCGGAACAGTATTTGAACTCTAGCTGCTGCAACATGCCACAACGGAACCGTGTTTGGATCAAGGCCGCTACAGTGCGCCATAGGGTGCTGTGGCGCGCCACAGCACCCGCTACAGAAAACTCCAGAATCTGCATTGAATATAGCATAGGAAAGGCCATAAATTGAGACCTTCATGTTCTTTTATGTCTCTTATTGTATTGAAACTGTAATGAAAGGCTAGACCCTCCTTGGAGTGGGTTAGGCTGTAATTATGTGCTGAGTAAGGTGTATGGTGTTGTATGTTGAATTTGAAATAAATTAAATTTGAGCTGAATTTTTATTTATTATTATTGAATGCCTTGAATAATTATCAAAAGTAAATCCTTATTAAACTAAATTTGAAATGATAATCTTTGTATAAGACATTAAAAGGCTTGTGCTCCAATGCTCACTAATTGGATCAAAACAAGGAGTGAGTGCAATAGAGCTGAGAACTATGTGATAAGTTCTCAAGCCCATTAGCACCACTCCTTAAGCTCATCCAAGAAGTTGAAGCTTGTGAGCCAAGCCCCCTCCAATCATGCTCTATGACTCAGTAGAGTAGAAGGAGGGAGAGATCGTCAAACACCCATGGATGATGTGACATAGTCCATTGGGTCCGATGAACCCTCTCCCTTGGCTAAACCACGTGTGTAGTGCATGATGCTGATTGGTGGGAATCAAAGCTTGTGAGATCGATTGAACTAAATGAATTCTTTGGTAACCTAGATGTAGGACAACAAAATTAAACTAATTATGATATCATAAGAATTTATGTGCTGAGGTAGAACCCCTAGGTGTTCTCCTTGTGCACTAAATTTGAACTTGTTGGAATTAGAGGACTTGTCTAAGGAAGGCAATGTTCACTTAATTGATGGAGCATAGTAAAATTACTTTATGAATTACAATGACACCAAGAATTTATAAGTCACATAATGAACCCCCGACTCTCTCTTCTTAAATCAAACAGTACCTTCAATTTAATCTTTGCTTTGTTAAAATAGGAACTACACTAAAACCAAAATATGTATTGTCTAAACATTATTGAATATAGATAAAACTTAGTAACAATGCCACCGTTTCCTGTGGATGATATAAATCCAGAACTTACCATTCCAAATTATTACTTCGGACCTTGTACACTTCCGTGCGAGCGCAGATGTATATTTACGATCTGTCACTTATCAAGTTCTTTTTCCTTAGCTTCAACCAGCTAATGGTATCCATGGGGTTCAAAGCCCTATTTAAAGTGGGTGTCCTCATGGAAAAAGCTATGTAGAATGCCATCTGCTAAAAAGTGCGGGGAATGTGGAGCTGCAACGTGAATCACATGCGGTTACTAAGATGTGAGAATATTACTGGTCTCTTGAGCCTGTTCAACCTGATTTATAATTAGAGTTTTGACCAAGCCTACCAATGAGTTGATGTTATCAGACCCATTGAAAGAAGAGTGTTCTTGATGGGAGTAGTCATTGAAGGGAATCTAGGATTCATGACTACAAATTCCATGAGTAAAGATTCAAAAACTGAAACAAAAGGCTATTCTTCAATCATTACTTCTTAAAGGAGAAGTAACCTAGAATGGATAAGCTGAAGGACAAACAACTATGAAAGAAGAACATAAAAGATGATAATAGGATCAAGTACAAAATTTGGATATAAAAGTAGTACAAAAATCTTCATAAGTGAGGATGCATTGCCTTCTCTTACGCTTTCTTTGGAGTCTTCGATACGTCCAAAACCACCATCTCTTAGCGGGTCCGCAGACCAATGCTCCCAAGATCTGAAGAGGGTAATCATCAAGACATGTGGTCTCACTAAAAGCGGTAGATACACGAGTCAGCCATTCCCAGCAAGAGCTGGAAGGCTAGTTCATCAAAAGTTGGGACAAACTAAGATCTTGTCAAGCACTTCTACAATGATGAGAGATGCTCTAGTAATGGTTCTACCATAAACCTTGTCATCTTGAACATCATCCATCCAATAATTGTCGAAAAGTCTAAGATATTGTCTTAACACATAACAATGGTCTTCCATTTCTAAAATGTCATTTTATTAAAGATCGGGATTGGCTTACTCTTTCTTAATGTAAGAGTCTCTTACTCATTTAAGTTCAATCAAATCCTAAGGTGTTTTTTCTAGATGTTCTTATTTTCATTTTTGAGATTCAACTTGATAAATTAAAGATGATGCAGTTCTTATACTTAGTAATTATGATCATAACTATTTCTGAGAATGGATCATAACATAGATAGACACACTCTTCTTATCTGACACTTTATGATTTTGCTCTAATACCAACTGTAATTCTCTGTCCCATTGCTGCATGCAACAGAAAGATAATAATAACATAATTAGTGGCAGAACAATGCGTTACTTGGGGAGACTAAATATTCCCTAATCTAACTTACTATTGGATATTAATTCTTAAGATAAGTGTGATATCCTTACCCTATGTTTTAGTTAAACTATATACACAATAGCTCTAGAAAGAATAATAAGAATATATCCAATATATATGAGTTTCTTACTGTTCACATCATAATACTGAGTATAAGTCCTAAAAATAACAGTGAGCAGAAGCTTTAGCATTCATCCATAACATTCATCACAGAAGCTAAGTAAAATATTTATCTTAGAAAAGAAAGAAAAATACATCCAAAATTAATTATTAGAAATAATAGTTTAAATAAAATGAGCAATAAAATTATCTTATCTCACATCAAAAAGTAAACTAAGTAAATAAATGTTGTCCTGGCTTTTGCTCCTCTGACTCCTCCTTGAGCTTTTCACAATGCTAGGGCCCCAGCCAAAAAAAGAGAAAATATTATCAGACAATAGATCTAACTACATTTCAGGCTGCATTTATGATTTTCTTACATTTAATGAATTTTACTTAACACTCAATAAAAATAGATATCAAACTGTAAAAAAGTTGTAAATATAAACACTGAAATTGAAAACAAAAAAAAATCTATAACTAAATAAAATATTAAGAGTAAATTTGCTGAAAAGAAACAATAACTAAAACAAATTGAAAATATAACTGTGCTATATGTCATTGTAAATGCATCTGAATATGCCATTAAATTTATGCTGAACTATGCATTTAATGCCATACTACATCCAAAGAAATCCTAGATATACTGATGCTCGTTGCATCCCATAGTTCATATTCAACCTTAGTGCATGTTGCATCTTATAGTTCACAAATGTTCTTGATGCATAAGCTTAATTAATTTATATTAAATGCTTAAAGACACTAAGACTAGAAGAAAACAAAAGTAAACATCCCTTGTTATCTAACTATTTAATGTGTTCTCCCAAATATGCACATTCACATTAAATGTTTTATAAGTCAGAATACTAAATCACATACTTTACCTTAATCTAGATTCACTTAACTAAAGTCAAAGCTATTTTTTATATTACCCTAATTTACCACATGTTAAGAGTACAAATACATGACTAGTATGTCCTAAGAAAAGTAATTTAAAATACTTAGTTTGTTCAACTGCACTTATCGATGTGCACATAGATAAGGGACATAATCCTTTTATAGTTTATTCTCTATTACTAATCTGTTCAATCTCCTACTTATAACCTACTTTGGAAATGGAAAATTTATTCTAAACTATACTTATCTATCAATTTAATAAAAGACTAAAACTCTGCAATTCCATTCAGGATGAATCAACCAATTCCCTATATTACTGAATCACGTCATTACTATGAATATGCACCACAATCTCCATAATGATAACTAATATTATCATTTCTTATAGTTCTGAACTGATAAATTTAGAATTAAGGAATTTCAAGCTATATAATCCAATTTAGGATGTAATATGTCCTACTCAAATGGCTACAAAGAAGTAACATATAAGTCATTCAATTTAGATTAACTACCACAAAAAGGTAGCTCAATCTATATCTCTTTAGGTAATCTCATCATAAGGCATAAGATCAATCATCTAAATTTGATAAGGTTCATCTAAGATCTTATCTCAATATAAGACAAATAAGGTATTTCATACCTCAAAATTATCTCAGCTAAAGTTGTGATACTTATTTAACCTAAAGCTCAACTTTACCCTTAAGAGATCTAACTCTCTTAGCACTTACTCCAACAACCTAGAGTTAATAGG